>JAYESA010000005.1:17024689-17527838 GCA_036927795.1 Iris macrosiphon | reverse complement strand
TATATATATATTTATATATAATAATAATATATAGATAAATATTATTTATATAATTACATATATAGATATTTATATATATTTACATATATATATATATATATATATATATATATATATATATATAGTATATATATATATATATATATATATATATATATATATATATATTATATATATATATATATATATATATATAATATATATATATAAGGGAAAAATAAAAATAAAAAAACAGAATATACACATATACATACATGTTTATATTAGTATATACATATACTGTATATTTACAATATAATAATATATATATATATATATATATAATAATAATAATAATAATAATAATAATAACTATATAGATAATTATATATTCATATAAGTATATATATACATACATATATATATATATATATATATATATATATATATTTACACACACACACACACACATATATATATATAAATATATATATATATATATATATATATATATATATATATATAATATATATATATATATATATATATACTATATATATATATATATATATATATATATATATATATATATAATAATAACACAAAAATACATATATATTAATATAGTATATTTATTGTATATACTGTATATTAATATATAATATATAAATAAATACAATAATATATATATTAATATATATAAATATATACATATATATAGACATATATACATGCATATACATATTTATACGTATTTACGTATTTTTACTGTGCTATACCTGACAGGGTCAGTAAGGGGGGCCCACGGCTTGTCGTCGGCGGGAGGACGGCGGAGGAGCAGGCGGCGGCTTGGCCGGAGGGACGGCCACAGCAGTGGTTGCTGTTAGCAACCACAGCAGCAGCGGCGACTTGCGGGGGCTGTTGCGGCCAGGGCGGTGGCGGAGGTGGTGGTGCAGGCGGGTCGGGTCGGCGGAGGGGACGTCGGCGAGGATTTCTGTGGTGGTGGCGGAGGTCAGGGGGTGGCGGTGGTGGTGGCGGAGGTCAGGGGTGGCGGTGGTGGTGGCTGGAGGCGGTCGAGATGGTGGAGGCGGTGCTGGTGTGGGTGAATGTGGAGGTGCTGCGGGGAAGCTGTCGGCGACGGTGTGGTCGGGGGGCAATGGTGGTGGGTCAGTACGGCGGAGGAGGTCAGGGCGAGGCGTTTGGGGGTGGTGGCGGTGGTCCACGACGGCGGTAGGCGGCGTTGGGGGAGGTCGGGAGTGGTGGTGGTGCTGTGGTGCGGGTTGGGGAGTTGGGTCTGCAGCGGTTGCCGGCGGCGGAGCAGTCGGCCAGGGCGGAGCTGCGGTGGTCGGGGAGGAGGGCAGGGAGGTGGCGAAGGGTTCGGCTGAGTTTGGTCGGAGGTGGTGGCCGGAGCGAGTGGTGTGGGGAGTTGGCGGTGGTGGGGATGGGTAGTATTTATAGGGTTTAGGGCAATGGCATGGGTTGTAAATAGGGGGAAGTTCAAGGGTATTTAGGGGTTTATGCTTTTAAAATATCTTGGGATATTTTGGCTGATATTTTGGGTGGGTCCCGCTGCCACATGGACGGTGTACGTTCACCGGCCAATGAGGTGTTGACACCTCACACTAAAAATTTACAGAAAAACCCTGTAATTTCATAAATTGCATAAAGGTCCATAAAATTGGGAATTTGCGTAATTACGTAATTTGTCTGGTAAAAATACCCGATTCCTAAAAATACTAAAATACTCAGAATTGAGAGGGAAAAGCTGTGGGAGGGTCCTGAGGGGGTGGGGGTGAGCCTGGGCAGGGGCAGGGGCCTGGTTCTTGGGTGATACGGGTCACCGTATTAATTAATTAATAATACTGCGCATGGTGTTCACTAATTATTTAGAGGCATGTAGGGTCATAATTTTAATACGGTGTCAATATACTAATTGTAGTATATTCAAAGTAGAATATTAAAGTATTTTTGTTTGGGCAAAACAGGTACAGGTTGGGCCTCAATCTCTATTGGAACAGAGATGGGTATTAGAGCAGGAAATTAAATAGAAAATAATTACGGACATTTGTAACGATATTTGTGTGTCTCAAACGAGGCTAAAAATAAAGTATCTAGGAGTTTCACAAAATTCAAAAAAATAGTCTAACATGTCTTAGGAAAGGTATGTAAATTTTGTTTGGGGATAACAGCTAGTGTAATGCTCTAAATAATTGGGTAATGGACATGTGCACAATTCAATAGGATATGTAAGCAAAATAAATTTAAAAAATTTACAATAATTCTAATTAGCTAAAAATAATCCTAAATTACTGAAATCTGGTCGAGGGAGTTTATAATCTATCCTCCTTAGAATATTTCGTCCTCGAAATAAAAATAGACATATAATGAGAATGAAAGATTGATTTTGAAATATTAGGACATACCCTGGTTTGGAAATAGATGGGAAAAACGCTGTCGAATATCCTCTTCTCGTTCCCAAGTTGACTCGCCTGGTGCATGATGTCTCATACAATATGAACTAGAGGGATAGTCTGGCCTCGCAACACCTTCTCGCTACGATCTAGGATCTCTACAGGTTCCTCCTGGTACGATATGGCTCGGGCCGACGGTGGATTTCTGAATGGTCCAGCACATGACTTGGTCTGGAATGTACCTCCTCAGCTGAGATACGTGGAAGACGTCATGTACTCTTCCAAGGTCTGAGGTAAGGCTTAGCTTGTAAGCAACTTCTCCGACGCGTTCCAACACATCGAAGGGTCCGATGTACCTCGGACTCAGTTTTCCTCTTCCTCCAAATCTGATAGTTCCTCGGGTAGGTGAGATCTTCAAAAACATATGCTCTCCCACTTGGAACTCTAAAGGTCGTCCGATGAATGTTGGCCCAGTGCTTTTGTCTGTCTTGTGCAGCTCGCAGGTGTCCCATTGGATCTTCTTTACTTTCTCCACCGTACGAACGACCAATTCTGGTCCCAAGATCTGTCTCTCGCCTACATCGCTCCAGCATACTGGGGAACGACATTTCCTTCCATACAAAGCTTAAAAGGGAGCCATTTGAATGCCTCGCTTGATAGCTTGTTGTTGTAGGAAAATTCTACAGGTATAAATAATCTTCCCATGATCCGCTGAAATCAAGCATGCAGGATCTCAGCATATCTTCTAGTTGTCTGGATGGTGCGCTCTGATTAACCATCTGTCTGCGGTGGTATGAGGTGCTGAACTTGAGGCGGGTACCAAGACTTTCTTGCATACTTCTCCAAAAGTAAGATGTAAACCTCGTGTCTCTGTCAGACACTATGTGCACTGGTACTCCATGCAAACGCACTATCTCCTTCATGTACATGTCCGCCAAGACTTCTGTAGATTGTCCGACTCTGAAAGGTAAGAAATGAGCAGCCTTGGTGAGTCTATCTACGATTACCCATACAACATTACGTCCACTGGGACTTCTCGGGAAGCCCCGTAACAAAGTCCATCGTATGTGTTCCCATTTCCACTCGGGTATTGGGAGGGGTTGAAGTAGACCGGCAGATCTCTGATGTTCAGCTTGACTTGCTGACACACCAGGCATTTTGCCACAAAGCGTGCTATCTCTCGCTTTATTCCATGCCACCAGTAGTATTATCGCAGGTCTTTGTACATCTTTGTGCCACCTAGATGTATAGAGTATGTTGATATATGAGCTTCTGACATCGGCTCCTCACAAAGTTCTCATTTGGAACATAAGACGATCTCCACATCTTAGAGTCCCATCTTCGTGTATACGACATCCTGTCTGGATGTCAGCCTCTGTTCTTTGTCGAAGCCTCTGAAATCTTGCATCTGTTGGCAGTGCAGCTTTGATTCTTTCGACAATATTGATTGTAGCTGGCAGTTTGACAATTGGCCGTCAATTCTTGGTATAATGACCTATAGTCCCAACTTTTCTAGATCTCTCAATAGACCTGGTTGGGTGATCATAAAGAATGTCGAGGGTCTTCTGCTTAGTGCATGAGCTACTACATTAGCCTTTCCTGGATGGTGTACTGCAGATCGATCTCGAAATCTGTCATCACTTCGAGCTATCGTCTTTGTCTCAGATTCAAGTCCTTCTGGGTGTAGACATATTTCAGTCTCTTGTGATCGGTGAATATCTCCACTCGTTCGCCGGTATAGATAATGTCTCCATAGCTTCAAGGCGAAGATGACTGCAGCAAGCCTCCAGGTCATGCGTCGGATAATTCTTCTCATGCGTCCTCAATTGTCTTGAGGCATAAGCTACAACCTTCCCATGTTGCATCAGGACACAACCTAATCCTTTTCCGGATGCATCGCTATAGATGACGAATCCTCCGGATCCAGATGGTATGGTCAAGATGGGTGGCAGTAGTCAGACGCTTCTTCAAACTCCTCGAAAGCTGCCTGACATTCCTCTGACCATATGAACTCTTGCTCCTTGCGGGTCAGACGGGTTATAGGCTCCGCGATTCTAGCAAAGTTTTCTACGAACCTCCGCTAATATCCGGCAAGTCCTAGAAAGCTTCTCACCTCTGAGACGTTGGTAGGGGTTGGCCATGTCTCTACAGATGAGATCTTTGCTGGGTCCACCGAGATTGCCTTCCTCTGTGATCACGTGTCCAAGAAAAGTGACACAATCAAGGAAAAACTCGCACTTGCTCAGCTTAGCATAAAGGCTTTCACGTCTCAGCGTCTCTAGCACTAGTCTCAAGTGCTCTTCATGCTCCTTACTCTTCGAATACACCAAGATGTCGTCGATGAAGACTACCACGAACTGGTCCAGATATTGGTGGAAGACTCTGTTCATCAGGTTCATGAATACGGCTGGTGCATTAGTTAGTCCAAAAGGCATCACCAGGAACTCGTAATGACCATAACGAGCCCTGAATGCTGTCTTTGGAATATCTTCTCTCCGTAATTTGACCTGATGATAGCCTGATCTCAAGTCTATTTTTGAGAATACCACTGCTCCCCGTCAGTTGATCGAACAAGATCGTTGATACGCGGCAAGGGGTACTTGTTTTTTATTGTCAAAACGTTGAGGGCTCTATAATCAATACACATCCGATATGTTCCGTCCTTCTTTGGTACAAACAACACTGGTGCTCCCCAGGGTGATGCACTAGGACGAACAAATCCCTTGATTTGCAATTCTTCAAGTTGTAGCTTCAGCTCGTCAAGCTCCTTCTTTGCCAGTCTGTACACATTTGAGGATACCGGTACAGCTCTGGTATCAGCTCAATAGTGAATTCTACTTCTCTGTCAGGCGGTAGGCCTGGCAATTCCTCCGGGAATACGTCTTCGAACTCTGCAACGAGTGCTGGCGGTGCTATCTCCATCGCCATGTAAGTTCTAGGAGTCTGGCCTACTCTTGCTCGAGGTACCTCGTACGTATTCGAACTTCGGGTGCCCTGGTGGTCTAAAGGTGACACTACCCTTTCGGCAGTCTAGGATAGCATTGTTCTGGCTTAACCAGTCCATGCCTAAGACGACGTCAAAATTTGGCATTGGGAGTACCAAAAATTATGCTCTTAGCTCTCTACTACAACGACTACCGAGCATGTTTCAATAATGCTGGTAACCGGCACGATGCCTCCTCCGGTTAGAATTTCCAGCATTTAGGTAGTGGGGAGGTGGCTAGTTTATGCATGGCTACGAAACTACTAGATATGAATGACAGTGTAGCACCAGAATCAAATAATGCGGTTGCAGGTAATAAGGCAACTAAAATGGTACCTATGATGGTTTCACCTTCGGGCTCCTCTGCAACTGCAGCTAATGCAAAGGCCTGCCCGTGTCTTTGTCCTCCAGATTGTTGTCTGGCCTTGTTGAACTGGCTCTCCTGGGTGGCCAGGGGTGCTCCCCTCTGATATCCCTCCAGATGTTGAGGGATGTTGTGCTCCTGGTCTTTGCCCGTTCTGAGGTGCTGCATCTTTGCGTTGTGGGCAGTCCCTTGCATATGTTGGCTAGCTCCACATACTAGGCATAGTTCGTTCTTCTTTCTGCAGTCTTGGCAAATGCCCCCTTCTTGCCACAATAGTGACAAGTCGGGAGCTCCTCTTCTGATAGGGTCCCATAGTCTGCTGCGTCTGATTTCCCGGATGGCGGATCGGTCCTCCATTTTCGGGCTGGTTCCTGGCCGGTGTAGTTGGATTAGAGCGTCTTGCTTCTCGGCCAATAGCTTCTTGTACTCTTGCTTCTGAAGAACCTCCTCGTAGGAGATCCTCGCCTGAGTCGTTGTATACCTTTGGAGCTCGCAGGTAAGGCCGTGGTGGAATCTCCTGGCCTTCTCCAGCTCATTCGGTATCAAGATGGCGCCGAATTGACTTAGTCGGCTGAACTCTGCATCGTAGGCGTCAATGGTCATGTTCCCTTGTTCCAAGTGCAGGAACTGGGAATACATGGCATTTCTGACCGTTGCTGGGAAGTACTTTGCGTTAAAGTGCTCCAGGAATTGTTCCCAAGTCTAGTCTTTGCCGACGCTATGCTCTATAGAATCCCACCAGTGATGGGCGTTGCCTAAGAGCTGGGCCCTCACAACGGTCATCCATAAGTCGGGGAAAAGTTATGAACCTTCAGCAGCATTTCTGTGTTGGAGATCCAGTCTGAGATCTCCTCCGGGGTCTCGCTGCCTTTAAAAGTTTCTCTGGCCAATCTGGCGGAAGCCTCGAACAGTTCTAGGTGGTTGGACAGGTGCTGGGGCCGGGGCAGTCGTTCTCTCCAGAGCCGTCATCAAGGTCTGTCTCAGGGCTTCAGTCTGTTGCCACTGAGACTGTCTCAAGGCTTCAGTCTGTTGCCATTGAGTCTGCAACATGGCCTGGAGGAACTGGAACATTTGAGGTTGGCCCTCAAGCTGTGGCATCAGGGCAGGAAGGGCTGGAGGTGGAGGCATAGGTGTCTCCGCCTGCGTGGTCGGTGCTTGGGAAGTTTGACCTTCCTGTTGTGCTGGTGTTGCTGTCTGGGCAGGATTCTGGTGAATGTACGGGGTCTCTGGATAGACCAGCATCCTCCTCGGGGATTGGTCTCTCGGGGGGGTCGGGGTCCTTTGGACATCTGGCGAGGGGTCTGTTACTTGGTCAGCCCCATCAATCGATTGTCCACCGGGTATGTCTATATTTCTGAAGAAGATAGAATAATTAGAAAAGTACGACGGAAATAATAATGATCAAGCAGGATACAAAATTTAAGAATGAAGTCATAGTGGATGAGACCTAGTGTTCCTATCCTATAGCAGGTTTGCTGGGCATGTAAACATACCACTAGCAATTAACTAGACCTGCATGGGCCACCACTAAAATCATGTCACGCCCCAGTCCCAAAATGTATGGAACTAGGCCACGTGGCATTGGCCAGTTGACACGTCACTAAGGGTTTTATCCAATTTAATGGACCCAAAGGAACGTGCTACGCTGTCCTAAAATACTACAAGTTTAATACAGGTAAATCTAATCTCATCCACAAAATATATCAATGAACATGAGAATAAGTGCTGAATATATATAAATCTAAGCCTGAATGTCATAGTACAAAACCAGATAATGTCTTGTGGAAATAATCCACTACAAAAGATAAAGAAGTACTGAAAATAAGATAAACTAGAGTATCGTCTATCAATGTAGGTAACTCCAGCTCCAGGTGATCTAAAAGTTCAGGCAGACTCTGTGGGTAGCTCTTCTAGCTCCTCCTCGGTAGCATATCTGGTCTCCTGTCCAGGTCCATATACCGTGGGGTAGAAGGCCTCATCTAAATCTGGAAGGGAACCAGGTCCTCAGTGGGACATAACAAGATACAGAAAACAACATGCCATGTATGTAAATACTGAATAATAAATAAATAAATACAGGGTGTGCTAACCATCTAAGTGAATGCAAGTAAAGACCTTGTAGTACGCATGAGAAAGTGTAGGCTAGACATATGCTGACTTAATTCACCAATCGTGGTGACTGGCTAATATATGTGTCATATGCCCCCTGACTCAAGGGCACTCTACAATCGTCCATCTCCGAGGAGCATGGAACGAAGGTATAACATACAAGGAGGGGGTGTCTCATACGTCTACTAGTTATCTTTCCCGCCCAATGTAACTAATGCCAAGTCGTACTTTTTCTGAGTTTTCCTAATTTTATGCTAAGCCGTGATGCACGTCACACGCACCGGTAGCTAATCGAGTACGCAGCTCGCATTCCAATATGTATTGCAACCTTGTTGCGTGTTCCCGTGTCAGGGTCTAGGAGGATATTAGGATACCCTCGCAGCTTGTTGGAAGTCTTCTAGAGTCTAAGTTATTTACACTACGTGTCAACATATCTGTTGACTGTACCCGAGGCAATCTCAGGTACTCACAGTCATATGAAATTCAGGAGAAATAGCATAAAATAACATTTATAATTAAACAGTAAACTTGGTAAGGTATACTTGCCTACTTCTTGAGTGTGTTGAAAACCTATACTTGCAATCAAGTCCGGGGGTCCTGTGACAGGGGGTCACTGACTGTGCTGAAAATGTACTCTGTTCAAGACGTACAGGGTTCGTGAATATATAATTAAATAAGTGTATAATAAAGTAATATATAGTTAGCATAGTATTTTTATACTTATGTAAAGACATAACATAGATATATATATTTAGTACATATATAATATAGTTATAGCGTATACTATATATAGCAGGTATACACTTATAAATATATATATAGTTATATATATACAGATATAGTATTTATATACATAACAAAAATATATATAGATATTTATATAGCATATGATAAGGAGTATTAAAACATATGTATATATATATATATATATATATATATATATATATATATATATATATATATATATATATATATATATATATATATATATTATATATATATTGTACACATATATGTAGAGTAAATATACATAATATATGAAATTATAAGAAAAGTCATATATATATATATAAGTGTACATATATACATAGTTTATAATGCAACATATATATATATATATAAACATAAAAAGCATATAGTATGTAATATAATATATTATGTATATATAATAATATAGAGATAGATATATATATTTATATAAATACATATAGATATATAGATATATATATATATATACATATATATGTGAAAGGGAAAAATACAGAAAATATATTTATATACATACATATAATTATGTACTAATAGTATATATATATACTGTATATATTCAGTATAATAATATTTATTATATATATATATATATATATATATATATATATATATATATATATATATATATATATATATATATATATATATATATATATATATATATATATATATTATATATATATATATATATATATATATATATATATATATATATATATATATATATATATATATATATATATATATAATATGGATAAATATATATTTATATAATTACATATAATTACATATATATATATATATATATATATATATAAGGAAATAAAAACAGAATATATATATATATATATATATATATATATATATATATATATATATATATAAACATATTTATATTAATATATATATTGTATATTTACAATATAATAATATTTATATATAATAATATATAGATAAATATATATTTATATAATTACATATATAGATATATATATATATTTACATATATACATATATATATATATAAAAGGGAAAAAAAAAAATAGAATATACATATATACATACATATTTATATTAGTATATACATATACTATATATTTACAGTATATATATATATATATATATATATATATATATATATATATATATATATATATATATATATATATATATATATATATATATATATATATATATATATATAATAATAATAATAATAATAATAATAATAATAATAATAATAATAATAATAATAATAATAATAATAATAATAATAATAATAATAATAATAATAATAATATATAGATAATTATATATTCATATAAGTATATATATACATATATAGATATATATATATATATATTTACATATATACATATATATATATATATATATAATAATAATAATAATAATAAAACACAAAAATACATATATATTAATACAGTATATTTATTGTATATACTGTATATTAATATATAATATATAATATATAAATAAATACAATAATATATATATATTAATATATATAAATATATACATATATATACATATATATACATATATATAGACATATATACATGCATATACATATTTATACGTATTTACGTATTTTTACTGTGCTATACCTGACAGGTCAGTAAGGGGGGGCCCACGGCTTGTCGCCGGCGGGAGGACGGCGGCGGAGCAGGCGGCGGCTGGCCGGAGGGACGGCCACAGCAGTGGTTGCTGTTAGCAACCACAGCAGCAGCGGCGGCTTGCGGGGTTTGCTGCGGCCAGGGCGGTGGCGGAGGTAGTGGTGCAGGCGGTCGGGTCGGCGAAGGGGACGTCGGCGAGGAGTTCTGTGGTAGTGGCGGAGGTCAGGGGTGGCGGTGGTGGTGGCTGGAGGCGGTCAGGATGGTGGAGGCGGTGCTGGTGTGGGTGAAGGTGGAGGTGCTGCGGGGGAGCTGCCGGCGACGGTGGTAGTCGGGGGGCAGTGGTGGTGGGTCAGTACGGCGGAGGAGGTCAGGGCGAGGTGTTTGGGGGTGGTGGCGGTGGTCCATGACGGTGGTCGGCGACTCTGGGGGAGGTCGGGAGTGGTGGTGGTGCTGTGGTGCGGGTTGGGCAGTTGGGTCTGCAGCGGTTGCCGGCCAATGAGGTGTTGTCACCTCATACTGAAAATTTGCAGAAAAACACCTATAATTTCATAAATTGTATAAAGGTCATAAAATTGGGAATTTGCGTAATTACGCAGTTTGTCTGGTAAAAATACCTGATTTCTAAAAATACTAAAATGCTCAGAATTGAGAGGAAAAAGCTGTGGGAGGGTCCTGAGGGGGTGGGGTGAGCCTGGGCAGGGGCATGGCCTGGTTCTTGGGTGATACGGGTCACCGTATTAATTAATTAATAAATACTGCGCACGGTGTTCACTAATTATTTAGATGCAGGTAGGATCATAATTTTAATACGATGTCAATATATTAATTATAGTATATTCAAAGTAGAATATTAACGTATTTTTGTTTGGTCAAAATAGGTACAGGTTGGGCGTCAATCTCTATTGGAACAGAGATGGGTATTGAGCAGGAAATTAAATAGAAAATAATTACGGACGTTTGTAACGATATTTGTGTGTCTCAAACGAGGCTAAAAATCATGTATCTGGGAGTTGCACAAAATTCAGAAAAATAGTCTAACATGTCTAGGAAAGGTATGTGAATTTTGTTTGGGGATAACAGCTAGTGTAATGCTCTAAATAATTGGGTAATGGACAGGTGCACAATTCAATAGGATATGTAAGCAAAATAAATTTTAAAAAGTTGCAATAATTCTAATTAGCTAAAAATAATCCTAAATTACTGAAATCTGGTCGAGAGAGTTTACACGATCACACCAATGACCGCATATAAATAGAACACATGATAATATATTATCTTGTGCAGATGGTAAGTATACTTGTGTTTCGTTGCGGGGAAGACGTGCGTCGGTTGAGTAAGAAACCGATGTGCTTTATGTGTTCAACGTTATTTTCGTTCCTCTAAATCATGCAACTGATATGAACTAAATTCACTTAGTTCTCAATAGCAAGATCATTTTAATGCATGCTCGTCCCTAATAAGCAAGTGTTGATTTAGGCGAGTGGGTTCGTCCCGCTCACCCGTACAGCTGAGTACTGACCCACATTGTGAGCAATTATTTCAGGCACTCAGAGTGTGCAACGCTAGTGGATAGACGAGAAGGCGTTAGAAGCTCTTCTATTTTGAAGTATAATTGAAGTCAGTTCATTTTGGAGGCATAGATTTTTAATCTATACAAGGGCATAATGTACGGACGACAAGGCTTATCTGATGGAGCGCGCCCTGCCTTTTGAGTTTTTCTTTTGTAATATAAACCAAGTAGCCGAGAGGCGCATCAAATGTAAACTCTATGTAAATTACTCTGAATTATCAATGAAAAGCATATGTTCTTCGTATACTTTGTGTTCAACTATTTGTGAATGTATTTTTCTAACTTGTGTTTCAAATAATTTTCTATCACTGCACGTTCTTGCCTTGTGCGAGCGCAACTCCATGCTCGCACGGCATCACGCCCAAGCGAGGACGATCGTTCCCGCAAAGAATCCAGGCGATGACGATTGACCCTAGTGGGATCGGACCTGACATGTCTCACGCCCAAGCGAGGACGATTGGTCCCGCAAAGGATCCAGGCGAGAACGATTGACCCTAGTGGGATCGGGGCCTGATAGTCTGCCCCCGCTCTCCATTATTCTGGTTTTGGGACGTAACATTACCCCATCTTATATTCTTATGTCAGGATTTTTAAACAGCAACCTTCGTCACAACTAACAAATCTTATACACAAATTTCTTTTTTGTACTATTACTAGAAGTCGTGCACTTGCGTTGTACTTATTTTTTGACTGTTTTTTATTTCACTTTTTAAATATACTAAGTAAATTCACGTGCATTGTATGTAAAATTAATTTTTTCTGCTGATATTAGTATAAAATTATTTAAATATATTTAAATTAAAATTTATTATATATATTTGTATATTTTAATTAGAATTTGTTATATATTTGATTATATTTTAATTATAATTAGTTATGGATATAATTTTACTTTTCATAAAGAGTATTGAAAACGGTTATCTACATAATATTATCTAATTATAAACAAACATCTCTTCTAACTCATGTAGTTAAGGTGGAAGGTATTTTTTCTGGTTGGTTGAGTTCGAATCCTTGTACTGTTATTAATAACAAATTTAAAATTTACAATAATTTTTTACGTAATATTAATTTAAAAAAATAATTAATTGATGATATACATACGACTTAGATGACTCACTTTTGAGCCGTTTTGAAGGCTCATTATTTTATGGAAGATGAAAAATATTTGTATGCCAAACAATTTAAAAATAATATAAGCTATTATAAAGTAAATTTATTTTGAGATGATAAACATTTATTATAGAGGGAACTGGGAAGTATGCTATTATTATTGGTTAGTAATTATGCTGGTAGAGCCAAAAAGACCAGGAAAAGAAGAAGGATAAAAAATGTCATATATTTTAGTAGGTAGATCAGTCCCATGAGCAAGTCAGAATTGAAAAAAAAAAATATCTTATTATATATAATGTTAAAAATTAACATTTTTGGAACATAAAAAATTAACGATCAAAACAAAAAAAATATATATTAACAGTATAATTTTGTTATTATCCGCAATAGTGGTTGAAGGTTAAGAGTCCAATTTTGTTCATCCATAAAACTAGGGTGAATGTTCACCCTACTACTTAATTGTTGTCACATGTCATGTTTTAATGTTGAACATCCATACTAATTTTGACTAGTGGTTTGATATGTGCCAGCCTTGAGAGAATGGATACCGAACCCATCTGACTCTTGTGGTCTGTGAGAAGAGGTATAACCTTTATGGCTAGACGGGCGGTCTTGGAATCAAACTGCGAAGAAGGTGTGGAACAGTGAACCTAAATGACATGTAACACAACATACACAAATATTTCGTACGTATCGACGGACATCTCAAAAAAAAATACCCTTGAGAGAATGGATAAATATTTATCGTAGTTTTAACGGGTGAACAAAAATAGACTCCAAATTTAATGCAGCCCTATGTGAACAAAATCTACCATGGAGCAATAAAAATATATGTCAAAGTGTGTGTGGGGCTCAAAACAAGAGAATTTACATGGGTTTCTCCAGTCCTTGGTTTGTGCTCACTTTAGTTTTGGTTGGGTCAGGAATTCCCGGGGACTTGGGAGTAGAGCAGAAGGAAGATGGTGGGGGCCCACGCCGCCGACCGAGTATATCCGGACCGGACCGGACCAGACCGGACCGGTCGGCTGGCAGCCGGGAAGAAGAGAAGCGTGTAGCTTGAACAAGCGACATTCTTAACCCTTAACCGAGGTTAGTGTTGGTCTCTAACGCAACCACTCTTCATGAAATTAGCAAAGTTTATTAGTAATCTAATCTTAACTCGTATGCATATGGTACTCACTCAAATTAATTAGAAGCGGTGACCCCTAATGTGGGCGATTTCTTAGCTCGGTAGTGTTTGGATTATGTTTAATTTTTCTTTTTCTTTCAATGCTTGACAATTGTTGAACATAGACAGAAATAATCCTGGGGTAAGCCGAATAAGACTTCAAAATTGGATAACCCCTCTCTACTAGGACAACCTACATGCTCAGCGTGATCAGGACCGGCCCTGAATTTATGAAAGTCCTTGGTAAACTTTCAAAATGAACCCTCTATATATAATGTAATTTTTGTTTTTTTTTTGAAATAGAAGTAAATAAATAAAAAAATGATACCATAAAGGATCAAAACTTAAATCTCGTATATGGAAGTCTAACATAGTAACCACTACACCACAATTGTCTAAACTGTTTTTTTTAGCCCTCCTCGTTCGTAGGCCCTCGACCCCTGGACGATTGTCCTAGCTGCCCTGGTCCACGGCTGGACTTGTTGGGATCACATATCACCCTCCCTCCTCCTGACCGGCTCACAGCAAGAGTCAAAGGGCAACAAAAAATAGTTTTGGATAGGGCAACCCAACTCTCGGGACCAGTCCTGAATAGTGGTTATGAAATATTTTTAAAGTATCGATAAACGAGTAGTTATAAGGGTTCGATTTTGGATGATTTTAAGTAACGGTTTCTAAACCAGTCCAACAAACTTGTTTATTCACTAACGTGCGGTTATAAATTTTCTTTTAAAACAATAAAATTACGTATGTATCAAAATGTATAAACAAAAGTCTTTCCGAAACAGAATTATATCATTGTCTATTTTCATGTCGTATCAAGAAAATGTTGTTCCTCTCAAATTGATATTATGTGATTAAGAAATAACGACGAAAGCAAACATGAGCAAAACAAACACAGAGAAAAACAAATACAAAAATGAGAAAATAAAATATTAGACTATTTTATATAGTAGCTCTAATTACTTTTATTTTTTGGAAGAAGTATAAATGGAAGAAATGAATAGAAACTTTCAAAATATACTGATTTATGGTATATGTAAAGATAAACAAAAAATTGTAAAGATAAACAAAAAAACCCTACACTGATTTTTATTATTATTTTTTTTGTGGGGGGAGAGGGTGAGTCGACAAAAATCAGTACTTCAAAAAAGTTATAAAGTATATTTTTTTAATACTTTCCGATATAACGTACGGTGTACGACATAACATTCAGAACTTTTGTGCACACTGTATTACATGTTTTTGGGCTCACTGCCTCCCAACTTATACAATTTATAAATAAAAAAAATAATATATCTCCATGACTCGATACATTGACCTTCTGTCACCCAGTTGAGATCTTATATCTTTTTTCGGTAACCAAAAGAGTCACTCGAGTTCATTTTTTAATAACTCGATAAATGGTTAAAAAACCTCCGGATATAGATGAAAACACAATTGTCAAGCAAACCCTTCCTTTAGTATAATATTAGTATGGAGTTGATCCTACCATGTGTGTGTATGGAAGATACACGTGGCGATTGTAGAGAAGACTTGTACCCGATCGAATTTCTTTCCACCAGCTTGCGACATAATCCGCTATCAAAATCCATCTAGTAGAAGAACATAGTTGTTGACTTATTATGAACAAAATAACTCGGACTGTTTCATTTTTTAAAAAATTTTTACTTAAAATTTATTCAGTACTAGCCAAAAAAAATATTTATGACTGTCAAAATTTTGAGAGTCCTTCCAATAGTTTTGACTGTCAAAATTTTGACAGTCCAACATATTGAAAGGGCTGTCAAAATTTTGACAGTCATAAATAATTTTTTGGCTAGCCCAGAATAAAATTTTAAGTAAAAAATTTAGAATTTTTTTTTGGAACAACCTGAGTGTATTTTGTAGTGCCTTTATCACCAGCCCAAAATAAGACGAAATACAAGGAATATTAATTTATGGAGTGATAATAACGGAGTGTTAACATTTAGACTTCATAAATCCAAGCTAGTACGTTGAACTGGAGTGACCCTTGTGATTACCGAAGAGACGCATAAGATCCTGATTGGATGACAGAAAATTAATAAATTGAATCACGAGGACGTATTATTTATTCTATTTATAAACGGATTTTTTCATTTAAAGTAATAAAATAATATATATTTATAAAAAACGGGATAAGTTTGGGGAAATTGCGGGGTGGGGGACCACTCGCCAACTCAGTTGGCGAGGTGCTGAGTTGGCGAGCATCTCGCCAACTGAGTTGGCGGGGCGCTCTCCTCGAGAGGCTGCTCGCCAACTCAGTTGGCGGGCCATGCACCGTTGGCTAACCGTTGAGCAACGGCTCCCTCCAACGGCTCTCTCGAACCCCTATAAACACCCCCACCCCCCCAAACACTCCTCACACAACACACTCTCCTCCTCCTCCTCCTCATATTTTCACAGCTTCCTCCTCCTATTTTTACAGCTTCCTCCTCCTGTTTTCTGTAGCAAAAGTTCTCAACCGTCATGGATCGTAGCGTAAGAATTGTATGCTCGCACGGCGGTAAAGTAAATGGGTTAAATTACGAAGGAGGAGAAAGTATAATTTTTTTAACTTACCCGAATATTAGTTTTGAAAATATACGTAATCATATTATTGAACGTTGTTCTATTCATTATGATTTTATTCTGAAGTCTATTTTCTGTTCTAATTATTTTTTGATAGATAGTGAAGATGCATGGAATTATATTCTTGAGATTAATTCACAATCACGATATATAAAAATATATGTTATTAAAGTAGCAGCAACCTTAGATAGTAGAAATAATGAATATTTTTCTGAATATCAGCATGTTAGTTCGGGTGCTAGTTCTTCTCAACAAATAGTTTCATTTATCCAAGAAGGTCATTCATCAGATGAATCTAACCATGATGATGATAGTGACAACGACGATGAAAATAGTGATGATTTAGTTGAAAATGTAGATTATACGGTAGATGATGATGTTGTAAAAGCTATCACTGATGAATTATTTAAGGGACAATCATTTCCTAGTCGTTCTCACTTTAGAAGCTTTATAAGTAATTTAGCAATTAAATATAATTTTAGTTGTTCAGCTAGTCTTATGAATAATGCTCGTGGAATTATATATAGTTGTGATCAACCGAATTGTAATTGGTATATGTCAAATCTATTGGAAATGGCGATATAGTTAAAGTTAGTACATTAGAAAATCGTCATTCTTGTTTAGGAAGACTTAGTACAGGACGTCATCGACTAGCTACCGCTTCATGGATTAAGACCATGATAATTGACATTATTAGAGATAACCAGTCATACAGTCCATCACAAATTGTTAAAGATATATATAGGGAGCACCGTATACAAGTTAGTTATTCCAAAGCATGGAGAGCCCGAGAGACAGCATTAGCTGAAATTAATGGTAGTTATGATGAGGCATACGCTAGTCTTGAGGAGTATTGTTATAGAATTATGGAGACAAATCCAGGTAGTACATGTTTTATTAAAACTACCGAAAATAATAGCTTCCAACGAATTTTTATTTGTTTTAAGTCATGTATTGATGGATTTTTAAGTGGATGTTTACCAATTATTAGTACTGATGCTACATTTCTTTCGTCTAAATATCAAGGTATCTTATTTATTGCTTGTGCTCACGATCATAACTATCAATTATATCCTATAGCTTATGCTGTTGCCGAAGGTGAGAATAGTGATTCTTGGTCTTGGTTTTTAAATTATCTTAAAATATCTTTTGAAAGTTGTTTTAATGATTGGAGTTCAATTTCATTTATATCTGACAAGCAAAAGGGATTAATAAATGTTGTTCGTGCTATTTTTCCTGCATCTCCTCATTTTTTTTGTATTCAATATTTTAAACAAAACATGAAAAAAGTTACAAAAGAACAAGTATTTCAACGCTTGTTAGACTCGCTTGCTAGATCATATAATAAAACGGATGCAGAGAATATGTTTGATATAATTAAAGCCGAGAACATAGTGTTGTACGATTGGCTTATTGGTGTAAACGATGAAAGTCGTCGATTTGAACATTGGATAACAGCGTATGCTACTTGTCCTAGATTAGATATTAACACTTCTAATCTTGCTGAATGTTTCAACAGCTGGATTAAGAAATTACGAGATAAGCCAATAACAACACTTCTCGATGGTATTAGAGCCAAGATTATTACACTTCATGACAATCGTAGAAAGTTTGCTGAAAATATAGACACAGATTATTGTCCGAAGATGTTAAAAAATATGGCTTCTATTATCAAAGAGAAGAACCACCTAGAAATATTAGCTATTGATAGTTATAAGTTTGAAATAATAG
Organism: Iris macrosiphon; assembly: GCA_036927795.1. Taxonomy (NCBI): domain Eukaryota; kingdom Viridiplantae; phylum Streptophyta; class Magnoliopsida; order Asparagales; family Iridaceae; genus Iris; species Iris macrosiphon. The sequence goes on along the minus strand of JAYESA010000005.1, from coordinate 17,509,413 downwards.
ACCGGGCAACAGGTAGAACCTATATTGTTCATATAACTGACAGAACTTGTACATGTTTTAGATGGTACTATACTTATATACCATGTATACATGCATGTTTTGTTTGTAGATATTGCAATATTAGTATTGATACTTTTTATCCTGCAGTATTTTCGACGGAAAACTTGAAAGCTGTATACGCGCATAAAATGGAGCCAATTCCAGTTCCCTACGAAATCCAAGGTCCTTTGGTAAGAGGACAAATTGGGGTGCCAGATGTAAGACGCAAAGCCGGAAGACCAAAGAAGAACCGCATCAAATCCCGGGATTCATCGACAAGAGATCTACGTTGCAGTAATTGTGGTGCTATGGGACACAACCGAAGAAGATGTACTAGTCAACCGAGAGATTAAAATAGAATTATTCAATACCCAAATATTGTAATAAAAAACCATTACAAATCATACAAAAATTGTAATCATACAATGTTACAAATTTTCTACTAATCCTCGTCTTGTTGAGTTTGGGTAGGCAGCGGTGCTGATGGAGTCGAAAAAAATTGTGTGAATATCTGGTAGCTTTCATCTCCAGCAGTTTGGTAACTCGGATCCGCTCCTGCATACTGGTAACTAGGGCCCGCTCCAGCATACTGGTTACTCGGGCCCGCTCCAGCATACTGGTCACTAGGCCCCGCTTCAGCATACTGGTCACTCGGGCCCGAGTCAGCAGTATCCCGCCGCCGACGACGACGAGAGTGTCTCTGTCGTACTAAGCCGGTCGGATAGTCCGGTGGAAGACGGGATTGTACTGGAGGCATTTCCGGTTCCCGTCCAATACCCAGCTGCTCAACACGAGTCACAAGTTCCTCCATAAGAAGTCGACCTTGTGGGTGAAGGTTTATCTCAGGTTGTTGCAAAAATTGTTGGTATACACCACTCTGAAATTTGAAGAACACGTAAATTAATATATTTATCATATCTATGTATATGTATTTTTGGAAGTATAATGAAGTCATACCAAATCATGTATTCCATCGGCAAAAGCACGCAGAGTAGAATCGTCTACAGATCTAGTTTTGAACCTGGGCTCCTCGTAGTGGTATACTCGGTTGCTCATAAGAGGGCATCCCCACCATTGCCTGTAGTCGAGGCTACCTATGTCTGCAAAATGTAAACAAAATTTTAGCAAACTATTTACACTAAATCAATACGAATAATGAGTAACTTATAACTTACATTCCTCAGCAGAATTTAGTCTGGGAGACATGTCCCTCACACTATAATTCTCGAACCGATTATTCCAGTCAGCAACGAGACCAATGATTCGTTGGAATGCATTTGATGTCTGATAACCGACTGTCGGTGGATCAACGGGAATTATTGGGGCCATTCCGAATTGCCGAAGAATACGGTCTGCCGGATGGTACATGGTGAACCGATCATATATAATATGACATATGTGTAAACTAAATGCATAGGATGTCATCTTGATTTCTGGAGCATCAGGTTCACATGAGTACGGTAACCAGGTTACCTATTTAAAGATATTGTATCAATTAGATGTGATATTTATCTACAATCAAAACTTAAATAATTTAAAGATATTTATTGCATATTTAAAAATTACCTGATTATACCGTAGTGTATCAAATTGGCTACGATATAGTGATACAGTCCTGTATTGGTAGTGTTGATAATCCACTACGTCTGTAGGCCAGCGCATAGCAACTGGAAATACTCCAACATCACTGAGAATGTTGGTAACAGGCCTACCAATATAAAAGTGCTCGTAGGACCAGAACTATAAAACAAAAAAATGACATTAGTACAAACATAATTTGCGTATAAAATTACTCTAACTTTTTAAGGTCTTTAATTCATACCTGTATCAGTGAAATACATCCACAAATACTCTTGCGATTCGATCTGACAAATTCTGTCAGCTGGGCGTACAAAAATACAAGAGTAGCAGCTCCCCACGCATGCTCAGTAGGTTTTGTCAGATCATCCAAGAATGGTAAAAGCTGCACATTTATCATATTTTTCGATGCATCGGGAAATAGAATTGCACCACATAAACAGAGCAGATACGCTCTAGTGCAACGAATGACCTGGATTTATTAAGTGTTATATAGCATTGCACCACTAAATTAAGTAATAAACAAATTTACTAAAAAAAATACATACCCGATTTTCATCTACATCAACCACCCCATCAATAGTTTGATGTAGGTCTATAAAGTTGCCACGGAGCCATGAAAATTTCACATAATTGCCGTCTTTTAGACCTGGAGGAGGGCTAACACCAAGATAACTCCGGATCAGATCAGATCCCTTTAAGTGCGGATCAAAATATATAGCGTTACCTTTAATAGGTAACCCTAGTATATTCGCCACATCATAAAGGGTGATCGTCATCTCGCCGAATGGGAGTTGAAAAGTATTGCGTTCTGGCCACCAACGCTCCGCAAGGCTTACAACTAAATGAAGATCGTGAATTAAATATCTAACACGATCTATATAGTGGAATCCAAAGGATTCCACCAAAGCCTTTTGAGCTGGATTAAGCTCCCACGTACGATAATTCCTTTCAGACCGCCAATGTACGTGGATCCGGGTTCGTAAAGCATTATCATGGTCGTATAACTATAAAAATTATATGCATTAATAAAGTAAACATAGGCATTATAAAAAACATATACATTAATAAAGTTGGCAACTTGTAATTTCAAAAATTACCTCGCCAGTAAAAATCTGAGCAGAAATGTGCTCTTCACGTTGCTTAATAATAAGCGCGGTAGTCGGTCCGCCAGGAATACGACCGTCATTGCGGGTAGCCATCGCCAGTAAATATCAAGAGGGGGAGAATGTGGTGTGAGGAGTGTTTGGGGTAGGAGGAGAATGTGGTGTGAGGAGTGTTGGGGGGGGGGTTTATAGGAATTGGAGGAGAACGTTGGAATATAGTCGTTGGCCAACGGCTAAAAAGCCAACTGTGCATGGCTCGCCAACTGAGCGGCCCCTCGAGGAGGGCGTCCCGCCAACTCAGTTGGCGAGATACTCGCCAACTCAGCACCTCGCCAACTGAGTTGGCGAGTGGTCCCCCCATCCGTTATTTCCCAAAAGTTTTTCCGTTTTTTATAAATATATAATTTTTAATTACTTTAAATGAAAAAATCCGATTTATAAATGGTAGAAATTGAAAAACAGTGGGTCAAAAAATATACCATACAGTGTGTACAAAATTTCAAACGTAATGTCGAAAATCGAAAAAAAAAAATCCAAGCTACTATCATTTGGCTTTGATCTTCAAATCATAAATTTCAATAAACTAACCAGCAAAAGGATAATTAAGGAATAGTTTGGTACAACTTATAAAAAGTTTTCTGCTTATTATGAAGAAGTATAAATGTGTTAGTTAAAACAATGTCTTTAAATACATGTAGGAGGTTGCTCATCAAAGTTATTTCAGTTTTTTTAACATTGTTAATTTAATTTTCTGAAATGTCGTGCATTTTTTTTAATTTCTTCGTCTATTTTTTCTATTTTTCAGAGACAGTGTTTCAAGAAATCACGATAAAGTTAGAGATTTTGTATATGAGAAAAATAATCTCGGTAAGTTGGTCTTAAAATAAAAACTTTACTTGCTTCAGAGGCAAAATATACCTCAATTAAAGCGCATATTGATAAATTTTGTAAACATGTTATGGATCTCGAAAACATGGAGACTAAAATTGAAAATTAAAATATAATTTACGGAGGAGAGAGATAGAACGTATTACTTTTTTAATTTTTAAATAATAAAAGTTGGAGGACAGTGGGTCCAATGGACATTCAATACAGCATGCATAAAATTGTGAACGTAACGTCGGACATCTTTAAAAAAAAAAAAAAACTCATAATTAATCATGTAGCTAAAGCTAGAAATACATAACAAACATATTTACAACAAGTCCTGAAAAGTAAAAAAAGAAAACAAAGAAAAAGTCCATTTGACTTTTATCCAAAAGAAATAAAGAGAAAGAATAGGGTGAAAAGTGAAAAGAAAAGAGAAAGTTGTTAGGGGGAGGGTGACAGTGGGGAGAGACAGTGCGGAGAACTTTCAGTCAGCTGTCGGTCGGGTCCTTCCAAAACCACACTGTTTATTTTATAAAAATCCTCTCCCTCTCTCAGCCATTATTATTATTATTATTCAGCGGTCCCTAGAAAAAAGGAAATTAAAAATTAAATTTTTTTTACTTATCTTTTACTTATTTTATTATAATTTAAGATAAACTCTACCGAATTACTATAATACATAAAATCTTCCATTTTTAATAAAAATGGTCAATGACTAACAATCAATTCCTTTAAATTCCCTTTTAAATATGATGCACATTAAATTATGACCAAAATATTTTAAAATAAATATATTATATTTTGAATTACAGTAAAATAAGTGAAATGTAACATATTTTTTTTTATATGGATCAAAAGAAGTTGACCGTTGGTTATTGACAATTTCTGTTGAAATTAAAATTTTTATAAAAAATGTACCGGTCCCTCTCTCTCCTCCTCTTCCAATGGAGATAGGCCATGTGGCAGTTGTAATCTTACAGCTACTTTTGGCTGTAATAGCAGCGTTGTAGAAATTTTGAGTTTCAACACCGCCCCCTCTCTTTCCTTCTTATTACTCATTACGTCCTCAGAGAGAAAGTAGAAGAAGGAGAGAGAGAGAAAGAAGAAGAAGGAGAAGGAGAAGGAGAAGGAGAAGGAGAAGAAAGAAAGAAAGACCCCGACTTTGATTGACGCGATGACGCCTCCGCTGGAGCAGGACTACATCGGGCTGTCGGATCGGAACATGAGGGAGACGGAGCTCCGCCTCGGCCTGCCCGGATCCGACCCGCCCGACAGGAAGGCCCCGCCTGTGGGGCTCACACTGGCCGTGGCACCCTCGTCCGGGGCCAAGAGGGGCTTCGACGACGCCATCGACGGCAGGAAGACGGCGCCGGCCGTCGCCGGAACGGGGCAGGACGGGAAGGAGGCCGCCGCCGCCTCCGCCTCCGCCCACGACAATAAGCCTGCAGCTAAGTAAGTGGCAGGAGCAGCAGGAAATGCTGCTTCCGTGACGCGCTGTGTCGGACACGACAAGGACACCTTTTCAAGCTGCACTATGGCATCCCAAAGTCGATGGCTTTTCTGTGTTAAAAAAGAGAATTTTTTGAGTTTTTTTTTTTTTTTTCCAAATGAGGAAATGGTTTTGGGAAAAAAAAAGTTTGAAGTTTTTGTGGTGTTTCCTTCTGCTAAGTAAGTGGCAGGAGCAGCAGGAATGCTGCTTCCGTGTCGCGCTGTGTCGGACACGACCGGGGCACTTCTCAAGCTACACTGTCACATCCCAAAGTCGATGGCTTTTCTGTGTTAAAAAATAGATTTTTTTTTTTTTTTTTCAAATTGAGGAAATGGTTTTGGGAAAAAAAAAGTTTCAAGTTTTTGTGGTGTTTCCTTCTGGGTTTTTATTTCTTTGTTAAAATAATAGAACTTTGTAGAAATTGAGGAATGCTGATAGTTTGTTGATTTTTTTTTATGGGTCCTTTAAATTTGGTGGGTTGTGTTATTTGGAGGAAATGGTTCTAGGTATTTTCTTTTAGAAAAGATTAGATTTTTTTTTGAAGCTTTTTTTTGTGTTTCTTTCTTTCTGTATATTTTTTTTTTTTGGATTCTTAAAATGTTCTTTGATTCAGCTGTTGGTGCAAAAATTTGTTTATTGAGTCTTTTTCTCTATTCTTATTAGGACTTGGTAGGTTTTGTTTTTGCGAATTTATTTATACGTACTGAATATTGTTTGCTAATTTGATTTTAGCTATTAGGAGAGTTAATAGATTTATAGAAAGAAGATTTTTGTTCAGATTTTTTTTGTTATATATTCTTTTCTTTGAGTTTTTTTTTCCTGCTATGTTTGTGATTTTTTTATATTATTGGGTCTGTTTTTTTACAGGTACAAATTTGCTTGTAGTTTATTTTTTTTGCAATTGCTTCCTATTTATAAAGGAGAATGAGAAAACAAATTTTGTGACATTTTTAGTTTTATTGTTTTCGATGTTATGATAATAATGAGAGGGAAATTTGGTGATTCTTGTGGAAGTTGTTGATTATTATTTTCTTGTGTAATTTTACTTGGTTTGTGTATAGTTTGTTTTTTATTTTTACAAAAAATGATCCTAGTGTTTCTTTTTGCTGTTTGTGGTTTTATTGGTAGAAATAAATGCAAACTTTATTTGATTTGTCATGTTTGTTTTGTGATTAATTTTGCTTATAATGATCACATAAGTTATCTGTTGCTGGAAATTGTTTTGTTGGCTGGTCTGAGTTGCTCACAGCATTTGTGTGGGCTTATTTACGTGTTTGATGAACTTGCCCAAATTGCCTGGTTGGTAGTTTTGGATGGTAAAGGCTAAAATGTAGTTAATTGCAGTAAAATGGTGAATTTTTTTCGCATGGTTTATATTGTTTTATTTCTCTTTAGTTATTATTGTGATTATTGCAGGACTGTTTTGTTTGCTACTTTTGGTGATAAGATTTTGGGAAATTTATTCTCCATGAGTTCTCAAAATGGTTTATTTGAAGTGATCATGATGAGTAAATGACTACTGTCTTTTGATTGTTGTAGTGCTAATGTCAAGGAAAAGAATGTAGAATGAGGAATTTTAATGTTAGTTCGTTTTATTGTTTTCCTTATTTCAGTTGAAGATGTGATAAGAATGTGCTATTTCTTTTTTCACAACATCTTTTGTTATTTGATCATTGTTAAACTTTTTCTATGAGAAATAAACCTATTTCAAGATCATTTCACCATAAAAACTCCATCTTGAAGAGTAGAAGATCATATTGTTTTCCTCACCACTAATGTTTATATTCAAGATAGACTTTCTACTCTTCTCATCTTTATTCACCTTTCAGTTATCATGCATAGTTTCATGTTTCACGAAAGCATTAGCTTCGATCTCATGTAAAGAGTCTCACTCTATCCGTATATTGTTACAGGTCACAAGTGGTAGGATGGCCACCAATCCGCAAATACCGCAGGAACACAATGGCTACCAATCCATCGAAGAATAAAGAGGATGCTGAAGGGAAACAAGGGCTCGGATTTCTCTATGTCAAGGTTAGCATGGATGGAGCTCCGTACTTGAGGAAGGTTGACCTCAATACCTACTGCAACTATAAGGAACTCTCTTCGGCACTTGAGAAGATGTTCAGCTGCTTTACCATAGGTGAGCTTTGTTTGATTAGTCTCTCATGCATCCTATTGCAATCTGTTAGATGCTCTCTTCAAAATCAACTGCAAACAGTATAGCCTGGTTACTTGTAAAATTTCCTCAACTCTCGTAAAATATATAACTTTTGCAGCTCCATTAATTTTTCCCGGGTAACATGTTACATGCAATTTTGACAAAAAACAAACCCCTATTATGAAAAGATCTATTGCAATTACTGCATTCTTTTCAATTTCATGCGCTATAGAAGAGTGTATTGATGATGTTCTCTTTAGAACTTTAGTTTTGCTACAGTTCTACCCTGCCAAGGTCTTGTTAATGCTCACTTATAGTTACCTCGGATATGGAATTCACCACCAATATATATGGTCGACACCCAATGAAAAGAACTTTGCCAATTATTTTATTGAGCTTTCTTATGGTCCATAGCCCGACTCCATTCTGATAGGAAAAGGCTTGGGTGATGATGAAGCTATAACTTTGTTGTTAGGTATTTCTTTTTCTTTTCTTGGTGGCTGTTTTTTATTTTGATAGATGGAAATTTATCTTTTCTTTCCATATGAATACAATGTTAACTGCTATATATTTGGAAATGATGTGTATGCTGTGATTACTTCATGTTTTGCTCTGATATAGAATAGAACATCCAATTGTTATGTAATAGGAAGAAATTCTTTTATTTATTATATTGAACTCCTCTTGAATCTGGATCTCCTGGCCACTGGGAAATTGTTAGCATGCTGAGGAGTTTACTTGTGTTTCTCATATGTGGCATTTCAGGACAATGTGGTTCTCCTGATATCCCTGGCAGAGATGGATTAACTGAGAGTCGTCTGATGGATCTTCTTAATGGTTCTGAATATGTTCTCACTTATGAAGATAAAGATGGAGACTGGATGCTTGTCGGTGACGTACCATGGGAGTAAGTTTAATACACTATGGTCCCTACATACAAGCCATCTTCAATAGCTTATATGTTTTGAGCCCTTTTCTTCTCTCATCTTTCTATCTGTGGTTAACTTCATCCATAAACATACAATACATAAGAGTGGAAAATTATATTGCGAACTAAACTACAGAGTGGAAAATAATATTGCGAACTAAACTACAGAGTGGAAAATAATATTGCGATCTTAACTAGTACTTAAAATGAATATCCAATGCAACTCCACTCGTCTAATATCAGTATCCCTAATTATAAGCTAACATCAGGGTTCGACACTACGACTCTTCTAGGACACTTAAGGCATCAAATCATAAATGATATCACTATTTTATATTTTGTTTACGCTTCATAAAGAAGGATATCAAGGCGAGCTTGTGTTAAACATATGTTTGAGTGCTTTAACTATTTTTTGAAGTTATTATTGCAAAAGAATAATTTTGTATACTAATAAACTTAGATGCCTATGCATCCAAACTGTAGTTCCGTTGTCAGGTTTTCCTTGCCGGATGGTTCATATTTCACACACTCACAGGCACCTCGACGGTCCACACCCCAAGGCACCAGTGTCAAGTGTCCAAGTCTAACCTATAGTGCTTTCATTATGTTGTGCTTTAGTCCTTGCTTTATTCTTTTTGAGGCTTTGCCTTGTGTGATAGTTTCTTTTCTTTCTTGCCTCTTTATTTCTTACTAGTAAATTCACGGGCGTTGCACGTAGAGAATTACGTTGCACGTACCCATTTTTCTTTTATGATATTATTAAAATATTAGACAAAAATTTAAATTAGATTAGAATATTTTAAATATGATTTGAATTATAATTTGTTATAAATATATATTTTAAATTTTGGATGTGTTTAATTAGATAATATCTTATAGTTAATTTAAAATTTGAATTTATTTTATGATTGGTTATATGTTCAGGTTATTTTTATTTTATTTTTCCTCAACTTCGTAAGAACTCACACACCCACGCCGTAGTTAATTTTTAATTTTTTTTTTTATATTACTAATTGATGATATACATACAACTTAGATGACTCATTTTTTGAGCCGTTTCTAAGCCGCATTATAGTAGTAAAGATTATCAAATTTGACAGAGTGAGTACTGATGATTACCCATTTATTTTATTAGATTGACTAGTTGATCAATTTGGTATTTCAGAATGTTTACTGACTCTTGCAAGAGGCTTAGGATCATGAAGAGTTCAGATGCAATTGGATTAGGTATGTCTTCTTGAGAAACTCAACTTGATTCCCTCTAGTCATAGGCCCATCTAATCCTTTCGGCTTGAAAAGTTCTCTTTTCCCCTTCCTATAGACAAGAAACATTCTTAAACGTGAGAATGCCTCCGTATATCTCCCAAAATGTTCCTATAATTATTTTATTATTATGTTGTTTAACCTCACCAATGTTCATTAGTATCAATGAACTGATGCTTATCATTAATATCATATTTCTGAAGATGGTTACTGTAGGATTTAAATGGTTGCCATACTATATTTCAAGCTTTACTCTTAAGTTGGAAATAGTAGTGGTTTAATGTCTGCCATAGGGAAATTATATTGTTTCTGAAGACCTGCATCACATACCTTCTGTAATCCCATTGTATGCTTATTTTGTCCCTACAGAAAAATCCCTGTCGGAGCGAAATTCCAGAAATTGACAATAGATATACCATATGTTTTAACTAAAAAAAGTACAGAAATATAGATGTTATATTGATCTTTTTTTAGTGCCTTATTGTGTATCGACTTTGTTGCTTGCAGCTCCAAGGGCCAAGGAGAAAAGCAAGAGTCGGAACTAAGATCATCAAGAGTCTCACAACTATAGTGGAAGCAGATTAATTGGGTGTAAAGGCTCTCGATCGAAACAAAAGTCCGAGGGTTTTAAAGTTGGAAAATGTTCTTATTTTCTCTATATATCTTATGGTTTGCCGCTTCTGAAAACCTGTTAGCTAGCTTACTAAGATTTCCTAGGGACTTTAATCTCTATATTACGAATGTATCTGTGTCCGTGTCTGTTGTATGTCTAACCTGTCATTCCTATTTTGTGTAAATGGTTGGTTTGCTATCAAAACTACTACGGTTTGGCTATTAATCTGTTTGAAAACTGTGTTAATCCATAATCTCTCTCTCAAAACTCTCTGAGTTTTTGGTACGATGGCAGGGACTTTTTTTGCACTGTATTAGAGCAATTGGCTCAAATCTTGCCTGGCATGTCACTTTTAAGCAAATTTTATAATTTTTATTTTTATTTTATATAGCGGCTTAAATTCATGTCTTTGCTAAGGTGTACCTGAAATAATATGAATATATATAGTGACTTCTATCTATAAGTGGAGTGCTGGTAGTGTTAGGTAGAATCATTTCGTATACCACCTGGAAAAAGAGAGTTGATGGGAAATTCTCTGTTTCTGTTCATTCTTTTGCTAACTCTTCATATCCTTCTTATCCTTGCAGTACACCAATATCAACTTTACAGAGAAGCTTGGAACCTTTTTTGTGTGTGTTTGTCTACTATAGCCAGTCATTCTAAAGGAGTTATGATGGTGCTGTCCATAAAACTCTTTCCCAACCCATCATTCAGGTGGTTATAAAGAAAATATTCAGCACTTGTGATGTTGATGCCCTTGGATTTAGGCTTTTTTCCTCCTTGGTAATGAATGATTCTCCACTTACCTTACTCTTTTCTTCTTCCTAGTGATGACCCTTTGCTGGTGGGGCATGTGTGGGAGCTCAATATATTCTATTAGAAGCATCTTGTGTAGGTATTTAGTACATGTTTGATGTGGTTTCTTGGTTTTGAAGCATCAAACCTCCATCCAAATTAGATCTCTGCAGCTATTTTGTCAGTCTCCTGTATCATTCCTGATCTTCTTCTTCGTCTGTATCAAGAAAAATATTTGTTAATCTGCAGGCCGGAATAAAAAATTTGAACTCGGATGAGCTGAAATGGGATAGAGTGGACTAGATGTGAGCCGACTCAAGAAAACAAACAAAAAAACAAACACAAAGCATATGGAAAAAAAAAAATTGGAGTGGGCTAGAGCCCACCCCAGTTCCTACATGATTCTGCCTCTGTCGACGACCATCATACTCTTGCTTTGTGTTGTTTAGATTTTAAGCCGATTGTCAAACTCTTGCAAAATGTGGCGAGCTTGTGCATGTATTGTGCAGATTACATATGTAAAGCTTTGACATTTGGATGTCGCTAAAGTAAACAGATTTATGCTAATATTATTTCAAAGTTTCTAAAATTTAGTCCTACGTGAGAGTTATAAATCGGTAGATTCGCCCCCATCATTTCTTCAATATAGTATGCGATGAAAATTTAGACCGTACAAGCTCTTGCAACGTACAAGTCTTTTGAGGTTCTTAATCAAACTTTGGATCAAAATTAGAAATGTAAATAAGTTTTGAAAAACAATCCGCCCTCCCGCGGAAGGAGTTGTCCCACAATATTTAACTTATTGGTGTTACCCAAAAAATTTAATTATTGTTTTTCAAACAAGAAATTAAGCGGAAGCACTCAAGTAAGTTGTACCACAAAGTCAAACTTAAGCTAAATCCCAGTTAATAATATAGGTCAAGGGCAAAATCACTACGGGGTTGGGGTGAACTCCGGTCTACTCCACACACACACACACACACACACACACACACACACACACACATATATATATATATATATATATATATATATATATATATATATATATATATATATATATATATATATATAAAAGACCTTGTGAGCAGGTCATAAATAGCTCAAACTGATCCCATACAAAGAGTACTCTCCACGCTTTATTTATACTCCACTAGTTCTAGCTCTAAATAATTCTTCTAGTGTAATGCACTTTGGTTATTCAGGAATTAGGTGGCCTAGTCACAAGAATCTTCTTCAAAGTTTCCTCCTTACCTTGCTCACTCTTGAATATCATATGCGCTTTCCAGAGAGGATTGATCATGTCACGCCCCGATCTCCCGCAGGATCGACCGTCCCCTCTAGGCGTGAATCACCGTGCCAGCGCTCCCGCAGGAAGACCGTTCTCATCAGGATGTGATGCCGCGTAAGCACAAGCTGCGCTCGTGCAAGACCAAGATTCGAACATGCGGTGAAATGACTAAGCCACAGAGTCGCACAGATAGTCCGAATGCAGCGGAATACAAAATTGAACATGCGATTGATAACAAGTTCACAGAGTCGTCATAGCGGAAGCATTGAGTAATACTAGTATGGATATAAAATAAACTCTTTATTAATATTGAATAAGTATTATAAGCGGCGGTAGGCCGAGATTAGAAGTCGTTCAAGCTCTCTCTCTCTCTCAAAACAATAAAAGATGTGCCAAGTGGCTTACAACATGGAATGATACATAGCGATGTTCCAACATTATGTCATGTATATGTGCTTAAGCTTTGGACGCAACACTCCAAGGCTCCAGAGCGAACTCCACGCCTTAGCATGCACGAGGGGATACTCTACACCGAACGAGATTCTCTCGCACCCTGCAAGCAACCTGGTGGGTTATCAGTACATGAATGCACTAGTGGGGAGGCTTCTCGTCCGCTCGACAAATCCAAACACGTTATATAAGTTCTGTGCACCATCTATTATGTTGTCTTCATAATCTTACCTTAGGATCAGTTTCATGGCATGAGATATAAGCCTAACTCGTGTGGCGGCACGTCGTACGATATAAGAGTAACACTGCGAGACTTACCAACTTACCATTCGTCCTTCCCTATCCAAAGATAAACCAAGTTAACCAGCGCGAGTATATATATATATATATATATATATATATATATATATATATATATATATATATATATATATAGACTTACCAACTTACCATTCGTCCTTCCCTGTTCAAAGATAAACCAAGTTAACCAGCGCGAGTATATATATATATATATATATATATATATATATATATATATATATATATATATATATATATATAATGAAACCAAGAATCGCATAAACAAACACAGGTGTTACGAGCATGTTTCTGACTCAAGTGCAACAAATTACTCAGTTTTTCTCAAAGGTGTTATACTTAGATTCAGGCATGTTACTCAGGTTGTTCAAGTGCTTCATACTCTGATTCAGGTTCAGGTGTGTTACGGATTAATTGTTCAATGAAATGAACTCGTACGCGGTTTGTCGCAACCGAGCCTGACTTAATCTATATGAACATGAGGTCACTGACACGCAGACTGCCGCAACCGAGCCTGACTTAATCTAATGAAGAGTTATAGTCTCGGGGCGGTTATATGCGCGAGATAAGAATCGTTGTACGCCATCTTCGCTAGGAACGGGAATGGGGTGCAATACCAGGGTCAAGGACGTTACACTCAACGCAAGAAATATGGGCGTTACACTCCATCCGCCCACTAACATGCTGACTACCATGGCAGGGGTAGACGGGAACAAAGTGTATGATGCCCTACCAAGGCCCTGAATACTGATATTGTGCCCTCCCAAACCGGAGTATATGCATCTAAGCACCATTTTGGTTGTGCAATACCTTTGATTCCTCCCGGGCCGGCACGATCCTAGTGCACTGGTAATAGTCCGAGGAATCCATGAAATACAAGCATTACCTCGTGCACGAGTAGTCCGTGACCATGCAAGTCTCTTTTCTTGTTCTTGTTCACTTATCTTTTCACTTCTTGTTCTTAAGCGGCGATAGTGGTAGCGCAGCACGAACCTGCTACTAGCCACCCCGAACGACGATGGTGGTAGCGCAGTACGAGACTGCTACAAGCCACCCCGGGCGATTCTTGTTCTTCTTTACTTATCAATACAGTTCATTTCTTTTACTCGATACTTACAATATTTCATTATGCAGTTCCCGGTACAAAAAATTGCCTTGGCGACCTTATGGTCCCGAAGCCTTTCCATGTTTCATTACTTGGCTTAGAACCGACTATTTTGATAGTCTTCATGCCTCAAGTGAGTAAACCATAATTATATGAAGTGCATCGATTAGTGGCATGAATCTATGTGACAATCATTAAATGAGACGAGCGAGTACTAGTTAGCAAGTAACGCATACACGCATTGAAACAGTAGAAACATAAGCCTTTACACTGGCGCAAGTCTAAGGGTTAGTACGGGAATTCAAATCGTGCATAGGCATGTTTAGCGACGCATAAGAAAATCCATCAAGTTACTTTTTTTTCCATATTCTAGACAAGCAATACAAGATGTGATTATTCCCTTAGCTAGGTACATTGTATTCTTTATTAGCATGCAAGAGGTAATTTTTCTAGCGAATATCATGTATCATCCATGTTTTATGTGTGCATGCTAAGCAAAGACATGTTAATCATAGCCACCCACCTTAGTGATGATTCACATCGGTTGAGCGATAATTCGAGCGCGCCTTTGAAAGTCTAAGTCTGACTTCTGAAGGGCCAATTTTGAATTCTTTTGCATCAAGCGAGTCTTCTCACTAAGCAAAACGGGACGGGTCATCGCACTTGTGCCATTTTAATCGGTTATCCGCATTGATGCGGAGTGGGTCGGTATATTATATACCACTCAGAACAAGTCTCATCCTTGAGACTTCTTGAGCGCAAACCATTTTATCGCACACTATCGAATCTAACTCAAGCATATTACTCTGCATCACTTAGACATGTTTAAAAACAACTTTCTACTCGTTTTCTTTATTTTGTGTCACATGCATGCTTAGTCCGTTCCATTGAATGATTCTATCACTCAATCCAAGCTGGCTACATTCATTTAATCGTCGTATTCTATGACTCAGTCTCTACTGCGCCTTAGCGTGGAACATATATCGCTTAATGTAGGGTACATTATAATCTACGTGTGTACGATGATCTTGGGCTGAGGCTATCTTATCCAAATCTTTATACTCATCCATGCGAATCTAACATATTCACTTGCACTAGCATTCGAGTTTAGCATATCGCGGAGTCTGGATCATGCATATATTCAAGTCGTCCCCCAAACATATACATGTCAACAAACTTAGCGATAATGAAGTATTTGCACTCGAGTTCAATATATCACCGAGTCTTGGATCATGCATATATTCAACCCAACATATGCATTTCAACCAAACTTAGCGATAGTGAAGTCAGCAAGCTACTCGCGAAAATCTTAAGTCATCCTAAGAATCACGATAATACCTCCAACGGGGTCAGCTGGACGTAAAATTATCATACCAGCGCTCCTACGGGATAATCGTTCTCATCCGGGTCTGATGTCGAGTGTTATCATTCGAACTAGGTTTAAGATCGTTCGTCCAAATCCAAGGTTAAATCCGTTATCGCTTACCTCAATTTATTGAATCATAAATTTTTTTTAACTTGTATCAATCCGTGCTATTTTCCAACTATCGTTATCATATCAAGTCTTTCAAATTCAAAACTACAATCATCCATACTCGGGCTAATTCTCTCTAGCGATATCGTACTAAATCCAAAATTTCCATGCATACTATCCTTCGTTCGTGCTTCGTTCTAATCAGGCTAACTACAATCGGATTCTCGAGTATTCCATTTCAAAATCGCAAGTACGATCCACTAAGTTTTCTCGATTCGCTCGAATACTTCCAAGATGATTCATACACCATTCAGGATTCGAGCTATACTCTACGAATCTTCAAAACTCACTCTATCCTCAAATATCTTATTCGTTCCTGTGCTATTGCATATGCCACTCAGGAATCGAGTCATCCAAATAAATCCTTAATCATGTTCACTTGCATGTCCATTCAATTCGTTCCTTAGAACTCCTATGCGATCCCTTTACATCATCTCAATAAATCTTACTCTTTTATATACTTTCATCGATAGTCATCCACATAACTATATTTTGATTTATTTATTTCTGACACGAATAACCGTTCGAACCATTTCTTAGAATTCAAGCACGATCTACAATATTCGCCTTAGCGATACTCTGACAATGTCTCTATCGATAACCATTCTAAGTCTGACTTATCCTTACCCGAACGATATTCCAATCTCGACCGCTAACTATCTCGTACCAAAGGATCTTGACTTATCCTCTGTCTGTACCCTCTAAGCCTTAGTTTGAACACGTTGGGCCTCCGCCGTCACCCTCTGGGCATCTACCATGCCCTGAATCAAAGTAAAAATATATGCTCCGTCAGCAGGCACACTGTAGCGCCCCGTTCTCCCGATGCGGAGAGCGCGGCTAAGAAACACAAGACGGTATCGTTCGATCGGGATAGATTGAATTAAGAACTCGTCCTCGTTATGGATTTGTTTCTTCGGAATCGATTCCCATATTCAGTGGACTGCGCCCCAAGGATCGGCTTAGCGGCAGAGTCAGGAGGGACCTCTCCGCTGCTATCTTTTATTGCCTCGATTTTCGATGTCGCTTGTTGCTTTCGTGCTTTGAGTTGGTTTTGGGATTTGCTTGTTTTTCTTGAACGGTTTCGATGGTTTTCATTGTTTTCGTTCATTAACTTGCACTTCTATTCCGAGATTGGAAAGAGAGGAAGAAGTATTAATCGAACTGTTCGTGTGCAGGTGAACGAGCAGTAGGCGGCTTGCGAGCGGAGTCGTGAAACGCCTCTTTTCTTCTTCTTTCCAAAATCTAAGTGAGTGGCTACCAACCCGATTAGCTAGCCCTGCTTCCAAGCTTCACTCCTTCGCCCCGATCAAACGATACCAAGTAATAATAAAAGAAACCAAGATAAAAGAGAATAGACTTGGTTATTACTGCTTGTCAATCAAACTCGTGAACGGTTACTTACTTGCATGCTTGTTCGTTCGGAATGTTCATCATATGCATAAATTGTAGTTAGAATATAACTTCTTCTATAAATTGTGCTATTTATGAATCATATCGTGTATGCGCATAACTGTTCCTAGAGGCTATGCAAAAGAAACATGCATTACTCGTGTTGCCTCAACTGCGTGAAATGATAACTTAACTAAACATCGTGTGTTCGATCATGGACAACTTGTGCACAAGGATATAAGTTCTGCGGACGGTCGCTGGGGCACTGGCACCGATCCGATCCGGGCAGACTTCGTGTTTATAGTCAATCGTGTGCGGACGGGATAACTTGCAACGCATCGTGTTTTCTGAGCTCCTCGTGTTTTACCGTTGCATGCTATCCTTGTCCTTGACTAGTCCATTATGGCATCAAGCCAGTGATCCTCGTGTGTATATGCTTACAACGCCTCGTATGTTTATCGTATGAATATGGCTTGCAATGCATCGTGTGTTCAACGTGTATATTTAAACCTGTTGCATACTAACTTGTGTCTTCGTGGCAGGGAAGGCATGGTAAGTATTGTGCAGGTAATTCAGACGGTCAGGTAAAATCCACCGAACGGTGGCACGTTCATTTCAGTAAATTCAATATGCTGCTTACTTGTAAATGAACTAAGACAAGATAGAAACCCACAAAAATATTCATGCTTCACTAAACAACGTGTTGATTGGTATAGTTCGGCTAGCTCGCCTTCACCAGCATGTTTCGATATGCTGACCCTCGTTGAAACAGGTTCTCCGCACCAAGGCGAACCGAGCGAGGAGCCGAAGTCGTCTACCCGATCCAGTCCAACTGTTGGCGCATCTTCACCGCGCCCCCTGAAGCATTTGAAGACAGGAGCTGCAACTCTTCATACACAAATGCAGCTCCGTGGCAAAGCTATCCTCCAGCCAGGAGGTCTTTATCATTTTGAGTTTATAAAGGGATGTAATGTACAGGACTGCTATCTCATTTTGAGTCATCTCTTTTGTAAGCCGTTCGGCATATTAGCTAACTCGTTCAAGAGTTTGTAATAGATGTTCATTATCAATAAAGAGAACTTTTCTATGTTTCAAATCTGTGTTTTAATTTATCTGCGTACTCTGAATATGTGCTTGCTATGCAAATCATTAAAGCCTTGTGCGGGCGCAACTCCAGGCCCGCACGGCGGTCACGATTCGGGGGACGCCTCAAGTGATTCTACGGAATTGGGTCGTGACATAGTGGTATCAGAGCACAGATTCAAAGTTCCTTAGACTTCGTGCTAGAAAAGTTCCCTTAACGATCAAAATTCCTGTGAGAACTCTTGAACTCGCTAGGCCAAAATGAGATACGTTCATGCAATAAGTCCATAATACATTATGATCCTAATATAATTTACCTTCTTTTGAAGGAATGGATCCAGTGCAATTTGCAGCGCAACCACTGAACGAAACACAAGAAAGCAGTTCGGGTACTTCGGGAAGCTCTCGGAGCCAACGAGGCATGTCTCAAGTCGACCCGCTTGAGCGGGTAATGCAAATGTTAGAATCGCAACGACAACGAGACGATGCTCGCCAAGCCAAGCTCGAGAGTAATCTAGAGACCCGATTCTCAGTCCAACAAAAGCAGGTAGATGCCCTGCAACAGATCGTTCAGACTTTGGCTGCCAACCATTCTGTCGCAACAGCAACGACTCCGGTGGGACAGCCCGTGCTTGAAGTGGAGACGCCTCAAATCCCAAGGCCGAGGGACGTGACTGCCTTCAACTTGGGCCATTTCAAGAAAGTCTGCAACACCCCGTTCAACGGGACTGAGGACCCAGTGGTAGCTCTAGATTGGCTAGCAGAACTAGAAGATCACTTCGCTCTGCTAGAGGTTCCCGAAGAGAAGCGCGTCTCCTGTGCGCAACTACAGCTCCGCCTCAACGCACACGATTGGTGGGACGTGCATCGACGATCTCTCCAATTTGATCACGGAGAGGAGGCGATCTCGTGGACGACCTTTCGTGCCGCGTTCGAAGAGGAGTTTATACCGCCTCCAGTACAACGTCAAATAGAAAATGATTTCGTGCAACTGAGGCAGGGCAGTATGACAGTGAAGCAGTACTCCGTCGAATTCAATCGACTCTCCAAATTCGCTAGGGCCTATTTACCTGATGCAGCGAGTCGAGCCAGAAGGTTTGAAGGTGGACTACGCCCTGCCATCCATTCACACGTGGTCAATAATCAATATGGAACAATACGTGAAGTCATGAATCATGCCTTATCGCTAGAACCACAGTATCCTCACGTTTCCACCGGCGCTGTGCATACCTACAATCACAAACGCCAAGGCAACGATGGAGGAAACACTGCTGCAAAGCGCCGAAACAACGGTGGTCAGCACAGGGCAAATCCCAACCAAGTATGTCAATACTGCAACAAACGTGGGCACTCCTTCAATCAGTGTCGTAAGAGACTTGGGTTATGTCTCGCTTGTGGCAATCTAGGCCATGCCATTAATTCCTGCCCGAACCTTCCTGTTCATCGCCCGCAACGTAATAACCCCTAACGATAAGCATTATTCCTAAGTTTTGGGATGAAACTTCCAATTGGTTGGGTAGGATGTAGCGTCCCGTTCTCCCGATGCGGAGAGCGCGGCTAAGAAACACAAGACGGTATCGTTCGATCGGGATAGATTGAATTAAGAACTCGTCCTCGTTATGGATTTGTTTCTTCGGAATCGATTTCCATATTCAGTGGACTGCGCCCCAAGGATCGGCTTAGCGGCAGAGTCAGGAGGGACCTCTCCGCTGCTATCTTTTATTGCCTCGGTTTTCGATGTCGCTTGTTGCTTTCGTGCTTTGAGTTGGTTTTGGGATTTGCTTGTTTTCCTTGAACGGTTTCTATGGTTTTCATTGTTTCGTTCATTGACTTGCACTTCTATTCCGAGATTGGAAAGAGAGGAAGAAGTATTAATCGAACTGTTCGTGTGCAGGTGAACGAGCAGTAGGCGGCTTGCGAGCGGAGTCGTGAAACGCCTCTTTCCTTCTTCTTTCCAAAATCTAAGTGAGTGGCTACCAACCTGTCACGTCCCAGTCCCAAAATACGTAGGACCAGGAATACGTGACACGCCAGCTACGCATTCGACCAGACTCTGGTCTGACTCGAATACGTATAAGCTGTAAAATAAAGGGCACAATCTAGATATCCCATAAATGTAAACCTCTATGTCTCAATCCACAATGTACATCAGTATACAAGAAAGAGCTATATGTGCTAAGGTCGGCCGCCCAATAACACACTAACTCGAATAGACTCGAGAAGAAGTATGAGTCTACAAAACTAGGCTACAACAGCAGATGAATAATCAATGTAAAATAACCATAGTGCCGGTAGATATAATGTGAGTACCTGGTACCATGCTCGTAAGATACGCCACTCCATCAGTATCTCCAAGTGCTCCGTAATCGTCTATGCTGCAAAACTGGCAGGGAACCAGGTCCTCAGAGGGACGTAACAAGGTACAGAAATATAGCATGCCAAGTAAACAGAAAGTACAAGTGCACGACAAGGTACTCTATCATAACCAACTAGTGTGACTCAGTTTAAAGACAACGTTCGACGCGTGGGCTGTCCAAAATAAAACCGCAGCTCCGAACACAGAGACACACGGGTCGTACCGCAGCTCCGAGCACAGAGACACACGGGTGTTACCACTACACTATCAAGCAGGATCACAACAGGTACATATATAAGCGCGTGCAGAGTAGCCCAAACGTCTAGTAACTGTCTTCCCCTTCCCAAGCGGTCAGCGATAGTGCGCTGACCCTGAACCTCTAGCTAACAGTCTCGACACAAGGAATAACTCAACAGACGCGACCCTAAGGTCGTCCCAGTCTCTGGTCATGATGTCAGTATCAGGATACAGGAATCTGGCACGATCACAGTGTATGAGTGTGTCCTGGGGTATCGATAAACTCAGGTACGCATATCGAGAAACTACGAATCATCCAACAATCTTCCTAGGACGCTACGACGTATGTCTTCACCCGGTTGTGAACCGGACGCGAAGTACCGAACGTCGACATAACTATGTGCACAATGTACATAAAGAACAACAAGTATCTGAAAACTGAAATACAGGGTGGCAAGGTACACTTGCCTGCGTCCAGCTACTGATGACGGGGATCCGGTACCACGTCCAAGTCCGCAGGTCCCGTAGTACCTAGAGATAAGATACAAACCAATAATCAATAATCTGTTCCATAACAGACAGGGATGCAACACACATCTACACCTAAACTCTGTCTTAACTACGACTCCCAGGGACAAGACCCTAGGGGGGTTGACCACAGTTGACTGTCGGTACGATGGTCAAATCAGCTAATCATCAGTACCCTATCATCAATCCAAACCTCCATCTTATTATGTTCATCACAATATTTCGTGGTCCGACACATGATCCAATCCTCAGTTTCACCTCAGTGTTCACAGATGTTAACAAGCACGGTTTCTATCATCCTCGAAATAAATAAATAGTTGTTTATTGAACCCTCAGTTATATACAACATTTACCATTACACAATAACTAGTATTCAATTAAATTCGACATTATTTCAATCCTCAAAGAATGACTAGGGTTTGATGTTACACACTAGTTCACCGCCAATACCTGCTCCTTAATGTTCATCGGTGTTCAAAATATCATCATCTCATTTCTCATCAAATTAACCTTCATTAATTGATTTAGCATCTACCATCACTTGCATACAACATCATTAAAATCTCTTCTCAGCATTTAACCACTAATTTCCCATTAAACTTACGAAATAAAATCTAAAATCTCATATATGTACAGTACACAAATATATATAATTGTATTCCTCGACTGACTTTGTCACTAGTAATCAAATCCTTGAAATAATTAACAGCTTAAAGTTATCACCACCTCTTCTCCATAAATCACCTGCTCATCAGTAATAATTAATATGCACACAAAAATGATGTAAAAGAAAACCTAAATCTCGATTCATTCACTTACCCTCAATTTCTAGACCTTCCTCAACTTCATGACTCAGGTAAAACAGTACTCCCCTTCTTCCAAACAATATCATCCTTGCATCACCTCTTGTCTCCACAACCCATAGCACAACAAAAATTAATAACCCAACTCATCACCCTAATAGAAACAATATTCTGCATAAGCATGAAAACCTAACTCATGTATCAAGCTATAATGGAGATGGACACTAGGGGAAGGAAGCTTACACGAGGATGGGACGAGGGCAAGGAAGATGATAGCTCTGTAGTCGGTTCATCGCTGGACCGCGGACTGCACAGTCGACGGAGAGCAGCAGGATACGGCGGACGTTGTGAAGTCGGAGTCGGGATCAGTCAACTGGAGTATGGGTGGCCGGAGTGATGCTGGGAGGTGGTGCAACGAGGTGAGGAGGGGTCGATGCTGGTGGTGGAGAGGGAGTTGCTTGCCGGAGACAAGGAACGGGGATGCCGGAGTGTCGAGCTCGCCGGTGTTCGGTCGTCGGTTGATGGAACGGTCAGCCAGGGATGGAACGGAGCTCGTGGTGGTTCAGTAGATGCCGGAGATGCGGGGTTGCTCGTTTGGCCTGAGCCGGAGGAGATGCCGCACCGTCGTGACGAGTTCGAGCGGCAGTAGGCGAGGGAGCTGCACTGACGGAGTCGAGGGCTGTGCGGAGGAACTGGATCGGAGCAGAAAGAGCACAGGCCGGCGGTCGGCAGGGAAGACTGCACTGCCGGAGCGGGGGTGAATACACAGTGGGCGGTCGGCGTCGGGTGCACGGGGCGGAGCGAGACGCTGCTCGGACAGTCGCGGGGTGGAGGAAGCTCGCCAGTGCATTCGTCGGTTGGCCGGAGAGGCCTCGGCCGGGGTGCTGGCTCGACGTGGGATGCCGCGGCTCGGGTGGCCGGATGTCCGCAGTAGCAGCCGGAGAACAGTGGCTGCCGCACCGATCGGTGTGAAGGTGAAGATAGCAGCGGGGCCGGAGCTCGCCGGGGCTCGAGGCCTGGGTGCGGGTGGCGCAGCAGCCCGATGGCCGGTGGGGATCTCGGCCGTGGGATGGCCTGAGAGAAGCCTTGGCCGGATCATCAAAGTGAAGGAGGAGAAGAAGGGAAGAAGTAGAAGAAGAAAATGGGAGTTGGTTAATTTCGGCTGAGTGTAGGAAGAGGGAGGAGAGAGAGAGGGGGTTTCTCTAGGCATTGGAATTAGGGCCTGCCTAGGGGTTTGTGAGGGTGAGGGTGAGTTGATGGGATGTTTTATAGGGGATTGGGAAAGGAGATGGATGGTTGGGATCAACCCATTCATATTGAAGGGTTGAGATTAATTATGAAGAGGGGAGGGTTTCTTCATGAGGGAATGAGGGAATTGGGTTTGGGACCCCATTTTAGGACCCTACAATTAATCATGACCAATGAGGTGTGCCAACAATTTGTTAATTGCAAATAAGCTCCCGTAAATTCGGGAATTTGCATAAACACATGAAATGACGCAAAAATTGCGGAGAAAAATGTATTTAAAATTGTCATAGTGAGGGGGCGTTGCGCGTTAGGCGCGGGTCAAATTTGAAGGGCATTGGGATTAATTTAATATTAAAATAGAATTTACAAGGTTGGTAAATCCCGATTTAAGTAACGATAACGCGTCCCGCGAATTTAATTTAATTGGGGCCCGCGGGGTCAAAATCTGGAAACGGCGCAAAGGCCAAAAATGGTGGGGGCTTAGAGTCGGTCTTGGACCCTTTAGTTGGTCCGGCTCAACGGGTTAAGTTGGTACCCCAAAATCGAGGGTAACGACACAGGTGTCCAACACGGAATAAAATACGGTTTACGATTTTCGGAATGTTGCGCAATTAATTTAGAGCGCACGAAAGTTGATTTTAACCGTCAGAAAAGTCCAGTGCCTAATTTGGCGAGTTGAGTCGAGTGTACAAAATTTGTACGAAATTTAGGGGCTGAAAATGGGCTCCGAATAATTAGACAAAGATAGGGTGGAATAATGCTTAAATAAATTGGATTAAAAATTTTAGGTAAATATCCTCTACTCTAATCCTCAATATCTTCTATCAAAAATTTTCCCTGGCCCACTCTAACTATCTACAGAATAAATTGAGGGGGTTTACATTCTTCCCAACTTAGAAAAATTTCGTCCCCGAAATTAAAAGTAAAGCACGATAATATCTAACAGAAATTTAAAACAACTAGTAATTAAATGTCGTACGTAAATTCGTACCTTGCTCCTCAAATAAGTACGGGAATCGCTGCCGAATAGAATCCTCGCGCTCCCATGTAGACTCGCCTGGTGAATGGTGCTTCCATGCCACTCTGACAAGTCGAATCGTCTGTCCTCTCAAAGTTTTCTCGCTGCGATCGAGGATCTCAACTGGCTGCTCTACGTAAGACAGACTAGGCCCAACTGTAATCTCCGAATGATCAAGCACGTGGCTAGGGTCTGCGACATATCTCCTCAGCTGCGATACGTGAAATACGTTATGTACTCCCTCTAGTGATGGAGGTAATGCAAGACGGTAAGCCACTTCGCCAACTCGTTCCAAAATGTCAAAAGGTCCGATATACCTCGGACTCAGCTTGCCTCTGCCTCCGAATCTGATGGTACCACGAGTGGGCGATATCCTCAAAAATACGTGGTCACCTTCCTTGAACTCCAATGGTCTGCGGTGCGCATCTGCCCAGTGTTTCTGTCTGTCCTGTGCTGCTCGCAGGTGGCTCTGAATCTGCTTGACCTCCCCTACTGTCTGTGTTACCAATTCGGAACCAAGTATCTGACGCTCTCCCACGTCACTCCAACAAACTGGCGACCTACATTTCCTGCCGTACAGTGCCTCATAAGGTGCCATCTGTATGCTGGCCTGGTAACTGTTATTGTAGGAGAATTCCACCAAGTGTAGATGGTCCTCCCAAGATCCTCTAAAATCAATCATGCACGCTCTCAACATATCCTCTAATATCTGTATCGTGCGCTCTGACTGTCCGTCGGTCTGAGGATGATACGCAGTGCTGAACTTGAGACGAGTTCCTAAGCTCTCCTGCATACTCCGCCAAAAATGTGACGTGAATCTGGAATCACGATCCGATACGATGCTGACAGGCACTCCATGTAATCGTACTATCTGCCTCATATACATGTCAGCTAGTATCTCTGTGGATTGTCCAACTCTGAAGGGCAAGAAATGTGCAGACTTGGTGAGTCTGTCTACGACAACCCAAACTGCATCCTTCCCGCTAGGGCTTTGCGGGAATCCTGTGACGAAGTACATGGTAATGTGTTCCCACTTCCACTCGGGAATGGGTAGTGGCTGCAATAATCCTGCAGTCCTCTGATGTTCAGCCTTGACTTGCTGACAAACTAAACACTTCGCCACAAATCTTGCAATTTTTCTCTTCATTCTATGCCACCAGAAATGCTATCTCAAGTCTCGGTACATCTTCGTACCCCCGGGATGAATGGAATAAATCGAGCTATGAGCCTCGGTCATCAATTCTTGGCGTAGCTCGCCACTCGGAACATATAGGCGATCTCCACACCTTAATGTTCCGTCTTCATGAATCCTGAGTCTTGTCTGCATGCCGGCCTCTGTTCTCTCTCGCAGACGTCGAAATCTCGCTTCTTTAGGCAATGATGCCTTAATCCTCTCAATGAACCTCGAGACTGGTCATCTGTCCATCCTTGCTTGGCAATACATTCTCAATCCTGAGTTCCTGAAAATCCTCTAACATCTGGCGACAAGTCGTAAGCTACATTTGCTTTGCCAGGGTGGGACTGCGACTTGATTTTTATAATTTGTCATCAATTCCAGCCAGTGTCTCTGTCCCATGTTGAGCTCCTTCCTTGTGTAGGCATACTTCAGACCTTTGTGTTCTGTATAAATCTCAACAGGCTCTCTATAAGGGTAGTGTCGTCATAGCTTCAGTGCAATATCACTGCAGCTAACTCCAAGTCGTGCGTCGGATAGTTCTTCTCATGAACTCTCAGCTGTCTCGATGCGTAGGCTATCACCTTGCCGTGTTGCATCAGTACACATCCCAATCTGCTCCCTGACGCATCACTGTACACTACAAATCCTCCTGATCCTGAAGGTAGTGTCAAAATCGGTGCTGATGTCAGACGCTTCTTCAGCTCATCGAAAGCCGCCTGACACTCATTGGTCCAGATAAACTCTTCGCCTTTACGTGTCAGTCGCGTCATAGGCGCAGCTATCCTCAAAAAGTTTTCCACGAAACTCCGGTAATATCCGGCAAGTCCGAGGAAAATCCTAACCTCCGTAACTGATGTAAGGGTAGGCCAGGTCTCTACTGCAGCTATCCTCTCCGGATCAACTGATAGTCCATCTCCGGTGATTACGTGTCTCAGAAATGGTACTCTATCCAAGTAAAACTCACATTTGCTGAGTTTGGCATACAGCCTCTCATGTCTCAGTGTTTCCAACACAATCTTGAGATGTCTCTCGTGCTTCTCCTGGTCCTCGGAATACATCAAGACGTCGATGAACACCACCACGAACTTATCCAAGTACTGGTGGGAAACCTTGTTCCTCAAGCTCATAAATACTGCTGGCACGTTGGTTAAACCAAACATCATGACTAAAAACCCATAGAGCACATTCTTCGTCCGAAGCGCCGTCTTCGGAATGTCTTATCCCGTACCTTGATCTGATGTTAGCCTGATCTGAGATCGACCTTTGTGAATACAAAATGCGCTACTAAGCCAATCCAATAATTTATCGCTGCATAGCATAGGGTACTTGTTCTTTATCATTACTGCACTTTACGCCCTGTAATCGATATGCAACGTACCTTCCCGTCCTTCTTCGGTATAACAAGATGGGTACTCCCCATGGAAAACACTAGTCCGACTGAATCCCTTGACTAAGAGGTCCTCTACTATGGACCTTCAACTCAACCAACTATATCGGTGCTAGTCTGAAGACGAGAAAAAAAACTGGCTCGACTCTGGGAGTCAACTCCTTAACAAACTCCATCTCTCTGTCAGGTGGCAGGCCTAGAAGATCCTCTAGAAGCACATCCTCAAACTCTGATATAATATGGTGATACACTGGTTCACCTCCTGCATTGTATACCCCTAAGGTAGATGGGCACCATACTCCTGGGCTTTCTGAACTCAACTCAGGGTAACCTGGTGGTCTAAAAATATAATGCACTACGTCGACAATCTAGTGTCGCGTGGTATTGGCTCAATCAACTCATGTTAGGACGGTGTCATCGTCCAGACTTAATCCTCAAAATAAATTCTCCTGTTCTGTTTACCACACTAATCCTCAAAATAAAAAAAAATTCCTCCCTGCCTAATATAAAATTTTCTTTTCTCCTCAAGATTTTCCCTAAAATTTTATTCCTCGATTTTTTTTTTTCGTTATTCATCTCTCTAAGTCACAAAGTGCATTTATAATAATGATATCACCCAAGCACATACTAAAATTTCTGGTATTAGATCATCATCTTCCAAGTGAGAGCTTAAAATTTTATCTCCTCTAGTCCATAACGTCATTCCTGGTATTGCTATCATATACAACCACTAGTTTCCAACATCAGGCTATGTATTTCCGTAAATTATTCTAGGTCATGATCAACAATCCTTACTGCTCTCAGTACTTCCAAGATCACTGCTACCTCAAGTACGGGTAGGGTACTTCTAGGTCCAACTCTCTTGCCAACCTTCCACACTAGTTCTAGAATCCAAAGAACCCATCAATCTATCCTGATAAGGTAACAATCTTCTCCGAGAAAGGTATACAAATTATGTCTTCTGTCGTCTGGTCTTCTATCTTCTTCTGGAGGGAATTCATCGGTCACAAGTATTCGTCTCCCCGAACAATAGGGGACGAGAAACAAGGATAGCGATATTGACGAAGTTTGAACGAATGCAAAGTGGAAGTCCAAGGGAGATAATCACATACAAAGAGTTTTAAAATCGATTATGGATTGAGATCCTATTCAACATTCATAACATCTATTCCTAATTTGCAGGCTCGCTTGGCACAGTCAGGTGACCAAGACGATTTAAATCGGACCTGCATGGGCCACCACAAAAACATGTCACGTTCCAGTCCCAAAATACGTAGGACCAGGAATACGTGACACGCCAGCTACGCATTCGACCAGACTCTGGTCTGACTCGAATACGTATAAGCTGTAAAATAAAGGGCACAATCTAGATATCCCATAAATGTAAACCTCTATGTCTCAATCCACAATGTACATCAGTATACAAGAAAGAGCTATATGTGCTAAGGTCGGCCGCCCAATAACACACTAACTCGAATAGACTCGAGAAGAAGTATGAGTCTACAAAACTAGGCTACAACAGCAGATGAATAATCAATGTAAAATAACCATAGTGCCGGTAGATATAATGTGAGTACCTGGTACCATGCTCGTAAGATACGCCACTCCATCAGTATCTCCAAGTGCTCCGTAATCGTCTATGCTGCAAAACTGGCAGGGAACCAGGTCCTCAGAGGGACGTAACAAGGTACAGAAATATAGCATGCCAAGTAAACAGAAAGTACAAGTGCACGACAAGGTACTCTATCATAACCAACTAGTGTGACTCAGTTTAAAGACAACGTTCGACGCGTGGGCTGTCCAAAATAAAACCGCAGCTCCGAACACAGAGACACACGGGTCGTACCGCAGCTCCGAGCACAGAGACACACGGGTGTTACCACTACACTATCAAGCAGGATCACAACAGGTACATATATAAGCGCGTGCAGAGTAGCCCAAACGTCTAGTAACTGTCTTCCCCTTCCCAAGCGGTCAGCGATAGTGCGCTGACCCTGAACCTCTAGCTAACAGTCTCGACACAAGGAATAACTCAACAGACGCGACCCTAAGGTCGTCCCAGTCTCTGGTCATGATGTCAGTATCAGGATACAGGAATCTGGCACGATCACAGTGTATGAGTGTGTCCTGGGGTATCGATAAACTCAGGTACGCATATCGAGAAACTACGAATCATCCAACAATCTTCCTAGGACGCTACGACGTATGTCTTCACCCGGTTGTGAACCGGACGCGAAGTACCGAACGTCGACATAACTATGTGCACAATGTACATAAAGAACAACAAGTATCTGAAAACTGAAATACAGGGTGGCAAGGTACACTTGCCTGCGTCCAGCTACTGATGACGGGGATCCGGTACCACGTCCAAGTCCGCAGGTCCCGTAGTACCTAGAGATAAGATACAAACCAATAATCAATAATCTGTTCCATAACAGACAGGGATGCAACACACATCTACACCTAAACTCTGTCTTAACTACGACTCCCAGGGACAAGACCCTAGGGGGGTTGACCACAGTTGACTGTCGGTACGATGGTCAAATCAGCTAATCATCAGTACCCTATCATCAATCCAAACCTCCATCTTATTATGTTCATCACAATATTTCGTGGTCCGACACATGATCCAATCCTCAGTTTCACCTCAGTGTTCACAGATGTTAACAAGCACGGTTTCTATCATCCTCGAAATAAATAAATAGTTGTTTATTGAACCCTCAGTTATATACAACATTTACCATTACACAATAACTAGTATTCAATTAAATTCGACATTATTTCAATCCTCAAAGAATGACTAGGGTTTGATGTTACACACTAGTTCACCGCCAATACCTGCTCCTTAATGTTCATCGGTGTTCAAAATATCATCATCTCATTTCTCATCAAATTAACCTTCATTAATTGATTTAGCATCTACCATCACTTGCATACAACATCATTAAAATCTCTTCTCAGCATTTAACCACTAATTTCCCATTAAACTTACGAAATAAAATCTAAAATCTCATATATGTACAGTACACAAATATATATAATTGTATTCCTCGACTGACTTTGTCACTAGTAATCAAATCCTTGAAATAATTAACAGCTTAAAGTTATCACCACCTCTTCTCCATAAATCACCTGCTCATCAGTAATAATTAATGTGCACACAAAAATGATGTAAAAGAAAACCTAAATCTCGATGCATTCACTTACCCTCAATTTCTAGACCTTCCTCAACTTCATGACTCAGGTAAAACAGTACTCCCCTTCTTCCAAACAATATCATCCTTGCATCACCTCTTGTCTCCACAACCCATAGCACAACAAAAATTAATAACCCAACTCATCACCCTAATAGAAACAATATTCTGCATAAGCATGAAAACCTAACTCATGTATCAAGCTATAATGGAGATGGACACTAGGGGAAGGAAGCTTACACGAGGATGGGACGAGGGCAAGGAAGATGATAGCTCTGTAGTCGGTTCATCGCTGGACCGCGGACTGCACAGTCGACGGAGAGCAGCAGGATACGGCGGACGTTGTGAAGTCGGAGTCGGGATCAGTCAACTGGAGTATGGGTGGCCGGAGTGATGCTGGGAGGTGGTGCAACGAGGTGAGGAGGGGTCGATGCTGGTGGTGGAGAGGGAGTTGCTTGCCGGAGACAAGGAACGGGGATGCCGGAGTGTCGAGCTCGCCGGTGTTCGGTCGTCGGTTGATGGAACGGTCAGCCAGGGATGGAACGGAGCTCGTGGTGGTTCAGTAGATGCCGGAGATGCGGGGTTGCTCGTTTGGCCTGAGCCGGAGGAGATGCCGCACCGTCGTGACGAGTTCGAGCGGCAGTAGGCGAGGGAGCTGCACTGACGGAGTCGAGGGCTGTGCGGAGGAACTGGATCGGAGCAGAAAGAGCACAGGCCGGCGGTCGGCAGGGAAGACTGCACTGCCGGAGCGGGGGTGAATACACAGTGGGCGGTCGGCGTCGGGTGCACGGGGCGGAGCGAGACGCTGCTCGGACAGTCGCGGGGTGGAGGAAGCTCGCCAGTGCATTCGTCGGTTGGCCGGAGAGGCCTCGGCCGGGGTGCTGGCTCGACGTGGGATGCCGCGGCTCGGGTGGCCGGATGTCCGCAGTAGCAGCCGGAGAACAGTGGCTGCCGCACCGATCGGTGTGAAGGTGAAGATAGCAGCGGGGCCGGAGCTCGCCGGGGCTCGAGGCCTGGGTGCGGGTGGCGCAGCAGCCCGATGGCCGGTGGGGATCTCGGCCGTGGGATGGCCTGAGAGAAGCCTTGGCCGGATCATCAAAGTGAAGGAGGAGAAGAAGGGAAGAAGTAGAAGAAGAAAATGGGAGTTGGTTAATTTCGGCTGAGTGTAGGAAGAGGGAGGAGAGAGAGAGGGGGTTTCTCTAGGCATTGGAATTAGGGCCTGCCTAGGGGTTTGTGAGGGTGAGGGTGAGTTGATGGGATGTTTTATAGGGGATTGGGAAAGGAGATGGATGGTTGGGATCAACCCATTCATATTGAAGGGTTGAGATTAATTATGAAGAGGGGAGGGTTTCTTCATGAGGGAATGAGGGAATTGGGTTTGGGACCCCATTTTAGGACCCTACAATTAATCATGACCAATGAGGTGTGCCAACAATTTGTTAATTGCAAATAAGCTCCCGTAAATTCGGGAATTTGCATAAACACATGAAATGACGCAAAAATTGCGGAGAAAAATGTATTTAAAATTGTCATAGTGAGGGGGCGTTGCGCGTTAGGCGCGGGTCAAATTTGAAGGGCATTGGGATTAATTTAATATTAAAATAGAATTTACAAGGTTGGTAAATCCCGATTTAAGTAACGATAACGCGTCCCGCGAATTTAATTTAATTGGGGCCCGCGGGGTCAAAATCTGGAAACGGCGCAAAGGCCAAAAATGGTGGGGGCTTAGAGTCGGTCTTGGACCCTTTAGTTGGTCCGGCTCAACGGGTTAAGTTGGTACCCCAAAATCGAGGGTAACGACACAGGTGTCCAACACGGAATAAAATACGGTTTACGATTTTCGGAATGTTGCGCAATTAATTTAGAGCGCACGAAAGTTGATTTTAACCGTCAGAAAAGTCCAGTGCCTAATTTGGCGAGTTGAGTCGAGTGTACAAAATTTGTACGAAATTTAGGGGCTGAAAATGGGCTCCGAATAATTAGACAAAGATAGGGTGGAATAATGCTTAAATAAATTGGATTAAAAATTTTAGGTAAATATCCTCTACTCTAATCCTCAATATCTTCTATCAAAAATTTTCCCTGGCCCACTCTAACTATCTACAGAATAAATTGAGGGGGTTTACATCCCGATTAGCTAGCCCTGCTTCCAAGCTTCACTCCTTCGCCCCGATCAAACGATACCAAGTAATAATAAAAGAAACCAAGATAAAAGAGAATAGACTTGGTTATTACTGCTTGTCAATCAAACTCGTGAACGGTTACTTACTTGCATGCTTGTTCGTTTGGAATGTTCATCATATGCATAAATTGTAGTTAGAATATAACTTCTTCTATAAATTGTGCTATTTATGAATCATATCGTGTATGCGCATAACTGTTCCTAGAGGCTATGCAAAAGAAACATGCATTACTCGTGTTGCCTCAACTGCGTGAAATGATAACTTAACTAAACATCGTGTGTTCGATCATGGACAACTTGTGCACAAGGATATAAGTTCTGCGGACGGTCGCTGGGGCACTGGCACCGATCCGATCCGGGCAGACTTCGTGTTTATAGTCAATCGTGTGCGGACGGGATAACTTGCAACGCATCATATTTTCTGAGCTCCTCGTGTTTTCCCGTTGCATGCTATCCTTGTCCTTGACTATTCCATTATGGCATCAAGCCAGTGATCCTCGTGTGTATATGCTTGCAACGCCTCGTGTGTTTATCGTGTGAATATGGCTTGCAATGCATCGTGTGTTCAACGTGTATATTTAAACCTGTTGCATACTAACTTGTGTCTTCGTGGCAGGGAAGGCATGGTAAGTATTGTGCAGGTAATTCAGATGGTCAGGTAAAATCCACCGAACGGTGGCACGTTCATTTCAGTAAATTCAATATGCTGCTTACTTGTAAATGAACTAAGGCAAGATAGAAACCCACAAAAATATTCATGCTTCACTAAACAACGTGTTGATTGGTATAGTTCGGCTAGCTCGCCTTCACCAGCATGTTTCGATATGCTGACCCTCGTTGAAACAGGTTCTCCGCACCAAGGCGAACCGAGCGAGGAGCCGAAGTCGTCTACCCGATCCAGTCCAACTGTTGGCGCATCTTCACCGCGCCCCCTGAAGCATTTGAAGACATGAGCTGCAACTCTTCATACACAAATGCAGCTCCGTGACAAAGCTATCCTCCAGCCAGGAGGTCTTTATCATTTTGAGTTTATAAAGGGATGTAATGTACAGGACTGCTATCTCATTTTGAGTCATCTCTTTTGTAAGCCGTTCGGCATATTAGCTAACTCGTTCAAGAGTTTGTAATAGATGTTCATTATCAATAAAGAGAACTTTTCTATGTTTCAAATCTGTGTTTCAATTTATCTACGTACTCTGAATATGTGCTTGCTATGCAAATCATTAAAGCCTTGTGCGGGCGCAACTCCAGGCCCGTACGGCGGTCACGATTCGGGGGACGCCTCAAGTGATTCTACGGAATTGGGTCGTGACACACACCTCCAGAAAAAGGAATCTGTGGCAGGAGAGGAAGGTCCTCCGCAAAAGCTGGAATAGCCCTTTGGAAAGGTGGGGAAGGAGGACCCCTGAAAGCTGTTGAAACTCCTATGCGGACAGAAGATGAAGGAACAATCCATGCCACTCCCTGTGTAGGAGGTCGAAAAGTCGCTGACGTCTCCGATACGAGAGCTGCTCCTGATTGTTGCGATCAGGTCTTCGATGGCATCCTGAAGACAGATCGAAACAAGAAGAAGTCATTAAGGCACAAGAATACGATATCATCAAGGAAGGACAAAATATTCAAGAAAGCAATATTCAGAAAGAATAAGGATAACAAGATCAATAGATTAAAAATATTCCTAGTTGTGATTGAGTATTCGCTCTCATCCTAGTATACTATATCCTAGATCCTATCACAAGCTCGTAGTAGTACAACTAAGTCGTTGCACTACCACAATATCGTACTACTTGTGAAGTTCGACCTGCGTGGGCCACCACTAAAATGTGTCACGATCCACACCCGATATAGGGACACGAGTACGCGGGTACGTCCAGCCTACGCCGCAGCATCGGCTGTAAAACGCTGTCTATGTCACAATATTATCTAATCAATCTCACATGAATATCCATCTCCATAAGGAAACACAGATATATCAATATAATATGAAATACTCAACCACAGAACTAAAGCACGATAAGATATCAAAAGAAAATAATTGAAACACAACCACAAAGTCTAAACAACAATATAATCTAACTTCAAACAATAATATCAAAGTCTCAATATATGCCAAAAATAAATCCGGTACCAAAATCTACTAAAAGAAACTAACTAAAATAACTAGTGATTCCGACTAGACTTCCGGCAATCACACTTGAGCTACAAGGTCCAACGCTTCCGCTACTCTCCATGTGGTCCGTAATGTGTCGGACACCAGTCCTCTAAGTCGCAATCTGAAAAATATATCCAGTCAGAATTTGAGCGAAGTACAACCCAATAGAAGTTCTAATTAATTGACAAAATCTATAAAACAATAAATAGAGGATGCTATATACTTAGAGAAAACAATAAATAGATGCAATGACAAATGGTAAAGAAAATATACAATGTAGACAATATGGTACAGTCAGTGCATATATGAAATGAAAAAGAAAGAAACTGCAATATTAGATTCAATGTAATGTAATATATGAAATTTGAAATAAAGAACTGCAACTATTATAAGTGTTTGAAATACTAGTTTCGATATGTGATCAACTTAGGAACTTGTACGATAGCTATATGGCCTGGTTAATCATACGTGAGATGTATGATTAATACTAACAATATTTTACAATTTACAATAGGGATATGATCACATCTCTTACTAGCAATTTCCTCCGCTCCCAACTAGTACAGTGGATCCAACCATGACACATTACGATACACGATCATTGTCCAATAATAATACCATGTACAATGTCTAATATCAATGTCGTGTACGATGTTAATACGATAACTATTGTAACATCTCATGACTGAAGATCCAAGCTATATACTAGTCCGTGTACCAAAGTGTCAAGAATCAGATGCAACATTTCTAAGTACTTGAAATATAAAAATTATCAAATAATAAAAACTATTAGAGAATGTACTCGCCCGAGGTCCAGAGCAATGGATGCAAATCGATGTCCAAACTAGTGTCACACTGACATATATATGAGTCATCATGTTAAAAGGTGTTTCTGAATCATAAATAAGTCTAAATTAGGTTAAAACCATATTTCTAGGTCAAATCTAGTCAAACTAGGTCCACAACTTGATTCTAGGTTCAATCTACCTTTTGAGTTGACCTTTAGAGTCAAACTAGTCAACACTAGTCAATACTAGGTCAAACCTAGGTTCCTAGATCAATACTAGGTTATACCAAGTCCACTCTAGGTCTTCGAGGGCATACTAAGCTAATACTAGGTCATATTGGTAAATATATATATATACTAGATATCTTATATTATATATAGATTTAGAATATCATAATATATTATATAGATTTAGAGAGATCAATAACTTATAGTACCTTAGCCTCTATGCCTATACCTTGCTAATACCCTAGTTTGATTTCAATACCTTAACACTCCAATACCTTAGGATCTATATTTTAGTTACTAGGACACACAAAATTTAGTATTCCAATACCTTAGCTTAATTCTATCCAATAACCATATCTTGACACCACTCAACTTACCCTACTAGTATCTTAGCACCCTCATGGATACTCACTTGCATAATACTCACTCTCACACTACTCACTTCTACACTCTCTAACCCAACCTCACTAGATATACCCTCACTCACTAACAGACAATAGTGCACTCACACTCACGATTTATTTTTGCTAAGCTCCATACTAATATCTTTAACACACTCATATACAGACACTCACTTAACACACAACTAACTGCTTAAAACCTTATTGTAATACTCCAAAAACCTCTGAACTTGCTGTCAGGTATGGCCCAACACCCACACTCCCACATTCAACACTCTTCTCCACCTTACTGGACACATCAACTGTCACTTGCAGATCTTCAGTACTTCCCATCTGATACCCTCAGTTACTCATCAGCAATCTGATGCTCCTCTTATTGCTGCAAAGACAAGGGTTGCATTCTCTAATCCCAGCACACCATACTATCCTTACACATGTGTACTTCAATTAAACACCCTCTAATCTGTTCTAAACCCTACCAGTCATACATTTGACTAATGTGTTAATAAGCACTCACATATATATTCTAATCTCACTAACATAGCTATCTAACCCATACACTCTTCACTCATACATAGCTCAAATCTATCAAGGTTGCATCACTTGATAACAAGCTCACATTATAACTTACCTGACTCAAATCCTGTACATCAACTAGCTAATGATACCCTCACATCTTGAAATCCCATACCCGATCCTCCTTAAGAACCTACTGCCAAGTTGTAAACCCCCTGAATTTTCAAATTATTAAATCTTGGATTTTTCCCAATTTTCTGGAATTTTCTGTAATTAAAATCAAGGCTTTTAATTTATAAATGATTTTTAATTGGCAATAAATAATATTAAAATGTCATGAAAATAATATTTTTGAGTGTAAAATGAAAAATTGGACTTAGGGAAATTTTTCTAGATTTTTCTGGGCCTCAGACCTATTTTTAAATACCTCAAAACCATTTTTATTAATTAATTAATTATTTAAACTAATTATATTTATTATTAATTATTATTATTAATTTTTTATTTTTATTTTTGTTTTTTTATTTTATTTTCGTTTCTGGGCCGGCCCGGCCCAGTGGGCCGAGCCCAGTGCAGCTCAGCCCAACCCTCCTTCTTAGCGGGTCGGGCGGGTCCGCTCGGCCGGATCCGCGCCCGACCCGACCCGCCCGCTCACTCACCCCTGTCACCCAGTCTCC
Organism: Iris macrosiphon; assembly: GCA_036927795.1. Classification (NCBI taxonomy): domain Eukaryota; kingdom Viridiplantae; phylum Streptophyta; class Magnoliopsida; order Asparagales; family Iridaceae; genus Iris; species Iris macrosiphon. Next base: position 17,472,510 of record JAYESA010000005.1, on the reverse strand, counting down.
CCCACGACCGGGCGATTCCGCCGCCGGCGTCGGAAAATGCGCGCGTCCGGCCACGCCCTCCCCACGTCGCCCTCACCACCGGAAAACCCGCCCACGACGCCCCGGACTCACCCTCGCCTCGTCCCCTATTTATAGCCCTCACCTCAGCCCCTTTCTCCCCGCAAAACCCTAACCCTAACGACCTCCGGCGAGCCCCAATCCCCGGCGACTTCCTCCCAGACCGCCGTCCACCACCCTGCGTCGACCTTTCCCCCCCCCAGATCCACCGCAGCCAGAACCTCCTCTCCCCTTCCTCCTCCTCCCCAGGCGGCCAGACCCCCGAGCCTTCCTCCCCTCTTCTTCTCAGCCCGCCGCCGGCCATCCCGAGCCCCCCTCGACGCTGCTCGACGACCGCCGTGACCTCGCCGACCGACGGCGTGCCCTCCAGCAGCACCGGACACGCCGCGGACACGGCCCAGACGCGGGTACGAGCTCGGACACGCGGACAGACCCGGACACGGGAGTCACAGCCAGGACACGAGCACGTGTGTCGGACACAGAAAACCCCTTTCCGTGAAGCTGCGTTCAGGTATTCGTATCTTGCAACCCTGACCTCCGTTTTCGAATCCGTCAATTCCTACGCGAAGCCTGTATGACCCTCTCGGTGTCCGGACAAACTGTTCGTGGCACCGCGTCCTGTGGTGATCGCACACCGCGATCCAAAAACAGGAAAAACCAGACCCTGTTTCACCCCGGAACTGAGTCCGCCCCGCCAAACGGGATGACTTGGTCGCGCACGGTCTTCACAGATACGTGCGCAGCGTCGATACGGACGTGTGAGATTTCGTGGAAGCTGATTCGGGTGTGCGTGCACACCGGAATCAACGCGTATCCGCGGACATCGCCCCGTATCCGTCTTTTCTGCAATTCACCCTAACTTCGTGCACACTCGTCAGATCGAGACAAAACTTGCGCCATCGGACTCGTAGCGATACGCTGGTCCTGTGGGTCAAGTTTGGTTCGATTCTGAGAACGTTGACAAAATCGCGTGTCGTGGGCCCCACAGGCCCCGCTCGACGGGCGATTTTGTGTTCGGCTCATCGGAATCCAAATCTGGAAGTTCCGTTGGGTTCATATCAGCGTTCCTGACCTGTTGACACTAAGTTTGGTGAATTTGGAGACCGTTGACCTGGACACGTTTTTCGGTGCAAAGCGGGCCCACCGACGGACCCCGTTTTGGCCCGAAACTGCCGTTTCTGCCCTTGTCTCCAAATTGGACCCAAGGACAGGCATTTCTAGCTATTTGATATCTTCTGAGAGTAATGGTAATGTTTATTTCAGCTTTTGGACTCATCTCTGGAAACTTCCCCTAGAACAATTATTCGGATCCAAACAACAGGCAAGTACCTGCACTTCAAGTTAAATCTAATTATATTGTGATAATTAAATTCCTGCTTTTCTAGTACCCTTGATGATTACACCTAGTGTCAGAAATGCTGGATTTTCATGTCTTGGATATATTAGTCCATGTCTTGTTATCATGTCGGGTGGGAGAATACTGAAAGGCATGTAGTTTTCCCTTCCCCTTGTCGTGAATAATAGCTGTTGGTACACGACTGTCCATCAGCCGGATCTCGATTATTCGTGAATAATAGCCGTTTATGACGGCCGGATTAGCCTTATAAATCCCTACATGCCAACTAAGTATTCTAAAAACAAACACAAGTTTCATACAGATAGTTTCTAGTCATGTTATCTTTCTTGCTGACTGTGATAGTTTCACTCTGCTCATTTACTTCTGTTTTCTCATATTCCTGTTTATAGTGTTGACTCTGAGATATTAACTTTCCTTCATGCAATTCCCTTAACATGATATTCAATGTTTAATTCTCATAAATATTTAGTTTAACATTGTTGTGCACTGTGTACTTTGCTCCTTTCCTGACTGGATCTGTTGATTTAGGCGATGATGAGGATCTTGCCCCTACCTATTATGGTCCTTATGAGGGTACAGATGATACCTATGAGGAGCCAGAACCCACCCAGGAGACCCCTGCTGCTGAGTAGCTTTTAGTAGCTATCTTTTATTTCTGTTCTTATCTTATTTATCGGGTTTGTCCCCGATTTCATTTGAAATTCCTGTATTAAACATTTGAATTGTTGTCACATTCATTCCAGTTGCATAATTTAAGTTTCTATTCTCATTATTATCTTGCCTATGTTAAATTGTGAATGAGTTAGACTAGTTAGATGGATTGACCTAGACAGCGTACTACCGCCGACTCTGCGGCGTAGGCTGGACGTACCCACGCACTCGTGCCCGAACTTCCGGGTGCGGGTTGTGACACGTTTTTATGGTGGCCCATGCAGGTCCTATCCTTAAATAGGGTAATACCCTAGGACAGGGTATGGAATAAAATTGAGGATTCTAGGAAAAGCTCATTCACAGTATAGCGTCCTTATTTCAATTCTTGATATCATTGCTGCTCAATTTTTCTATCGCCTTTGATTTCCAAGTATTCTATTCTGATCTTCCTATCCCTTAATCTTTCAGAATGGTCCAGACCAGGAACACAGTAGGAGGCACATCAGAACCAGCTGAGCCGAATGTGCCCGAGACTCTTGCACTCCCGCCGCCCCCATCTGTTCCGGCAGTTACCTTAGATGGGGCACAGCTAATAGGAGTATTCCAGGGATTAGTGGAATCCCAGAAAGAACAGACGGCACTTCTGCGGACCAGCCTCTCAGAAGCTCTTAAACCCCAGGAGTCGTCACTCAAGAGGCCAGGGAGTGCTAAAGACTTCAAGAACCTTAGGCCTCTGGAATTTTATGGAACTGAGGGCATTCTCTACGCTGATGAGTGGATAGAGAATGTCGAGAGACTCCTGAAGACTGCTCGGGTTCCCGATGATCTCAAAGTGGAATCCGCTAGCCTGCAACTGTTCGATATTGCTCGAACCTGGTTCAGAGATGAACCCCAACTATCTGCTCCCGACGTCACCTGGGAGGACTTCAAGAGGCTATTTAAGGAGAAATTTTATCCCGAAGTGGCTCGGGAAGCTCTCGAAAGCCAATTCGAAAGACTGGAACAAGGTAACATGACTGTTGATGAATATACTGCTGAATTTAGCAGGTTAAGCCACTTTGCGGAGTACATGGTTCGTACCCCGGAGGACAGAGCCCGAAGATTCAAGAAGGGGCTATCTCCGGATATCCGCCTTGCTGTCACCACCAGCCGAGCTCGCACCTATGAAGAAATCCTGAGCGTGGCACAAGGAGTCGAGAGAGACATGGGGCACAAACTGAAGCGAGAAAGAGATACCGGAAATGCGGGACCCAACAAACGCCCTTTTCAACAACAACAACAGCAGAGGGCTCCGCAGCAAAATTAGCGTCCTCCCCCTCGAGCTCCAGCACCCCAGGCTCAAGGACAGAACCAACGAGCTCCCCCTTGCAACTATTGCCAAAAACCAGGCCACACTTGGCAAGACTGCAGAAAGAGGCTAGGTGCTTGCCTCTATTGTGGTTCCCCAGCACATCAATTGAGGGACTGTCCTGTTGCTCAAGGACGTCCAACTGCACCAAAGGCTCCAGTCCAGGCCAGGCACCCAGCAGCACAACAAAGGGGACCCCCGCTTCCAACTCAACAACAACGCTTTGCTCAGCACCAGCAGCAACAGAGGGGTGCACCGCAGCAAGGCCGTGCTTATGCAATGACTCTGGAAGAAGCTGAGGCCACAGCGGACGTGATCACAGGTTCCGTGCTTATAAATTCAATACCAGCTATTACTTTATTTGACTCTGGAGCTTCTTATTCATTCATGTCAGTAGATTTCCTTATGAAGCATAACTTAATCACTAAACCCCTTAGGAATTGTTATAAGATCATTACCGGTGGAGGAATCATCCCGGTTAGTGATGCCTGTAACAATTGTCCTATTACATTATGTGGAAGAGAACTGTATGCTAGACTACTTGTAATGCCAGTGCCCAGTTTTGACATTATACTGGGTATGGATTGGTTAAGTCAACATCATGCCACAATAGACTGTCACAGAGGCAGTGTAATCTTCAGACCCCCTAGCAAGCCAGAATTTGAATTTGCTAGAGGTTCTAGAGAAATGGGTAATAACAAAATTTGTGGAGCCCTAGTAACAGAAGAGTTGCCACCTATCCTCTCTGAATACCTAGATGTCTTCCATGAGGATCTCCCAGGCTTACCCCCAGACCGAGAAGTTGAATTCTCCATTGACTTAGTGCCAGGAGCAGCACCAGTATCTCAGAACCCCTACAGAATCAACAAGAATGAGATAATAGAACTAAATGAACAAATCAAAGAGCTAGAAGACAAAGGTTTCATTAGGTCTAGTGTCTCACCTTGGGGAGCTCCAGTACTATTTGTGCCCAAGAAGGACGGAACATCCAGAATGTGTATTGACTATAGGGCCTTAAATGCCTTAACAATTAAGAATAAGTATCCCCTGCCCAGGATCGATGATTTATTTGATCAGTTGAGTGGAGCTCGGGTGTTTTCAAAGATTGATTTGAGGTCTGGTTACCACCAAGTAAGAGTAAGGAAAGAAGACATCCCTAAAACTGCTTTCAATACCCGGAACGGACATTACGAATTCCTAGTGATGCCGTTCGGGTTGACGAATGCTCCAGCAGTTTTTATGAATTTAATGAACAGAGTTTTCCAGCCATACCTAGACAAATTTGTAGTGGTCTTCATTGATGATATTTTGATCTACTCCAAGACTCCCGAAGAACATGAAGAACATTTGAGGTTAGCATTGGAGACTTTGAGGAAGGAAAAACTTTATGGAAAATTATCCAAATGTGCTTTCTTCCTAGACAAAGTAGAATTCTTGGGACATGTTGTGACTGGAGATGGAATAGCAGTAGACCCTAAGAAGATAGCTGCAGTAGAATCCTGGCCCACTCCAGACTCTGTAGCTGAGATTAGAAGTTTCCTGGGACTAGCTGGTTACTATCGGAAGTTTGTGAAGGACTTTGCTAGGATTGCTGAACCCATGACAAAGTTAACAAGGAAGGATGAAGAGTTCACCTGGACTGAAGAATGTCAGCATGCTTTTGAGGAATTGAAGAAAAGGCTGACTACTGCTCCTATCCTGACCTTACCCTCTGGAACCGGAGGTTTCGCTATTTATAGTGATGCTTCTGGAAAAGGTCTAGGTTGTGTATTGGAGCAGAATAAGAAAGTAATAGCATATGCCTCTAGACAGCTTCGACCACATGAAAAGAATTATCCAACCCATGATTTAGAATTGGCAGCTATCATTTTTGCTCTTAAACTTTGGAAGCATTACCTTTATGGAGAAAGGGTGGAAATATTTACAGATCATAAAAGCCTAAAATATATCTTCACCCAGAAAGAGCTAAACATGAGGCAAAGAAGGTGGCTGGAACTAATGAAAGACTTTGATATCACTCTTCAATATCACCCTGGGAAGGCAAATGTAGTTGCTGATGCTCTAAGCAGGTATCCTATGGCGATGTACTTGACTATGGACAGACACCTGCTGGAGGACTTGGAAAGTCTGGGTATTGAAGTAATTATCCCAGGAAAAGAAGGCCAAATGATGAACTTGCAGATTCAGTCTACTCTAATGGACAAGATCAAGGAGACTCAGTTTCAAGACGAAGGCCTGCGAAGCCTTCGAGGTCAAGTACAAGCTGGATTAGTAGAAGAGTTCAGAATTCATGAAGATGGATCGCTGAGGCATGGCGATAGATTATGTGTACCTCAAGGAGACATAAGAGAAGAAGTTATGCAAGAGGCGCACAGATCGCAGTACTCTATACATCCAGGAGCCAACAAGATGTACAAGGACCTGAGGACGCATGTTTGGTGGCATGGCATAAAAAGAGAAGTAGCCAGGTTCGTATCTCGTTGTTTAGTGTGCCAGCAAGTTAAGGCTGAAAGACAACGACCTGGAGGATTGCTTCAACCACTACCCATTCCGGAGTGGAAGTGGGAACATATCACAATGGATTTTGTTTCCGGTCTTCCAAGAACACCTAGTGGTAAGGATGCAATCTGGGTGATAGTAGATCGACTGACCAAGTCTGCACATTTTCTACCTTTCAAAGTAGGGCTATCTACAGAGAAGCTGGCAGAGTTATATATCAGACATATTGTTAGGCTGCATGGAGTTCCAGTAAGTATTGTCTCCGACAGAGATTCAAGGTTCACGTCTCACTTCTGGAAGAGCTTACAAGCCAGTTTGGGAACTCAACTCAAATTCAGCACAGCTTATCATCCCCAAACCGATGGACAATCGGAACGTACCATCCAGACACTTGAAGATATGCTCCGTACATGTGTTCTGGATTTTGGAGGATCCTGGGAAGACTATTTACATCTGGTGGAGTTCTCTTATAATAACAGCTACCAAGCCAGTATCGAGATGACTCCATTTGAAGCCCTGTATGGCCGAAGATGTCGTACCCCGCTATCATGGGACGACGTTGGAGAAAGAGCCCTACTGGGACCAGAGATGGTGATCGATTCAGCTGAGAAGGTAAAGCAAATAAGGGACAGACTTCGAGTGGCTCAAGACAGGCAACGACATTGGGCAAATAGCCACCGAAGGCCCTTGGAATTTGAGGTAATTAAATTTATGAAATTTAAGTCAATTTAAATATTTTGCTTATGGAACTAAGACTTGATTGTGACTTTATTAAAGGTTGGAGAGCTGGTCTTCTTAAAGATTTCCACGACACGTGGCACCATTAGGTTCGGAAGGAGTGGAAAACTCAGCCCAAGATTCATCGGACCTTTTGGCATACAGGAGAAAATCGGAGAAGTGGCATACCGACTGGCATTGCCACCCTCTCTGGATGGAGTACATAACGTCTTCCACGTGTCGCAGCTGAGGAAGTATGTGTCAGACCCCAGTCACATTTTGGATCACTCAGAGCTCGAAGTAGGCCCAAGTCTGACTTACCAGGAGCAACCCGTGGAGATCCTGGATCGCTCGGAGAAAGTCCTACGGAACCAGGTTATCTCCCTGGTTCGCGTAGCTTGGAAGCACCATTCTCCCGGCGAATCCACCTGGGAGCGAGAAGACGAGATTAGAGAGCGATACCCCTATCTTTTTGAACCCTGAGGTGTATTTTTTTATTTTTCGGCCTTTTCTTTTCGTGCCCTGTTATTCTTAAATTTCGAGGACGAAATTTTTGTAAGTTGGGTAGGTTGTAAACCCCCTGAATTTTCAAATTATTAAATCTTGGATTTTTCTCAATTTTCTGGAATTTTCTGTAATTAAAATCAAGGCTTTTAATTTATAAATGATTTTTAATTGGCAATAAATAATATTAAAATGTCATGAAAATAATATTTTTGAGTGTAAAATGAAAAATTGGACTTAGGGAAATTTTTCTGGATTTTTCTGGGCCTCAGACCTATTTTTAAATACCTCAAAACCATTTTTATTAATTAATTAATTATTTAAACTAATTATATTTATTATTAATTATTATTATTAATTATTTATTTTTATTTTTGTTTTTTTATTTTATTTTTGTTTCTGGGCCGGCCCGGCCCAGTGGGCCGAGCCCAGTGCAGCTCAGCCCAACCCTCCTTCTTAGCGGGTCGGGCGGGTCCGCTCGGCCGGATCCGCGCCCGACCCGACCCGCCCGGTCACTCACCCCTGTCACCCAGTCTCCCCCACGACCGGGCGATTCCGCCGCCGGCGCCGGAAAACGCGCGCGTCCGGCCACGCCCTCCCCACGTCGCCCTCACCACCGAAAAACCCGCCCACGACGCCCCGGACTCACCCTCGCCTCGTCCCCTATTTATAGCCCTCACCTCAGCCCCTTTCTCCCCGCAAAACCCTAACCCTAACGACCTCCGGCGAGCCCCAATCCCCGGCGACTTCCTCCCAGACCGCCGTCCACCACCCTGCGTCGACCTTTCCCCCCCCAGATCCACCGCAGCCAGAACCTCCTCTCCCCTTCCTCCTCCTCCCCAGGCGGCCAGACCCCCGAGCCTTCCTCCCCTCTTCTTCTCAGCCCGCCGCCGGCCATCCCGAGCCCCCCTCGACGCTGCTCGACGACCGCCGTGACCTCGCCGACCGACGGCGTGCCCTCCAGCAGCACCGGACACGCCGCGGACACGGCCCAGACGCGGGTACGAGCTCGGACACGCGGACAGACCCGGACACGGGAGTCACAGCCAGGACACGAGCACGTGTGTCGGACACAGAAAACCCCTTTCCGTGAAGCTGCGTTCAGGTATTCGTATCTTGCAACCCTGACCTCCGTTTTCGAATCCGTCAATTCCTACGCGAAGCCTGTATGACCCTCTCGGTGTCCGGACAAACTGTTCGTGGCACCGCGTCCTGTGGTGATCGCACACCGTGATCCAAAAACAGGAAAAACCAGACCCTGTTTCACCCCGGAACTGAGTCCGCCCCGCCAAACGGGACGACTTGGTCGCGCACGGTCTTCACAGATACGTGCGCAGCGTCGATACGGACGTGTGGGATTTTGTGGAAGCTGATTCGGGTGTGCGTGCACACCGGAATCAACGCGTATCCGCGGACATCGCCCCGTATCCGTCTTTTCTGCAATTCACCCTAACTTCGTGCACACTCGTCAGATCGAGACGAAACTTGCGCCATCGGACTCGTAGCGATACGCTGGTCCTGTGGGTCAAGTTTGGTTCGATTCTGAGAACGTTGACAAAATCGCGTGTCGTGGGCCCCACAGGCCCCGCTCGACGGGCGATTTTGTGTTCGGCTCATCGGAATCCAAATCTGGAAGTTCCGTTGGGTTCGTATCAGCGTTCCTGACCTGTTGACACTAAGTTTGGTGAATTTGGAGACCGTTGACCTGGACACGTTTTTCGGTGCAAAGCGGGCCCACCGACGGACCCCGTTTTGGCCCGAAACTGCCGTTTCTGCCCTTGTCTCCAAATTGGACCCAAGGACAGGCGTTTCTAGCTATTTGATATCTTCTGAGAGTGATGGTAATGTTTATTTCAGCTTTTGGACTCATCTCTGGAAACTTCCCCTAGAACAATTATTCGGATCCAAACAACAGGCAAGTACCTGCACTTCAAGTTAAATCTAATTATATTGTGATAATTAAATTCCTGCTTTTCTAGTACCCTTGATGATTACACCTAGTGTCAGAAATGCTGGATTTTCATGTCTTGGATATATTAGTCCATGTCTTGTTATCATGTCGGGTGGGAGAATACTGAAAGGCATGTAGTTTACCCTTCCCCTTGTCGTGAATAATAGCTGTTGGTACACGACTGTCCATCAGCCGGATCTCGATTATTCATGAATAATAGCCGTTTATGACGGCCGGATTAGCCTTATAAACCCCTACATGCCAACTAAGTATTCTAAAAACAAACACAAGTTTCATACAGATAGTTTCTAGTCATGTTATCTTTCTTGCTGACTGTGATAGTTTCACTCTGCTCATTTACTTCTGTTTTCTCATATTCCTGTTTATAGTGTTGACTCTGAGATATTAACTTTCCTTCATGCAATTCCCTTAACATGATATTCAATGTTTAATTGTCATAAATATTTAGTTTAACATTGTTGTGCACTGTGTACTTTGCTCCTTTCCTGACTGGATCTGTTGATTTAGGCGATGATGAGGATCTTGCCCCTACCTATTATGGTCCTTATGAGGGTACAGATGATACCTATGAGGAGCCAGAACCCACCCAGGAGACCCCTGCTGCTGAGTAGCTTTTAGTAGCTATCTTTTATTTCTGTTCTTATCTTATTTATCGGGTTTGTCCCCGATTTCATTTGAAATTCTTGTATTAAACATTTGAATTGTTGTCACATTCATTCCAGTTGCATAATTTAAGTTTCTATTCTCATTATTATCTTGCCTATGTTAAATTGTGAATGAGTTAGACTAGTTAGATGGATTGACCTAGACAGCGTACTACCGCCGACTCTGCGGCGTAGGCTGGACGTACCCACGCACTCGTGCCCGAACTTCCGGGTGCGGGTTGTGACACAAGTTACCCGAATCCCTCTCCTTAACTCTCATGCACATAACACCTTGCAACCACCACCAATGCACACTGTTGTGCATTACTCTACCTCTAGTCTGTATCAAGATTCTCCCTTCACTGCCATTCGAGCAGTTGGTCCCTTATGCAGTGCACAATGTGCACTCCAATCACTACTACCCAAAATCAGGTACACTCTGACCCCCATCTCTGCGGAATACTTGAATTGATATTGAAACTGTACTGTGCAGATACTGCATAGTTGTTGATACCTCAGAGTTGCTGATACTGCTACCTCCTCAGGGCTCTAGCTCTTCTTCCACTTGCTGTGCATTGCTGTACAGCAATTGCACCTTGAACTTGCTGATGGGCATAAGCCTACCAATGATACACTGATACCTCAGAGTTGTACTATTTTAAACTGCTGCACTCGATGCTGATTCCTTCCTGATTTGGCACGAGTTGCACTAGCTGCTGTGCATTAATGGGTTGCACATTGATCCCCCTTCTTACTGCCACTGACTGCTCTCTCTTTTAGCTGTGCTCGAGCACTACATCAATGCAGTTGGGGACTGCAACTGCTCTCTTGCTGCATTGCACAGTTTGCCCCCCTCTTGCTGATATTGGCCTGCAATATCACTTGGCTGTACGAGTGGCTCACTGCTCCTTGCTAACTGCATCTGAAACTCTCACTCTCAACCTCATACACACACAACACAAACACTTAGCCTAACCATCTTTCAATCTCCCTGGCTGACTGGAGCCCCAATAACACGTACCCAAACTTCCCAAAACTGCTCATACAAAACTCAAACACTCTTTACTTGCACACAGATATTACATGTTTCTCCTGCATACTGATCATGCTCTCACATACACATCTAAAATTCTCACGTCTCACAGACACATACACCTTGACACACACGGCACAGACTCTGACCATGCCTACTACTCAAGTAGCACACAACAGGACTTGTTGTTGCCTCCCTAGCAAATGAACTTCCCTCCCCTCTCAACTGTCTGTACCCGAGCTAATAACTCCCCTTTGTGCATTTCCTGTACAAACAATCTATAGCACAACACTAGCGTGCAGAGTTATGTTACTGAGTCCATTGTGCAGGTCTTCACTTCAAAAACCTTCCTGCACCAAACAACACCTACATATAACAAATCTAAGATGCCATCTTCATGACCTAGTATTGAAGCCAATTCATGCTTACCTATGCACACTGCTTATCAGTCACTCTTTCCCTTATGGCAACACATACACAACAATCCTTCAAGCACTCACTAACCCCAAATAATATACCACAAACATTTCATCAAACACTCTAAGTGCATTACTCTATGATACACTCTAATGTCATGATACTCCCATGATAAACTTACCAAACACCAATATACCCCACCAAAGCTCATGGAACACACCCAAAACATCAAATATAGTATAAATAACACATGTAATAACTATTATAATATACTATGAAGAAATTGGCATGCTAGGACACCAAATGCATTGAAACTATCCATCAACACCACTGTATCATGATACGGATTTTCCGTATCCATTTGTAGATACGTGTACCTTCTTAAATCATCCATCACACTCCATACTCACCTATGAGACATTCCTACAAACGCCTAGTGGTCCAAATTAGAAGTTTTCTCCAAATTAGCACAAAACTCAATATAACTTTCATAATAGGTCTCCAAAGAACCTAGTTCTTCTTCCTATGGGTAGTCCTTAGCCATGTGTAGGTTTCTAGGGGTTTATTTCACCATTAAAAACTGAAATGACAAGAGGGACAAGAGTTTTATCTATTGGGAGATGGATTTCCAATGTGACTTCTTCTTCTCCAAGGCTCCTCTAGCAATGCCAAGCTCCTTAGCCTCCTTGGAGTGAAAATGAGAGGGATAAAATTTGGGAATAGAAAAATTAGGGTTTGCTCTCTAATTTTGGGGATGAACAAAATAGAAATAAATGGAGGCTACTCATGAATGAAGAGGTTTATATAAACTTCCTCTAGGGTTAGGGTTAGGTTGAGGAATGTTTGAATTGACTCAAGTGCCCCTCTCATTCCTTCATGAATAGAATCTACTAAACCATTGGAGAAATATTCTATTCTTGAGTCTAAATAGGTTTAATAGAATTAATCTAGTCATGACTAAACTATTTAAATGGGTCAAGTCAAGTCTAGTGTGGTCCACTAATGTCAAGTCTAAATAAAATAGACTAATCAACTAACAATAATAATAGTAATAGTATCAATATATATAACATGCACATTATAAATAAATAAAAATATACACAATATTTATAATAATACAAAATAACAAAAATACTTCTATTCTGAAAATGTGGGTAGTTGGAGCTTGAGTTGGATTTACGTTCGGGCAGTTGAAGCTTGAGTGGATCATCTTGGTTGGAATATCGAGGCACTTCGGGCGAGCGAGCGAGCATGCGTTGCGCACGAGTATCAAGTTGGACGCTTTGTCAAACAAGAGGTGCAGTTGTGGTTCAAAACCAAAAAATTGAATCGGTGAGGGCATTGTGCCACTATTGGGGCATTGTGCCACGGAGCTTTCGGAGCGAGGGATATTACACCAATTGGAACACTGTGTCGAAAAGCGACATAGTGCCTATGGGGATAACTTGAGATGGTGCCTTGGGCTATTATTGGATAATTGTTATGGATAGTTGGTTGGATTGAGGCGAGTATCGTTTGGTGGGGCGAGAAGGCTCGATTCTCTCATCATACCTACTTGGAGTTTGCATCGGTCACGGATAATCTGTTGCACACAGGGTTTGGTAACCTAAAACGATATATGCTCCGGGGCACCGGGTGTCACTCCTCGGCCCCCGAACCGAGGGGCCACCCGGCCGGACCACCGCCTCGCTCGCCCCCCCCCCCCGCCAGGCCGGATTGAACCGGACGCGAATCACCGCACCTCGGCGCACCGGACGCGAATCACCTCGCCTGTCCCGCGGGTGCGAGGAAGAAGATGTGTGGCCCGTTGGGATGTATCGGGACGTGATGTCGTGCGAGCCTGGGGTTGCGCCCGCACAAGGCCTTATCGTTTAAGTTGTTTGTTGGCTATCATCGTATCAATCGAGTAAGTAGCGGAAAGGGACATTGTTGTAATACAATGCATTTAGCCAACTGAGTATTCGGGACAATCGAGGGACTTGGGTTCTCTTATGCAAAGGCATTCATTCCATACATTATGCCCCCTTATACGATAGCATCTCGGGGCAACAATCGAAACCAGGATTCCGGGTCTTAGGGACTGTGGCACGCCTATCGCTCCCTCGGACGATCCAGTACCTGCAAGCAAGTAAACTGTTGGTGGATCAACACTTTTATAAGTACTGGTAAGATAAAACAACTGAACAGAAACAAGCATTCACTAAAACCAACACTAAGTAATCATGTTATAAAATATTACATTACTAGTGATCTTTCTAGTTTTACCTAGGTTCATTTTATGCAGTTCTAGCAGAGTCATATTATATTATTTGAAAACATCTAGGAAACAGAGTTTCATATACAATAAGCAAAGCAAGTCGTTCGTTCATGTTTCAGGGTGTGCGCAATGTGTCTCGTGGGACTCGAGGGTCAAATGCATAGCTAGACACACAATGCACATCTTAGGGGTAGTCCATCTATCCAAGCCAACACAATGACTTAGCTATATGCAAGGCGGTTCTCGAGTATCTCAGGATCGGCAGCTGGTTGTACAGCATACCAATGACTCATTCATCTGATGCTAATGGTAGTTGTGACTCATGGTTGCTTTTTACTATCATGGTAGCAGCCGTGACACATGCAGTTCAGCTCTCCACCAAAAGCCATTGTCCGACCGATGCGAATGCATGGAACACTATCAAATATACTCTAGTATACAGACGAGACGAACCATCAGAACAGTTATTGTTGTTGCGGGGCAATCCGACTTATCACTTGAACACATTCAGGCACAATATGGTTCTCTCGAAGCATAGACGATAGTGAACATGTTCATGCACTCTTAGACAAGCATTTCAGGATTCTCGTTAAGCAGACATGTTTGTTTTAAAGACAAGCTAGGTGAGTTCGTTCATTAACTTGCAAGGCAGGTTCTATCATTCTCTTATGAAAATATTGCAAGCAAAAACTCAGATTATTATTAAGGTGTGCAAGAATTAGATAGCGAAGTTCTGCCCACTCACATGATACATAATGCCGACGCGGAGTGGGGCATTACACCGGGACCGTTCGGCCATAGAGGAGACAAATGGTAACGTGCCTTGGGCGCGGTGCTGGTAGTTCGATACGACCAGGCGGGCTATATACTCAGCGCTGGATAGGGTAGAACTACAATTGATTAGTCCTTTATGGCTTGGTCAATGACTTCATATAGATAAGAGTTGCTTTGCTTTGCTTTGCTTTGCTTTGCTTTGCTTTGCTTTGGTTTGTGCTTTTCGTGTAGGCGGCGACCACCTTGCCTCGGGCAAGAGTGTGCATATCGATGATTGGATTAGTAAGGCTTAGATTGTGGTTCGATAGATTCACGTATTGCTTGGGTTTGAGTAGGATGGTTTGCATGCTAATTTTCTTTTGAGTTGGATATTTCTGCTTGTATATTTGCTTGAGTTGAATGCTTACATGTTTAACCTGCTTTACAATTTTTCTTAACATGCCATACCTCTGCCATAAAATGAATCTAGGATTCAAGTAGAAAGATCACCACTAACTGTTTGCATTCACTATTCTACTTAGTGTCAGTTTAGACGAGTGGGTTACCCCGCTCGCTAGTACAGCTGTGTACTGACCTACGTTTGTGGGTATTATTTCAGGTACGTAGGTGTAGTGGTGCTGCTTGGATATACGGGACATGATGTATGGAACGGTAAGTACCTTTGTGGGCAAGAGAAAGAGCAAGAGTGTTGCATCACCTTTGTGATATTCTCCTTTATGGCATTTTTATTTGGACCCTATCGAGAGCTTCGCTGCATATACTCTAATGTGTGCTTGGTACACAATACTTGACTTTCGCTGCAACTTGGTCATTTCGATGATAACTATGATGTTTGACATTGTCGTCTTTTGTGAGAGCAACTCCAGGCTCGTACGGTATCACGTCCCAATAAGAACAATTATCCTGTGGAAGCATTGCAATATGGTGATTCACGTTTAGCGGGGATGATCGAGCTTACGAAAGATTGGGGTATGATAGCGGTTAGATGTGCGAGGTAAGAATCGATGTACGCCATCTTCGCTCGGGATGGGAATGGGGTACAACGTCAGGGTCAAGGGCGTTACACTCAACGCAAGAAACATGGACGTTATACTGCATCCGCCCACTAACATGCGACTACCATAGCAGGGATAGACGAAAACCAAGTGTAGGATGCTCTAATAAGGCCCCGAATATCGATATTGTGCCCTCCCAAACCAGAGTATAGGCATCCAAGCACCGTTTGGTTACACAATACCTTTGATTTCTCCCGGGCCGACACGATCCTAGTGTCCCGGTGATCATCCGAGGAATCCATAAAATACAAGCATTACCTCGTGCATGAGTTGTTTGTGACCCAAATCACCATTGGAGACTAGTGGAGCAATGATCTAGAAGGAGGAAGCAAGGATCTACAAAGAGGAGCAAGGATCTACAAGTTGGAGGCCAATTTTATCACATTTGAAGGTTTCATTGGAAATCCATCTCCTAATAGGTACAATTTAGTTTTTCCTCTTAATTTAGGTTCTGAATCTAAGATTTAACCATGAGAAATTAACCCATATGCATAGGCTACCCATAGGATTTGGTTTTGTGTTCATAGGAGGCCTATTTTGAATGTTATGCTACTTTTTGTATCAATTTTGGGGGAATTCCGATATTGATATTTGTTGTGTGTGTCAATTGGTCCTATAGATCAATTTGGCATGTGTTTGTGTATTTGGGGCTAGTGTCGTGTCCACAATTGGGAACGCGTAGGTCGTATCCCAGCAATTTGGTGATACGTGTTGATTTGGAGGGTTTTTCTCCGACACGGGACTTTGAATATGTCACATTTTGTGTAAACACCCAAATTTTTTAGAAATTAAAATATGAATTTTGGGATTTTTCTATAATTTTTAAATAGTTATTATAAATGTTTTCTGGAATTAAATATTTTTGTGAATTAAATTAAATATTATGAAAATAATATTTTTGTGTGTAAAATAAATAATTAGTCATAGTATAATTTTTCTAGAATTTATTGGGCCCAAAAACTATTTTTAAAGACCTAAAAACATAGTTTTAAAATAAACCGTCCTGAACCGGTTTAAACCAACCTGAACCAAACAGAACCAAAGACTAAATAGCTGAACCGACCCAACCCAAAACCCTAGCGGATTCGGATCCGAACCCGCTGACCCAAAACCCGCTAGCCCGACCCGTAGCTACAGTAACTATTCGAATCCCCCAACCGACGACTCCCCGACTCCGCTGTCGTTCCCCGCGGCCGTTTCGCCTCCGCGCCGCCCCTAACCGCCAACGGCCGACCCCTCGTCTTCTCGTCGCGACCCCTCCGGTCCGCCTCCCCCAAACGGACGGTCCCCATCCCTATATAAACCCGACAACCACCACGGCCACTACAGCCATCACCCTCCACCGATCCAGCCACCGTCTCCCATCGACGAACTCCCCGCGGTGACCTCCAGCCCCCGACGAACACCCTTCACCACCGCCACTGCCATCCTCCGGCCACCCGCTGTCCCCAAACCCAGCCTTCACCATCATCCCCCACCGCTGTCTCCGGCCGCCACCGACTCTGACCCAAGATCGATGTAAACTCCCTCGACCAGATTTTACTATTTTAAAATCATTTTTAGCAAATTAAAATTTATTGCAATATTTTATTTATTTATATCCTATTGATTGTGCACCTGTCCATTACACAATTAATTAGAGCATTACACTAGCTGTAATTCCCAAATAAAGTTCACATACCTGCCCTAGACATGTTAGACTATTTTTCTGAATTTTGTGCAACTCCCAGATGCTTTATTTTGAGCCTCGTTTGAGACGCACAAATATCGTTATAAACGTACGTATTTAATTCCTATTTAATTTTTTGCTCTTTATCCATCTCTGTATCCCTAGGGATTTGAGGCCAAACATGCACCTGTTTTGCCCAAACAAAAATACGATAATATTCTAGACTGAATATACTACAATTAGTGTATTGACCCCGTAGAAAAATTATGACCCTACCTGCCTCTAAATAATTAGTGAACACCGTGCGCAGTATTTATTAATTAATAAATACGAGGACCCGTATCACCTACAGAATCAGTCCCTGCATCTGCCCAGGTTCATCCCCACCCTTCCCAAAATATTTCTCCAGCTGTTTCCCTCATTTTTGTACAATTCAGTATTGCGAGGAATCAGTATTTTAAATCTGACAAATTGCGTAATTACGCAAAATACCAAATTTGGGACTTTTATGCAATTTATGAAAGTTAGGGGTTTTTATACAAAATTGCATGTAAGGTGGCATAATCCTATTGGTTAGTGAATAGGTGTATGGGACCCACCCAAAACACCCAGAAAAATCCAGGAGAAATATCCCAAAAACCTGAATTACCAAAATAACCCTGAATTTCCCAATATTTACGAAAATACCATTCACCCAAATCCTATATAAACCCTAACCCTCTCCCCTTTCAAACTCCACAGCTCTCCCTTCCGACCACCGCCGGCCACCCAACTCCGGCCAACCCTCCGCCCTGACCCCCTCTCCCATCCGGCCAAGCCCCACCGCCTGCATCACCCTGCTCCGCCGGCCAGAGCCCCCGCAACCTCCCCACTCCCTCACTGCCCACAGCAGCCACCACCACCCGAGCCACCCTTTGCGCCACCCTCCGCCACCGTGCACCGCCACCAACCCCACCACCCGACTCGCCACCCTCCCCTCCACCGGACCACCACCCCTCACCGCCCCACGAACCTCCCTCCGCCGGCCAGAGCCCCCGCAGCTCCTCCCCACTCCCCTAACCTTAACCGCCACCCTCTACTCCGGCCGCCCCTAGCCGCCACCACCCCCGTCGTGGACCTCCGCCACCACCACCGTCCTGACCACCCCTCCTTCCTCCGTCGATCCCGCACCCTGCCCGGCCACCTCCGCCACTCCTCCGCCGCCGGCAGCCCCCGCACTCAGCTGCTGCTGTTAGCTGCTACTGCTGCTGTTCCTGCTCCTCCGGCCGTCTCCGGCCATCTCCGACGCCGTCCTCCTTCCGTCGACGACCCCTAGGGCCCACCTATCAGTAGATAAACTACTAAACCCTAATATATATGTATTTACATACATATCCTTATATGTATTACTATATGTATATATATGTATATTAATATGTATATATGTATATTTATATATATATGTTATATATTATTATTATACAGTATATTATACTGTATATATATTATATACATATATATCTATATTTTATACATATATATTTATATATGTAAATTTGTATATATGTATATATATATCTATGTATATATACTATATATATTATGTAATAATTATTAATATATATATATGCATTATATTCTGTTTATATATATATATATATATCTATAGTATATATAACTATATGTGTACATATATTTATATATATATATATATAGTTATATATGATATGTATACTACATGTTATATATTATATATATACTATATATCTTTCCTTCATTTTATTTTCCTACACTTAATTTATTTCCTGCACTTATTATATATATATATTATCTATATGTATATATATATTAATATTCAGCTGGATAATACAGCTTATATATATTATATATTTTTTTAAATTCCTGCAATGTCATTTCAATTTATTACATAATATTATATATTATTGTGCTGGATATTACAACCTATATATATTATGTACATTTATAATTCTTGCACTGTCTTCAATTTATTATATATATATATATATATATATATATATATATATATATATATATATATATATATATATATATATATATAAACTATATATATTATGTAAGTTATATTTACATTCCTGCCCTGTCAATTCATTATATCTATATATATACATCAGTGGATATACCCTGATAATATTATATTATTATATATATATGGCAGTGGATATACCCTGCTACTATTATAATTGCTATATATATACCTGCATTTTTCTGTTCTGTATATGCTATATATACTGCTATATATATTATATATATATACATACTATATATATAACTATATTATAAATGTATATAAGTATATATACATATACTTTATATTACAACCATGATATTCACGAACCCTGTCTGTTTTAACAGAAACCAACTTCAGCACAGCCAGTGACCCCCTGTCACAAGCACCTCCAAACCTGAGATCAGGTTATCAACACTATCAGGGAGTAGACAAGTATACCTTGCCAAGTTTACTGTTTAAATTCACAATATTGTTATATGCTCTTATTTCTGAATTTTATATAACTATGAGTACCTGAGACTGCCTCAGGTACAGTCAACTGATATGTTGACATTTAGCATATTAACTTAGTCGTACAGACTCACCAACTACTGTGAGAGTATCCTGATATTCTCTTAGACCCTATCACGGGTACACGCAACAAGGTTGTACTTTATTTTGGGATACAAGTTTACGTAGTTGATTAGCTACTAGTACGTACGACGTGCATCACGACTTAGAACAAAATCAGGAAAGTTACGACTTGGCATTAGTTACATTGGGCGGGGAGAACGACTAAAAGACGTATGGGACACCCACCTCTTTATCCCGATGCCGCACTCGACGGAGTGATACGGATGTTATATATATATATTCCTGTGACCATTCTCATCGTAGATGGAAAATTGTATAGTGCCCTTGAACGGGGGCATATGTGGCATATACTAGCCAGTCACTACGGATTGGTGAATTACGTCAGCATATGTCTAGCCACACTTTTCCATACGCACTAGGTTATCTCAAATTGTATTCACTTAGATGGTTAGCACCCTGTATTTATTTATTCAGTATTTACATACCTGGCATGTTATTTTTATGTATCTTGTTACGTCCCTCTGAGGACCTGGTTCCCTGTCAGGTTTAGCTGAGACATTCCACCCCACAGTACCTGGACCTGGACCTGGACCTGGACAGGAGTCTGGACATGCCCTTGAGATGGAATTAGAGGAGATGCCATCAGAATCTGCCTGAGTACACCTGGAATTGGAGCTACATATTTCGAGAACGATGCACTAGTCATCTTATTTCACTTTCTGCTTATCTTTTTGTAGTGGGTTTGTTCCTACCTGACTTTATCTGATTTGTATATGACATTTCAGATTTAGCATCTATATATTCAGCACTTTTCTTGATATTTTGTGGATGAGATAGATTTACCTGTATTTAGACTTGTAGTATTTAGGACAGCGTAGCACATCACTTTGGGTCCATTAAATTGGGTAATCCCCTAGTGACGTGTCAGCTGGCCAATACCACGTGGCCTAGTTCCGTATATTTTTGGGACTGGGGCATGACATAGTTTTAGTGGTGGCCCATGCAGGTCAAGTTAAATTGCTAGTAGCATGATGTCATGCCCAGCAAGCCTGCAATATGATAGGAACACTAGGTCTCATCCACTCTGACTTCATCCATAAATTCTTGCATCCTGCTTGATTATCATTTATTATTTCCTTCGTACTTTTCTAAATTATTCTATCTTCTTCAGAAAATGGACATACCCAGTGGACACGCGATTGATGGGGTTGACCAAGCAACAGACCCATCGCTAGATGTCCTAGGAACCCCGACTGCCCCAAGAGACCAATCTCCAAGAAGGATGCTGGTCAATCCAACAACTCCGTACCTTTCCCAGGACCCTACCCAGGAGACAACACCAGCCCAGCTAGAAGGACAAACTTTTCAAGCACCAACACCGCAGGCGGAGACACCTTTGCCTCTACCTTCAGCCCTCGCAGCCCTGATGCCACAGCTTGAGGGACAAATCCAGATATTCCAATATTTCCAAACCCTGTTGCAGGCTCAGTGGCAACAGACTGAAGCCCTGAGACAGGCTCAATGGCAACAAACTGAAGCCCTGAGACAGACCTTGATAACAACTCTGGAGATGATAACTGCCCCGGCACTAGCACCTATCCAACCCCCTGGCACTGTTCAAGGCTTTCGCCGAATGAGCCCGAGAAACTTTTCTGGCAACGAAACTCCGGAAGAGATCTCAGACTGGATCTCCAACACGGAAATACTGCTGGAAGGTTCACAGATTCATCCCGACCTATGGATAACCGCAGTAAGGGCCCAACTAAAAGGCAACGCCCATCACTGGTGGGACTCCATCGAGCGCAGCACCGGTAAGAACCATACTTGGGAGCAATTCCTGGAATACTTCAAGGCGAAATACTTTTCAGCCACGGTTAGAGATAATCTGTACTCCCAGTTCCTGCATTTGGAACAAGGAAATATGACCGTCGATGCCTACGACGCAGAGTTCAGTCGACTAAGTCAATTCGGTGCAAACATGATACCCAACGAGCTGGAGAAGGCCCTGAAGTTCCATCATGGCCTTACCCTCGAGCTCCAAGGGCATACTACAGCACAGTCAAGGATTTCCTACGAAGAAGTTCTTACGGAAGCAAGGATACAAGAAGCCATTGGCCGAGAAGCAAGAAGCTCAAATCCAACCATACCAGCCAGAGACCAGACCGGAGCAGGAGGACCAATCTGTCACCCAAAAAATCAGGCACAACACAAGACAGGGCCATATCAATACAAGGAACTTCCGACTTGTCACTATTGTGGCAGGAAAGGACAATATGCCAAAAACTGCCGAAGGAAGTATAGACTATGCCTGATATGTGGAGACAATCAACATAGGGCCAGAGACTGCCCACAGCACAGAGAAGCAGCACTCCAGAACGGGCAAGGACCAGCAGCACCAGCCCAGAGAATGCAACCTCCTACTAGAGGTCATCATCTACTAGCATCTGGACGATTGCAGAGGGGACCATCCTTGGTCACCCAAGAAACGCAGTACTATCTAGCCAGACAACAAACCGAAAGACAAAGGCACGAGCAGGCCTTTGCACTAGCTGCAGTTGTAGAAGAACCGGAAGGTGAAACCATTTCAGGTACCATTATAGTTACATTATTACCTGCAAACCGCATTATTTGATTCTGGCACTACGCTGTCATCATATCTAGTAGTTTCGTAGCCATACAAATAGCCACTTTTACCAGAGGAGGCATTATTCCAGTTACAAATATTACTAAAGCATGCTAGTAGTAATGTATAATAGAGTAATGAGGACGCGATTCTTGGTACTTCCAATACCAAACTTTGACGCTGTCTTAGGCATGGATTGATTAAACCAGTACAAATGCTATACTAGACTACGGGAAGAGAAGCGTCATCTTTAGACCACCAAGTTACCCATTCAGATATAGATAGTACCTAGGATAGCAAATCATAGTAGTTAACCCTAGTTATCGATTGACCTAAATATTGTTTCCACCTCTAGATAATGATCAGGACTAAGCAAAAAGCAGATAGGTAGATTGCTAGACATTGATTGCTAGGCTCAAACATGAGAATGAAGTGATAGCTGAGAACTTCAAGTAGTTTTGGGAATAGAGCAAATGGATTTAAGGAGAGAATATAGACAGATGTTAGCCTTGAGAAAAACATCATGAACTACCAATAATATACGACCTGTTATAAACCTGATGGTACCCCTATAGTTTGGATGAAGGGTATACATAGAGTAAAATAGGAGATCATGTGTTTTTGAAGATCCCACCTACCCAAGGAATTATCAGACTTGGAAGAAGAGGAAAACTAAGCCCGAGGTACATCAAACCCTTCGATGTGATGGAACACATCGGAGAAATGGATTACAAGATAAACTCTTCCTCATATATTGGAAAGTACATGACGTCTCTCACGTATCCCAATTAAGAAGATATACTCCGAACCCAAGTCATGTGCTGGACCATTCAGAGATCACCATCGGTCCAAGCTTATCGTACCAGGAGGAGCCGTAGAAATCCTAGATCGAAGCGAGAAGATGTTGCAAGGCCAGACTATCCTTTAATTCGTATTGCATGAAAACATCATGCACCAGGCAAATCAACCTGGGAACGAGAAGAGGATATTCGATAATGTTTCCCCCATCTATTCCCAGACCAGGGTATGTCCAAATATTTTAAATCAATCAATTTTCAGTTATGTCTATGTCCAAATATTTCAAATCAATCAATTTTCAGTTATGTCTATGTCCAAATATTTCAAATCAATCAATCTTCAGTTATGTCTATGTCCCAATATTTCAAACTTAATCTTTCATTCTTATTATTGTGGTGCTCAAGACTCTACACCCGAGCTTGGCCCATTACGTGATATTAGTGCTACTGGTTCCCAGACACAGAGCTTGTAGTGGTCTCAGCCTGAGTACTAGTGATGCTCTCACTTGTATATCACATAGCTGGTTACATAGTTTATCCTATTGATTCATTTATTTTATATACTGCATTTATTTGGCTTGAATTATTCTTATACCTTGCTATGTCCCCTGAGGACCTGGAATCCGGATTATGTCCCCAGGTATAGCAGAGGAGATCTACCCCGAGGTATACGGGACATGAGCAGATGTTGGAGAAGTACCAGTACCAGAGGACGAGGTGATGCCCGATGATTTCTTCAGAGTATCAACTTATTCTATACTCAGTCGTTTCTGTTGTTAGACTCTTATTCCTGTTTATTGAACTACTGTATCAAACTCATTATCGGGTTGTTCCCCGTGACTTTTATTGAGACTTATTGATTATTATTTCATCTTGATTATTCTGATATTGATTGTATTTATTTTCTGTGGATGAGATTAGTATCGTAGACCTTTATTGTTGTTTTACAGCTTAAGTACACTCTAATGGGTCCATTAAACTGGGTTTGTCCATTAGAGGGTGCTGTTGGCCATTGCCACGTGTCTAGTCCCTCAGTATTTTGGGACTGGGGCGTGATATTTTGACACGGACACGTAAAATTATTTTTGACTCTTCGTATTGTTCATAAATAATATATATGACTTGTTCGTGTCCTTCGGGGTACGTTTGAATGTGTAGTAGACTCGTGTCGCATGCGTATCCTAGATCTAGTGGGATACAGAGTGATACGTTCCATGTGTGTGCAATTAATTGTAGATCTAATTCTCTTGTATTCCTATTTTATGGAGAAGTGTATATATATATATATATATATATATATATATATATATATATATATATATATATATATATATATATATATATATATATATATATAATGTTGTGTGTATATATTTATGTAATATTGAGTCTTAGATCTATGTACCTATGTATATTCTATATGTGTATATATTGTATGTAACTATTCTTCTACATATATATATATATAGATATGTATATGTTAATAGATAATTAGATATGTTTATAATCATATAATATATGTTTTATTTGGTGTATATGTTTATATATTTGTATGTTGTTATGAACATATTACTATGTATGTGTGTGTATGTTACTATGTGGTATTTTTTACATATTATTATGTATGGGTGTATGTATAGTTATTGTAGTATTATATGCATATTGTATAGACAACAGCAGAAATGCCAACAGCACAGCAGCAGCCGCAAGAGCAACAACGACAGCAAGCATCGCTGAAAAGCAGCAACAACAGCAATAACAGCAGCAGCAGCCCTATAGCAACATCAGTTAGCAACGACTGTAGGAATCTGTCGTTAAATCAGCAGAGTATCAGCAGAACCACGGTTTTCAGCGACAGCAGTCAAGGTTTTAGCGACAGTTTGACAGTTTATTATATATATATATATATATTTATATATATATTTATATTTATATTTATATTTATATTTATATTTATATTTATATTTATATTTATATTTATATATATGGTAATTAATATATATGTAAATATGTTCCTAATTGCTACTTGTATTATAGTATACTATATGTATAATAATTAGTATAGCATATATTATATTTAAGGGTAGTTAGCATAAGTAAAGTAGTAGGTATTACCATGAGATACCAAGGTAAGTACCAAGGTATTTGGAGATGCCCAAGGTATTGGGTTTGGGTATCAATATTATAGTTTAGTGTTGAGATACCAAGTTGGTTCAAAACCAAGGTATCTATTTAATGTTTGTAATTAGGATTTATATAATAAATAAATTGTTTGATATTAATACGTGATATTTTCCCTATTGTTTTACGTATCCAGAGATACGGTAACCTAGTACCCTAAGATGTAGTTTATGACCTAGACTTTAGTATTTGAATCCGATATCTTTGTGTTAGACTTTTACAAACTAGAAATAGTTAGTTGACCATAGTTTGACCATAGTTTGATCATAGTTGACCTTAGAGTTGACTTAGTTTGACTTTTGACTTATAGTTGACTTGTTGACCTAGAAGTTGACTAGTTTAACTTATTTTTCTTGCCAAAACCTTGTATTGATGTTGTATTCCATATCTAGGTCTTTGAGGCACCGTATCAGACATCTGTGAGACTGTTCATTGGACTTCAGGCGAGTAAATTCTCTGATAGTTTCTCGTTTATGATATCCTCTATGTTAATTGTATCTAGTGTATATATCCATGTTTCCTTGACAAGATGGTTACACTGATTGGTATATCTGGATCTCGTCATAAGATGTTATTCCTGGTTATATGGTGTATCTTGTGCAAGCCTTAGTTCATTGATTATCTTGTACATGTACAAACACTGATTCTCGGGGAGACTTGCTACATTCCTGGAGAATCACGTGCCATAGCGTACCATGGTTAGATCTATTATACCAGTCGGGGTGGGAGTATGTAGTGTAGATATGTGATCATACCCATATTGTATATTGTATTGTGTTAATCATATATCGCACGTATGATTAGCCAGGCCATATATCTTGTATCATGTTCCTAAGCCGATCACATGTTAAAGTTAGTACTCACACACTTAGTCATTAGTATTCTTGTTCGTTGACATATTGCTCATTATTGCATTTACTCTAGTATTTCCTTATTATTTATATCTTATTGTATCTATTGTGCATCTTGTATATTCACATCTATTTACTGTTACATAGTTTTTATCATTGATTAGAACTGTTGTTAGAGATGTACTCTGCTCCTTTCCTGACTGGATATATTTTTCCAGATGACACTGAGGACTGGTACCCTACACATTATGGACCTCAGGATATTGTGGGTTTAGAGTCAGAGACCCTGGCTCAGGAGGGACTTATCCCAACTGAGACAGATGACCCGAGTTTAGTAGCTTCTTAGTATTCTTGTACTAGATTTGTCTCCAGCTATTTGTTAGTATTTCTTTCAGACTCATTGATGTATAATTTCAGACTCATGAGTTGTATGTGACTATTATATTCTTTATCATATTCGTGCTCGTTCCATCTTAGATCCGTGATTGAGTATATTGTTAATGTTGGTGGTTCATTATATTGCTAGATAGATTATCCAGACAACGTTCTACCACTGATTCTGCGGCGTAGGCTGGGTGTTATTCCCGACTTGTACCCTTACATCGGGTGCGGGTCGTGACACATTTTTTGTGGTTGCCCATGCAGGTCTTCGAGGTTGCAATTAGTGCGATTCGTAGTGGTGCTCTGAATTGAGTATTATTACGAGCCTGAATTAGGATATAGGATATAGGCTATAGGCTGAGAATACTCAATCACACCTAGAAAAATTCCTTTGATTCATTCAACTATTCTCCTTTAATATTGAGATTTGATCTTTTAATCTGTCCTTTCGTTGAGTGTCTTACATCATGTGCCATATTGATTCTTTCTTTTGCTTTGTCTCAGGATGCCGCCTAAGACTAGATCGCAGTAGGGGAGAGCAGTTTCTGAGAGGTCTGCGATATCCCGAGGGCCTGCACCAGTCACTTCTCCTGTGATTGAAGTGTCAGCTGCTTTCGGAGGTCCACCACCTACTCAGAGGACTGTGCCAACTGTATCTGAGGGGCTTCCACCTCCACCTCCAGTGCCAACAGAGGCGACACAGATGTTTACACTATTTTATGAGATGCTCGAGGCATAGAGGGCTCAGTCAGAGGCACATCAGAGGCAGACCGACGTTCTACGGTAGGGCATCGAGAGTTCTCATCAGCTTGCTTGTGTCGTAGTAGAGAGAGGAGTTCCGGTCCAACAACAAGTTGGTCCTCAGGTTGCTCAGTTTCGGCCAGGCAACATTAAAGACTTCAAGAAGCTGGAGACTAGGGTCTTCAAGGGGATGGAGGGCATCGTCTATGTTGATGATTGGCTCGAGGACATTGAGCGTCTTATGAGGGTATCCCGTCTTTCTGAGGATCTGAAGGCTGAGGCGGTAGAACTTCAACTGTTCGACGTCGCTCGCACTTGGTTCAGGAATGAGCCGATTCTTGTTGACGCTGGACAGTCTTGGGAGGTATTCAAGGACCTCTTCAAGAAGAAGTTTTTCGCTCGGACAGACAGGCTAGACTTGGGGAGACAGTTTGAGAGTCTCATTCAGGGGAGCATGTCTGTGGAGGAGTACACTGCGGAGTTCGGCAGGTTGAGCCAATTTGTAGAGTATTTGGTGAGAGAGCCGGAGGTTTGGGCTATTCGTTTCCGTGAGGGTCTAAACTGGGAAGTGAAGATCCTTAATCCGTCTTTTTATGAGACCTACTCGGAGATACTTGCGGAGGCGAGTAAGGTTGAGCGGGAGTTGGGTTTGAAGCCCAAGAGAGACCGAGATTCTTTCCGAGGGCCAACAGCAGTGCAGTATCTGCAAAACATCCTCATTTCCAATCCAGGCCTTTTCAGCAGCCACAACAGCACCAGACTCCAGCAAAGGCGTCGTTTCACCAGGCACCATAGTAAGAGAGGCAGTAATCTTCCTGCCATTTCTGCAAGAAGTCCGGCCACATCTGGGAAGTTTGTAGAAGGAGGCTAGGAGTTTGTTTGTATTGTGGTACTGAAGGGCATCAACTGAGAGAGTGTCCTCATCGTGTAGTTCAGGAAGCAGCTTCAGCTCCGAGGGCACTGGCGAGACCACCTGCAGTACAGCCGAGGGGACCACTTCCGACACAGCAGCAACGTTATGTCCAGCATCAGCAACAGGAAGGTGCACGTCAGGGAAGAGCGTTTGCTATGACCGTTGAGGAGGATGAACCCACCAGAGATGTCATCGCAGGTTCTATTCTTCTTGATTCCATTCCAGCTTGAGCTTTGTTTGATAGTGGTGCTTCCCATAGTTTTGTATCTGTTTCTTTTGTTCTAAAGCATGGTTTGGTAGCTGAGTCTTTGCTTAGGACTTACAAGATCATGACCGGGGGAGGCATTATCCTGGTTAATGATATTTTCAAGGATCGGAGAGTTACTCTAGGAGGCCGGGAGTTGAGTATGTGTCTACTTGTAATGCCACTTCCGAGCTATAATATTATACTCGGGATGGATTGGTTGAGTAGGCACCGTACTAGTATAGATTGTAGAGGAGGTAGAGTTTTGTTTGATCTGCCAGGAGAGCCAGAGTTTGAGTTTGCTAGAGGAGCTACAGAGCAGGGAGAAGACATTATTTATGGATCTATGGTGGAAGACAAGGAGTTGCCGCATCCGTTGATAGCAGAGTTCTTGGATGTGTTTCCTGAGGAATCACCAAGGTTGCCGTCAGATCGAGATGTTGAATTCTCTATAGACTTCGTGCCAGGTGCAGAACTAATTTTACAACATATCTATAGAGTAAACAACAGCGAGCTAGTCGAGCTGAAGAAGCAGGTGGACGAATTATAGGATAAGGGGTTTATCAGATCGAGTTCTTCACCGTGGGAAGCCCCGGTATTATTTATACCGAAGAAGGATGGATCGGTTCGCATGTGCATTAATTACAGGGCTTTGAATAATCTTATTATCAAGAATAAGTATCATTTGTCACGGATTGATGATCTGTTTGATCGGTTGAGTGGTGCCAAGGTATTTTCTAAGATGGATTTGAGATCAGGCTACCATCATGTGAAGGTGAAGCCGGTGGACATACCGAAGACTGCTTTTAGAACTCGGTATGGTCAGTACGAGTTTATGGTGATGTCGTTTGGGTTGACTAATGCACCGACGATATTTATGAACTTGATGAACAAGGTGTTCCACCAGTACCTTGATAAGTTCGTGGTGGTGTTCATCGATGACATACTCATATACTCGAAGACACCGGAGGAGCACGAGGAGCATTTGAGGAATGTGTTGGATGTGCTGAGAAAGGAGAAGCTATATGGGAAGCTGTCCAAGTATGAGTTTTTTTTGGACAAGGTGAAATTCTTGGGGCATGCTGTGACTAGTGATGGTATTTCAGTGGATCCGAAGAAGATCGTAGCAGTAGAATCTTGGAAGACCCCGAGTTCGGTAGCAGAGATCAGGAGTTTCTTGGGATTGGCAGGCTACTACAAGAAGTTTGTGCAAGATTTTTCGAGGATTGTCGAGCCGATGACCAGACTCACTAGGAAGGATGTAGAGTTTGTTTGGACGGAGGATTGCCAGGTTGCTTTTGAGAAATTAAAAAGGAGGTTGACGTCTGCTCCTATTTTGACGTTGCCATCAGGGTCTGGAGGTTTCACTATTTATAGTGATGCATCGGGGAAATGTTTGGGTTGTGTTCTTCAGCAGAATAGGAAAGTGATTGTCTATGCATCCAGGCAATTGCGTCATCATGAAAAGAACTATCCTACCCATGATTTGGAGTTGGCAGTAGTCATCTTCGCCCTGAAGTTGTGGAAATATTATTTGTACGGAGAGCGTATGGAGATCTTCACAGACCACAAGAGCTTGAAGTACGTTTTCATGCAGAAGGAGTTGAACATGAGGCAGCATCGGTGGTTGGAACTGATGAAAGATTTTGATATATCCTTGCAGTATCATCCTGGGAAAGCTAATATAGTTGTCGATGCTTTGAGCAGGTATCCGGTAGCTATGTTCTTGATACATGATCGATATTTGTTGGAGGACTTGGAGAGCTTGGGCATTAAGGTAATTATTTCTGGTTATGCTATGCAGATGTGGGGATTGCAGATACATTCAGATTTGATGGACAGGATTAAGACAGCCCAGTATGATGATGTATCTCTGAGAAGCATCAGAGCTCAGGTGAGAGTAGGATTGGAGGATGATTTTACCATTACTGAGGATGGATCTTTGAGGCATGGAGTTAGGTTGTGTGTGCCTAGTGGGAAGCTGCATGAGGAGGTGTTACAGGAAGCGCATCACTCTCAGTATTCCATGCATCCAGGTGCCAACAAAATGTATCGGGATATGCGAGAGAGTATGTGGTGGTATGGCATGAAGAGGGAAGTGGCACAGTTTATATCCAGATGCTTAGTGTGCCAGCAGGTGAAAGCCGAGAGGCAGAGGCCAGGAGGTTTACTTCAGCCATTACCCATTCCAGAGTGGAAGTAGGAGCACATTGCTATGGATTTTATGTCCGGACTTCCACGATCTCCAGGAGGGAAAGACGCGATTTGGGTCATCGCTGATAGGTTGACCAAGTCAGCCCACTTTTTGCCTTTCAAGGTGGGTTTGTCTACGGAGAAGCTGGCAGAGATGTATATGAGGCAGATCGTTAGGATACATGGAGTTCCCGTCAGTATAGTCTCAGATCGGGATAGTCGTTTCACTTCTTATTTCTGGAGGAGTTTCCAGGAGAGTTTGGGGACTCAGCTCAAGTTCAGTACTGCATATCATCCCTAGACAGATGGACAGTCAGAGAGGACTATTCAGACTCTCAAGGATATGTTACGCACTTGTGTACTAGATTTCGGGGCTTCTTGGGAGGACCATCTCCATTTGGTAGAGTTTACTTATAACAACAGCTACCAGGCTAGTATAGAGATGTCACCTTTTGAAGCTCTGTACAGTCGGAGGTGTCATACTCCCTTGTCATGGGACAATGTTGGAGAGAGAGTTTTACTTGGACCAGAGATGGTTGCGGATGCAGCGGAGAAGGTTCAGTTGATCAGAGACAGACTTTGTGTGGCGCAGGACAGACGGCGACATTGGGCCGATAGCCACCGGAGACCTTTGGAGTTCGAGGTATAGTTAGATTTTTGTTTTATGCTTGTTATTGGTTGTTTGTTATAGATTAAGTTCTTAAGGTGGTATTTTGTTCTAGGTGGGTGATTTAGTATTTCTGAGGATTTCTTCGACACGAGGCACGATTCGTTTCGGTGGAGGCGGAAAGCTTAGTCCGCGATTCATCGGACCTTTCACTATTCTAGAGAGGATCGGTGTAGTTGCTTATAGACTAGACTTACCACCTGCATTGGAGGGAGTGCACAACGTATTTCATGTGTTGTAGTTGAGACGGTACGTGACAGATCCTAGCCATGTATTGGATCACTCGGAGATAGAGGTGGGCCCTACTCTTAGCTATCCAGAGCAACCAGTTGAGATTCTGGATCGGAGTGAGAAGGTGCTGAGAAACCAGACTATTGCTTTGGTGTGCGTCGCATGGAGGCATCACTCTCCAGGGGAGTCTACCTGGGAGAGGGAGGATGAAATGCGAGCGTTATCCATATTTGTTTGTGCCTTGAGGTATGTTCTTTCCTAATTATGTTATGTTCTTTCATAGTTAATTCTGTTCTTTAGTTATGTTCATTGCTATGTTCTATTATCTTCTGGGGGTAGTTTTCGTCTTTGAATTTTGAGGACGAAATTATTTTAAGGAGGGTAGACTTGTCACTACCACATTTTCTAAGAAATGGTATTTTAGTAATTTCTTAATTAATTAAATATTGTGCATGATAATAATTATTTATTATATTATTTAATTATTGTTAGGTGTTATTTATTTATTTTGGACTTGTGTTAGTAGACCTAATTAGTTTAGTTTAGACTCATGGACCAACATGTATTAATTGTTAGATTTGAGCCCAATTAGAAAGCCCATTAATTAAGAGATTGATTAAATTAATTAAACCATTAGACTAGAAGCTTCCCTCCTTAATTATTTCTTCATGAGAGGCCCCAAGGGGTATAATGGACATTAAATAGTATCTTGAGGAAGGGGTAGAGGGGGCCGACCTATTAAAGAGGGGGGAAATAGTTTCTCTCCTCTTTTTATTTCAAAACTAGATCTAGAATTTCTCTCAACCAAATTTCTTCATTCCCACTTCATTTTCCTACCAAATTCTATCCTAATTTCTTCCCAAATCACCATTGGAGACTAGTAAAGCAAGGATCTAGAAGGAGAAAGTAAGGATCTACAAAGAGAAGCAAGGATCTACAAGTTGGAGGCCAATTTTATCACATTTGGAGGTTTCATTGGGAATCCATCTTTCAATAGGTATAATTTAGTTTTTTTTCTTAATTTAGGTTCTAAATATGAGATTTAACCATGAGAAATCAACATATATGTATAGGCTACCCATAGAATTTGGTTTTGTGTTCATAGGAGGCCTATTCTGAAAGTTATGGTACTTTTTGTGTCAATTTTGGGAGAATTCCGAGATTGATATTTGTTGTGTGTGTCAATTGGTCCTATAGATCAATTTGGCATGTGCTTGTGTATTTGGGGCTAGTGTCGTATCCACAATTGGGTACGTATAGGTCGTATCCCAATAATTTGGTGATACATGTTGATTTGGGGGGTTTTCCTCCGACACGAAACTTTGAACATGTCACATTTTGACACGGACACGTAGAATTATTTTTGACTCTTCGTATCGTTCATAAATAATATATATGACTTGTTCGTGTTCTTCGGGGTACGTTTGAATGTGTATTGGACTCGTGTCGCATGCGTATCCTAGATCTAGTGGGATACGGAGTGATACGTTCCATGTGTGTGCAATTAATTGTAGATCTAATTCTCTTGTGTTCCTATTTCATAGAGAAGTATATATATATATATATATATATATATATATATATATATATATATATATATATATATATATATATATATATATATATATATATAATATTATGTGTGTATATATTTATGTAATGTTGCGTCACGCCCCGATCTCCCGCAGGCAAATCGGCCGTTCCCGCTAGGCGAGAATCACCGCGCCAGCGCTCCATCGGAACGATCGTTTTGACCCATCCGGGCATGATGCCGCACGAGCGTGAGCCACGTCCGTGCAAGGCCA
Organism: Iris macrosiphon; assembly: GCA_036927795.1. Lineage (NCBI taxonomy): Eukaryota > Viridiplantae > Streptophyta > Magnoliopsida > Asparagales > Iridaceae > Iris > Iris macrosiphon. The sequence continues at coordinate 17,439,327 of JAYESA010000005.1, read as the reverse complement.
TAGTTCATTGGCTGGTGGTAAGAGTTCTAAGCCACAGAGTCGTACAGATTGTCCGAGTGCAGCGGAATCATAAACGCATAGCGATTTGGTAACAGGTTCACTTAGTTGACAATATAGCGGAAGCATTGAATAACACAAGTTGAAGTAAAGAAACTCTTTATTGATATGAACAAGTGTTACAGGAGGCGCTTAGCCGAGATTACAAGTCGCTCAAGCCTCTCTCTGTGAAACAGTAAAGCGTGCCAAGTGGCTACAATTGTGGAATGATTGTACAGGCGATGATCAGACGATGTTCGTAACATTATGTCTTGTATATGTGCTTCAGTTCTGGATGTAGCGCTGCTTCAGAGTGATCTCCACGCCTTAGCACGCACGAAGAAGTATCCGTACCGAACGAGGTTCTTCCGCACCCTGCATACAAACTGCTAGATTATCAGTACATTGAATGCACTGGTGGGGAAGCTACTCGCCCGCTCGACAAATCCAAACACGTAATATAAGTTCCGTGCACCAACTATTAAGTTGTCTTTCTAGTTGCCTTAGGATCAGTTTCATGCAAATATTGAATAGCCTACTAGTATGGCAGTGCGCCGTGCGACATGAGAGGAAACACGGCAAGACTTACCAACTTACCATTTGTCCTTCCCTGTCCAAGGCAAACATTATTAATTCAAGCATGGGCATGTATAAACATTCATGGGCGTTCATAATGAAAACCAAGTTATAGCATATGCAATACGAGAGTCGTTGAATCATGATCGTTCAGGTGTTCAGTTGATGCGATGCAATGACTCGCATGCGGATAGCCGCTAAGCAAGGATGACTTATCTATATGAACGTTTGTCGCTGGCATAGCCATAAAGGACCATAGTCATTGGTGGGGTAGAGAATGCAACGAAAGCATGTGAGGTGCTACAAACTATTCTGTCAATCACGTGAGACTATTACGGGTCGGTCCCAGTGCCCCGGCGACCGTCCGTAGAACGATGCCTCATTTCCGAGTTGTCCGCGACATGCAGGTCAGGGTCTTTCCAAATCCATAACTTGATATGATAATCCATGATTAGTAATCTGAAACGAGGGTTTGCTCCATGACCTGGGATTCATTCGTTACATGACGTGATTCTCGTTCAGATATAAACTTGATGTGATTATCATTCAGTTGTCACGTGATAGGATTCTCGTTCAGTATTCATTACCCTGATGCGTGCCCCTGGTTCGGGGATTGCCTTGGCGACCCAGCGGTCCCGGATACTTGCAGGTTCATTCAGGCACGAAACGACTACGTAGTAGTCTCCCGGGGTTTGGATGAAAACAAGGCAACATACAAGCAGACAAGCATGCATTTGTATAAACACAATATTTACGTTGGCTCGGGCCCGAAGGTAAGCCGAGGAGTGAGATCGTTAGGGAACTTCCCGAGCAACACGTTCTAGGGTAGCATGCGAGGGTCTGAGCATATAAGCAATATTTTATTTCCATGTTCTAGCATAAGCAATACAAGTTGGGATTATTCCCTTAGCTAAGTGCGTTGGATTCTTATTAGTATGCAGGGTGATTCACCTAGCGACTAGCATGTATCAATCCAGATTTTTATGTGTGTTGGCTAAGCAAGACAAGTTCACCGTAGCCACCCACCTTAGCGATGATTCGCCTCGGTAGAGCGATACGTCAAGCGAGCCTCTGAAAGCCTAAGCTGAATTCCTGTAGGGACAAGTCTGGATATCATTTGCTTCTCGTTTGAGGCAAAGCGGGTCGGAACAGTTGCACTATTGCCGTTTTAAACGGCAGTCCGCTTGAGCGGAACGAGGTGTTACATATTGAGTCTTAGATCTATGTACCTATGTATATTCTATATGTGTATATATTGTATGTAACTATTCTTCTACATGTATATATATATTGTAGTATATATATAGATATGTATATGTTAATAGATAATTAGATGTGTTTATAATCATATAATATATATTTTATTTGGTGTATATGTTTATATATACATATGTTGTTATGAACATATTACTATGTATGTGTGTGTATGTTACTATGTAGTATTTTGTACATATTACTATGTATGGGTGTATGTATAGTTATTATAGTATTATATGTATATTGTATAGATATTATGTGGATTATATATATATATATATATATATATATATATATATATATATATATATATATATATATATATATATTAGTGACAGCGGACAGGGGCTTTGGCGACAGCAGCAGAAATGCCAACAGCACAGCAGCAGCCGCAAGAGCAACAACGATAGCAAGCGTTGCTGAAAAGCAGCAACAGCAGCAGCAGCCCTATAGCGACAGCAGTTAGCAACGACTGCAGGAATCTGTCGTTAAATCAGCAGAGTATCAGCAGAACCATGATTTTCAGCGACAGCAGTCAAGGTTTTAGCGACAGTTTGACAATATATATATATATATATATATATATATATATATATATATATATATATATATATATATATATATATGGTAATTAATATATATGTAAATATGTTCCTAATTGCTACTTGTATTATAATATATTATATGTATAATAATTAGTATAGCATATATTATATTTAAGGGTAGTTAGCATAAGTAAAGTAGTGGGTATTACCTTGAGATACCAAGGTAAGTACCAAGGTATTTGGAGATGCCCAAGGTATTGGGTTTGGGTATCAATATTATAGTTTTGTGTTGAGATACCAAGTTGGTTCAAAACTAAGGTATTTATTTAATGTTTATAATTAGGATTTATATAATAAATAAATTGTTTGATATTAATACGTGATATTTTGCCTATTGTTTTACGTATCCAGAGATACGGTATCCTAGTACCCTAAGATGTAGTTTATGACCTAGATTTTAGTATTTGAACCCAATATCTTTGTGTTAGACTTTTGCAACCTAAAAATAGTTAGTTGACCATAGTTTGACCATAGTTTGATCATAGTTGACCTTAGAGTTGACTTAGTTTGACTTTTGACTTAGAGTTGACTTGTTGACCTAGAAGTTGACTAGTTTAACTTATTTTTCTTGCCGAAATCTTGTATTGATGTTGTATTCCATATCTAGGTCTTCGAGGCACCGTATCAGACATATGTGAGACTGTTCCTTGGACTTCAGGCGAGTACATTCTCTGATAGTTTCTCGTTTATGATATCCTCTATGTTCATTGTATCTAGTGTAGATATCCATATTTTCTTGACACGATGGTTACGCGGATTGGTATATCCGAATCTCGTCATGAGATATTATTCATGGTTATATGGTGTATCTTGTGCAAGCCTTGGTTTATTGATTATCTTGTACATGTACAGACACTGATTCTCGGGGAGACTTGCTACATTCCTGGAGAATTCCGTGCCATAGCGTACCATGGTTGGATCTATTATACTAGTCGGAATGGAGAGTATGTAGTGTAGATATGTGATCATAACCATCTTGTATCTTGTATAGTGTTAATCATACACCGCACGTATGATTAGCAGGCCATATATCTTATATCATCTTCCCAAGCCGATCACATGTTAAAGCTAGTACTCACACACTTAGTCATTAATATTCTTGTTCGTTGACATATTGCTCATTATTGCATTTACTCCAGTATTTCCTTATTATTTATATCTTATTGTATCTATTGTGCATCTTATATATTCACATCTACTGTTAGATAGTTTTTATCATTGATTAGAACTACTGTTAGAGATGTACTCTGCTCCTTTTCTGACTGGATATATTTTTCCAGATGACACTGAGGACTGGTACCCTAAACATTATGAACCTCAGGATGTTGTGGGTTTAGAGTCAGAGACCCTGGCTCAGGAGGGACTTATCCCAACTGAGACAGATGACCCGAGTTTAGTAGCTTCTTAGTATTCTTGTACTGGATTTGTCTTCAGCTATTTGTTAGTATTTCTTTCAGACACATTGATGTATTATTTTAGACTCATAAGTTGTATGTGACTATTCTATTCTTTATCATATTCGTGCTCGTTCCATCTTAGATCTGTGATTGAGTATATTGTTATTATTGGTGGTTCATTATATTGCTAGATAGATTACCCAGACAGCATCCTACCGCCGATTCTGCAGCGTAGGTTGGGCGTTATTCTCAACTTTTATCCTTACATCGGGTGCGGGTCATGACACGACCCGTCCCCTTCACATTCAAAAACCCCCGCAGCCAACCGATTCTCCTCCCCCAACCGACTCCGACTCGACCACTTCCTCTCCCTGTAACCGCCCCACCTCCACCCAATATAATCTCCAGCCTAGTCGACCCTCACCACCATCATCACCTCTACCACCCCGACCAACCACAGCCTCCGACGATCGCCGGACCACCGCTGCACGCCGCCGCAAAGTAGCCGCCAAAATTTCGAGCAACAACACACAACAAGGTATGCTACTTCTAGCCCCTGTATCTTCCTGTACAATAATCCAAATATCGATCTGTCGAATCCTATGCGAAGACCACATGACCCTCTTGAACTCTGTATAATTAGTTCAGTGTATCGTGTTCTATGTTGATCGTAATTTACGACGCAAAACAGGAAAAAAATGACCTGGTTTGTAGTTCCGAAAACTGTTCCAATCACCCATGTTCATGACTGATTTTCTTCCAACCTAGTTAATATTTTTAAATTATACTTAAACGGTAATTTAGACAATATAACCGAGTTTTAATCTCTTCAATTAGTTTATTTTAATTCGATGTATGCCGTAATTTATTCGCTGTTGAAATTGACCGAAAACTTAGTTTTTTAAACCCGAATTTTCCCGAAACTGGGTGCGTCCTACTAAACGAGGTGACTTCGTCATATACGAATTATACCGAAAGGTGCGTATCGTTAACACGAACTTGTGAAATTTTACAAAAATTGATTTGAATGTGCGTGCATACCGAAATCAAAGCGTATCCTTCGAAAAGTCCCGTATCGACCTGTTCTGATACTCATCATAATTTCGTGTGTGCTTGTCGTTTTGCAATGAAACTTGAGTCATCGGATTCTTAGCATTACGCTGGTCCAGTGACCCAAGTTTAGTTCAATTTTTAGAACGTTGACGAAATACAGTTTCGTGGGCCCCACGGTTCCACTTGACGGACTATTTTGTGACCGGCTCATCGAAATCCAATTCTGGATGTTCCGTTAGGTTTGTATCATCGTTTTGGACTTATAGACACTAAGTTTGATGAATTTGAAGAACTTGGTCTCTGGCACATTTTTCGGTACGAAGTGGGCCACATGTGGACCCCGCTTTGACCAAAAACTGTCAATTATGTCCATGTGTCCAAATTGGACTTATGGGTAGTCAATCCTTGCTATTTTAAGTATTCTAAGAGCAATGGTGATGTTTGTTTCAGCATCCGGAGACGTACTTGGCGATTCCACTTATATTGGAGCAACTGACAGAGCTCAGAACACAGGCAAGTGTACCTTACCAACTTGCAGTAGATCTTGTGCCATTATTGTTTGAGTTATTTCTATATACTTCTGTGATATACCTGTTCAACCTAGGACCATGAATCATTGCTTAGCGTCCGAACAAGATTCGGATGTCGACGCTGTACGCGGAGTCGTGTAACATCACTTAGAGAGTTCATACCACGATCATATAAATTTTTATGTGCTTGCTTTACCAAGTACGTCATACCATAGGACACTTGACACTATTCATATGACAGAATATTTTTTGAGTTATTCATGGTAATTTTGTATATGCTTACAAGATTCGTGACATAAGACTTGCATATCCATAGATATTATTATGACATGTTGTACTAGCTAGAGGTCATGATCTTGCGTGTTATGGACATGAGACATCGTGAACATGAGATGTGTGATTACATTGGGTGGGGAGAGACACACAGGCTACATGCTAATTACATATATATTTTATTATTGAGGTGCTTTAGTCACTATATCATAGCTTGGCCCATTATGTGATATTACTGCTACCGACTCCCCGACACAGAGCTTATAGTAGTCTCAGCCTGAGTACTAATGTCACGTCCCAGTCCCAAAATATCGAGGGACTAGACACGTGACAATAGCCAGCAGCACACACCAATGGATAAACCCAATTTAATGGACCCATCAGGGTGTACTTAAGCTGTAATACAACAATAAGGGTCTAATATACTAATCTCATCCACAGAAATGAATACATTAATTTCAGAAATATAAAGCAATATCAAGTCTCAATAAAATATAACTCGAGGAACAACCCGATAATGAGTTTGATACAATGGTTCAATAGACAAGAAATAAAGATAACACAGCAAATACTGAGTATGGATAAAGCATATACTCAGGAAAAATCCTCGGCAATCACCTCGTCCTCAAGTTCTGGTACTGCTCCAATGACTGCTCTTGTTCCTGCTTCTGCTCCTGCTAATGTTCATGTCCCGTATACCTCGGGATAGATCTCATCTGCTATTCCTGGGGACATAATCCGGATCCAGGTCCTCAGGGGACATATCAAGGTACAAGAATAACTCAAGCCATAATAAATGCAGTGCAATAATAAATAAATCAATAGGGTAAACTATATAACCAGCTAAGTGATATGCAAGATGAGAGCATTACTAGAACTCAGGCTGAGACCACTACAAGCTCGTTGTCGGGAAGCCGGTAGCAGTGATATTGCTAGTAGAGTGCCTAGCTCTGATGTAGAGTCTAAGGCCTCACCATAATAAATATATATAAATCAGCATGTAGCCTGTGTGTCTCTCCCCACCCAATGTAATTACACGTCTCATGTCCATGACACGCAAGATCATATCTAATGCAGCAAGTCATAATAAGATCTAAGCATGTGCAATATCTATGTCACGAATCATGTAACCTATACAGAATCACCATGAATATCTTAGGAAGATTCTGTCTCATGAATAGTATCAGGTGTCCTGAGATATGACGTACTTGATAAGGCAAGCACGAGAATGTATAGGGTCTCAATATCCATGTCTAGGTGACGTTACACAACTCCGCGTACGGCGTTGACACCTAAATATTATTCGGACGTTAAGTAATATCACACGGTCCAAGGTTAATCATGTACATCATATAAATAAATCAAGATAATAATATGAAGCAGGTACTGCAAGTTTGGCAAGGTAAACTTGCCTGGGGTTCTGACTCCAACTGTTGCTCTGTATTAGCGGGATTTGTAGGTACTCCTCTGGTTGCTGAAATAAACGTTATCATCAGGTTCAAAAGACATCAAATAGCTAGAATTGCCTGTCCTTGAGTCCAATTTGGACACAGGAGCAAAAGTGACAGTTTCTGGTCAAAACGGGGTCCACATGTGGCCCGCTTCGTACCGAAAAATGTGCCAGAGATAATATTCTCCAAATTCGTCAAACTTAGTGTCTACAAGTCCAGAACGATGATACGAATCCAACAGAATATCCAGAACTGGATTCCGATGAGCCGATCACAAAATTTCCCGTCAAATGGAGCCGTGGGATCCACGATACACGATTTTGTCAACATTCTCAGAATCGAAACAAACTTGGGTAACAGGACCAGCGTATTGCTACGAGTTCGATGGCGCAAGTTTCATTTCGATATGACGTGCATACACGAAGTTACAACGAGTTACAAAATAGGCCGATATGGGGTGTTATCGACGGATACACGTTGATTCCGGTGGCAGCAGTAGAGTTCGATGGCAGCAGTAGAGTTGGGAGTGTTGCCAAGGTGTAGAGTTTAGGGGGAGCTCGGGTATAGGTGTTAGTGAAGGGGGTTGCAGGTTTCAGTTGTTGGAGTTGGTTAGATTGATATTCAGTGAGTTGGGAAGTTGGTCAAATGTCTTGAAGGCCAGAAACTTAACCTGACACTTAGGCCAATTTGACTATATACCTTGTTGATATTATTGTGGTTCATCTACCTCTTTGAGGCTATGTTGAGGTGCAGGTGCTTATGTGTCTGATGTGGGTGGCAAGTGTGAATGTGCGTCTGAGATTTGGTGATTAGGAGGGTTTGTCTGATATAATCTCACATTGATGTGTCAAGCATATACAGTGTTCACAGTGTGTTTTGGGCTAGGTTGAGTTGTTTAGTATAGGAAGGTATTCCAATCTCATAGCACAACGAGTGTGGTACAAAGGGTATCGGTTTTCGAGTATCAGTAGAGGTTTTTGGGTACCCCAGGTTCAGCTAAGTATCAGTGAGAAATCACTGATATCAAGTATCCACAAAGAGAGAGAGAGAAGTTGCAGCCTTTCACAGTGAAGTGCAAGTAGCTTCAACAATAATGTGTATCTTTAGTATCAGTACTTACAGCATCCTGGGTAGTTCAATATGCAAAACAAATGGAAAAGAGCAGCAGTTTTGAAGCAAGCATTGCAGTGGTTTCAGCAATTAACATCAGTGTGCAGCCACCCGCAGGAAGGCCTCAACAGCTTGTGCAGGCCACTGCAGTGTACAACAAGTTCAGTATCAACAGCAGTGTGGCAGCAATGCAGAATACTGCAGTTAGCTGGAGTCTCAGTTTACAGACACAACTGAAGGCAGCAAGGCAAGAGAAAGGAAGAGCAGTGCCTCGAGGCAGTTCTGCAACAAGGAGGGTGAACTGCACTGAAGTGGCAGTAGCCAGTGGTTCAACTGAGCAACTGCACATTAGCATGTAGCACAACTAGGCACAGCAATCAGGAAGTTAGCATCCAGTGAAGTCAACAACAAGTATATGCACAGTAGCAAGTTCAGATACATTCAGTATCAGTTCACAGTTGAAACAGCAGGATACCAGTTTCTGAATACTTCACTGTTCACCAGTATCGGTTCTCAGTTTCAGTTGAGGCATTGGTTTATATATTGTAGTAGCTTAGTTATATATATATATATATATATATATATATATATATATATATATATATATATATATATATATATATATATATATATATATATATATATATATATATATATATATATATATATATATATATATATACTTGATTATATAATTAGTTAGTTATGTATTTAGTGTGTAGGTATCATTTTAGTTCAGTTGGGTTTTTGGGTTTGTTAGTTGAGTTTTGGGTTATGGTTAGTAATTAGTAGGTCTTATATATATATGCTTATTCATGTAACAGTTAGTTATTTTAATTAGAGAGTGTATTAGGAAGATTATGTATACCTTACAGTATCTGTTAGATTGGTTATCTATGTGTATAGATAGCTAGTAGATATTAGATATAGTTAGCTATTTGTATGTGTAGATATAAATATGTTAGCAAATAGTTAACTAGGTATACTTTTGTTAGTGTTAGCAATTAGTTATAGTGTAGTATAGTTGCATAGTTAACATTAGCTTGGTTATATATTTATTAGTTAAGTTGCATTGGGATACCAAGGTATCACCAAGGTATTGGGGCGATATCCAAGGTATTGAGTTTGGGTATCGTGTTAGGTGTGATACGCATTGGTGCAAGGCTAAGGTATCATATTTTATCGTTTTAATATAGTACTATATATATATTGACTTACATATATACATAAACCATTATTTTCATATTCAAAACTTGCGTATCTTAGGATACGACCTTTTGTGAGATTATATTATCGTAGCTTAGCTAGTATAGCCTAGTTTCATAATGTATTGGCTTAGTGACTTAGCATTAGACTCTTGCAACCTATATTTCATCGGTTTGACTTAGAAATGGCTTTGTGACCTAGATATTGACTAGTTTAACTTAAATTCATTCCAACACCTTGTATTAATACAATATTCCATATATAGGTATGTGTGACACCAGTTGGGACACAGTTTGACATTCATTGCTTGGACGACAGGCGAGTACATTCTCTGATAGTTTTCATTAATTGCTAATTACTATAATGCAAGAATTTAGAAATGTTTTACATGACTCTTGACACATTGGTACACGGACTAGTATACACATGGATCAGTCATAGGATGTTATATACATATATATTGTTCATTGTTTCTCGTATTCTCAATATTTAACTTAGACAATGTTTCGTGTTCAATGATTCAATGTTCAATATTTTGTGTTCAAGGTTTATTGTTTACATGGCCTTGAGTATCTTGTATCACAATGTGTCATGGTTAGATCCATTGTACTAGTTAGGGGAAAGGGGAAGTGTTAGCTAGGTATGTGATCAAATCCTAGACAATGTTTAATGTGTAACTTAGACAATGTTTATCCAACGTTAAAGTAGACAATGTTCACCCAAGCTGATCACATATCTATCTAGTATTTCAATCACTTAGCATAGTTATAGTTCTTCACCACATTGTTCATTGTTTACCTGTTCTTCCACTATAGTTGATATTGTTCATTGTTTCTCATCTTGTATTATATTCTCTATTTCTGTTTATAGTCATTATCAATTAATTGGAACTGCTATTGGGTTATAATTTGCTCCATTCCTGACTGGAAAATATTTTTCAGATGAATGGTTAGAGAGGATGTGTCCCACTCACTATGGACAGACAGATGGAGTGTCACCCGAGGATAGTGCTAGAGATTGAGGCCTTTTTGATTTCTATACCTTGTAGTAGTTATTTTTATTTTAGACATTGGATTGTATTATTGTTTGAGATTTGGAGTTGTATTTAGTTTGGAGATGGTTATGTGATGTATTGAGACTTGTATTTCTTTTCTTTCTATTCCATATCGTGCGTACATCTTTCTTTAATTTTATATGTGATTGAGTATTATTTGGTATTGAGATAGCATGGCAGTACTTTATACACTTTGTGTGAGATATTAGATAGAATAGTAGACCAAGACAGCGTTCTACCGGCGTAGGCTGGACGTACCCACGTACTCGTGTCCCTATACCGGGTGCGGGTCGTGACAACAATACTGGCACTAGAGGACGAGGTTGTGCCGGAGGATTTCTCCTCAGTATTCTGTTACATACTCAGTTATTTATGCCTATAGTTATTTCATATCTTGACTCATGGACTTATGTATTGACTTATTCTCTTTTCTTATTTTATCGGGTTATTTTTCGAGACACTACAAATATTGACTTAATGATGCACTATTTTCTTTAACTATTATCTTGATTAGTCTATCATATTTAGTTATATTTCTTTCTGTGTATGAGATTATAATTATTCTATGATAGATGGTGTAGACTGTATTTATATTTATTACAGCTTAAGTGCACTCTAATGGGTCCATTAAATTGGGTTTGTCCATTGGAGTTGTGCTGTTGGCCATTGCCACGTGGCTAGCCCCTCGGTATTTTGGGACTGGGGCGTGATAATAGGTAAGACCAGAAACTTCAAGGTGGGTACGGTGGAACAAGGTCGGTTGATAAAATTATAGGTAAGATTCATGATATGAGACGAAGAGGATACCAGTGGTTTAGGGAGGACAAGATTTGATTGGCGACCACAGTTTGACATGTATTAAGGGAACGGAACATGAGGATCTTTGAGGGCCTTATTACCCCGCCTATTGGAATTGCACACAATATTAAGTTTGATGTAACTGAAATGCGATAAAGTGACCATGAGATCATGAGAGTAATGTATTTGGGTTGTAATTTTAGTCTCATTTGAATTAAAATTACCATTATTTCAAAATAAAAAAATAAAAATTATTTCAAAATAATGTATTTGGGTTATATATATATATATATATATATATATATATATATATATATATATATATATATATATATATATATATATATATATTGGCGGCCATAGTTTGACATGTATTGAGGGAACGGAACATGAGGATCTTTGAGGTCCTTATCACCCCGTCTATTGGAATAGCACACAATATTGAGTTTGATGTAACTGAAATGCGATAAAGTGACCATGAGATCATGAGAGTAATGTATTTGGGTTGTAATTTGAGTCTCATTTGAAATAAAATTACCATTATTTCAAAATAAAAAAAATAAAAATTATTTTATAATAATAATGTATTTGGGTTATATATATATATATATATATATATATATATATATATATATATATATATATATATATATATATATATATATAGAGAGAGAGAGAGAGAGAGAGAGAGAGAGAGAGGTGAGAGGGGGGAGGGGGGGATGTAGTGGTTAGGTTGTCACGCCCCAGTCCCAAAATGACGAGGGACTAGAGAAGCGTGGCAATGGCCAGCAGCACGCACCGATGGACAACCCAATTTAATGGATCCATCATGGCATGCTTAAGCTGTAGTCTAACAGGAAATAGAGCAATGATACAGGTCATAGACTAATCTATTCTCATCCACAACAGAAAAACACAGAGTAACTGCCAGAAATAATGCAATAGAATAACTATCAAATCTCAATAAATATCTCGGTGAACAATCCGAGATTATGTCTGTTACATCCAAGCAAATAGACAGAAAATAAAAGAACTGGAAATAGAAACAAAAATAACTAACTACATACGGCCAATGCTCAGGAGAAGTCCTCTGGTGAGAGCTCGTCTTCAGGTCCTGGTACAGCTCCTGGAAGTGCTCTGGTACGGGGTATCTCTGGATGGATCTCTTCAGCTATACCTGGGGACATAGTCCATTCCAGGTCCTCAGGGGACATAGCAAGGTACAGAAAATACAAGCCAAAATATAAGCAGTGCAGAAATAAGGGAGACAGCAGGGTGAACTATGTAACCAGCTAAGTGATAAATGCGAGTTGAGAGCATCACTAGAACTCAGGCTGAGACCGCTACAAGCTCTGTGTCGGGGAGCCGGTAGCAGTAAGAACACGTAAAGGGTCTAGCTCTGCTGGAGAGTCTACGACCTCACACTAATAGTATATATATAAGAAACAACCTGTAGCCTGTGTGTCTCTCTCCACCCAATGTAATCACACGTCTCATGTCCATGACACTCAAGATCATAACTAATGCAGCAGTCATACAATGTCTAGGAATAAACTGTCCATGTCATAACCTGTATCCTATACAGAATCATCGTGAATATCTCAAGAGGATTCTGTCTCATGAATAGTGTCAAGTGTCCTGGGTTTTGTTGTACTTGATAGGACAAGTACCAAGAGTAAGGGTAACGAATATCCATCTCTAAATGACGTACCCAACACCGCGTACGGTGTTGGCACCCGACTATGATCGGACACTCGGTACGTCACACGTTTCCTAGGTTAAGCAGTTAAAACAAGTTATAATTAAAACAAGAAAATATGCAACAAGACTGTAAAGTTGGCAAGGTATACTTGCCCTCTGATATATAACTAAGCCAAGGAATATTTAGCAAAGACTGCAAGTTTTGGCGAGGTACACTTGCTTGTGGTTCCGGCTCTGATTTCGGCTCTGACTTCAGTTGGAATTGCAGGCGGTACTCCGGTTGCTGAAACAAACATCACCATCAGATCCAGAAAATATCAATCATCTAGAAACGCCTGTCCTTGGGTCCAATTTGGAGACAAGGGCAAAAACGGTAATTTCGGACCAAAACGGGGTCCACCGGTGGGCCCACTTTGCACCGAAAACGCGTCCGGGTCAAAGGTCTTCAAATTCACCAAACTCAGTGTCAACATGTCAGGAACACTGATACGAACCCAACGGAACTTTCAGATTTGAATTCCGATGAGCCGATCACAAAATCGCCCGTCGAGCGGGGCCTGTGGGGCCCACAACACGCGATTTCGTCAACGTTCTCAGAATTGAACCAAACTTGACCCACAGGACCAGCGTATTGCTACGAGTCCGATGGCGCAAGTTTCGTCTCGATCCGACGTGTGTACACAAAGTTAGGGCATATTCCAGAAAGTACGGATACGGGGCGATGTCCGCGGATACGCGTTGATTCCGGTGTGCACGCACACCCGAATCAGCTTCCGCAAAATTCCACACGTCCGTATCGACGAGGCGCACGTATCGGTGAAGATCGCGCACGACCAAGTCGTTCCGTTTGGCGGGGCGTACCCAGTTCCGGGGTGAAACAGGGTCAAGTTTTTTCCTGTTTTTGGATCGCGGTGTGCGATCACCACAGGACGCGATACCCCGAACGGTTTGTCCGGACACCGAGAGGGTCATACAGGCTTCGCAACGCAATTTACAGAATCGAAAACGGAGCTACGAGCAAAAAATTACGCATACCTGAACCGGGCTGAAAAATCGGGAATTCGTCGTGTCCGACTCGACACGGACACTGTGTCCCGTGTCCGTGTCCGACACAGAATAGTAATTAGGGTTAGGTTTAGGGTTTGGGATCCGGCGGAGACGGTCGGCTCTGCGGCGGAGGGCGGTCGGTGCTGAGGCAGAGGGGGCCGGCCAGGGCGAGGGCGGAGCCGGCCGGAGCTAGGCGAGGGCACGGCGGCGCTGTGCGGGGCTGCCGGAGGCGAGGGGCTCGCTTTCGTCGTCGAGGGGAGGAGAGAGGAGGGAGGAGCCGGGGAGAGGCGGCGCTGGGAGTGGCGGCGTGGGGCGTCGACGGTGGCGGCGGCTCGTCGTGGTGGTGGGTGGTCGGAGAGGTGAACGGGGAAGGGGGTTAAATAGGGTGGAGCGAGGGGGAGGGAAGGCCGAGCGGGGCGGCGCCGAAGGCGGGGTCAGGCGCTGAGGGCGGGGACGTGGCCGACGTGGCGCGGCGTCCCGGGCGGAGCGGCGCCGGACTCAGGCGCCGCCGGAGGACGCGGGGGGGGGGGAAGCTGGGTTCGTGGGGGAGAGAGAGGGGGCCGGGTCGGGTCGGGTTCGGGCGGGCGGATCCGACCCGACCCGCTAAGGCTGGGCTAGGTTCGGGGAAATGGGCCGGGCCGGTTGGGCCCAACGGGCTGGGCCGGGTTAAAATAATAAATATTATTAATAATAATAATAATAATAAAATCAATAATTAAATAATAAATAATTAATTAAATAAGTAAATACTTTTTAGGCATTTAAAAATAGGTCCGGGGCCCAATAAATTCCAAAAAAATTGTCCTAAGTCCAGTTTTTCATTTTACATCCAAAAATATTATTTTTATAATATTTTAATACTGTTTAATATTAATTAAAAATTATTGAATAATTAAATCCAGTTTTTAAATTACAGAAAATTTCTGAAAATTGTGAAAAATCCAGTTTTTAAAATTTTGAAAATTCAGGGGGTTTACAATCTACCCCCCTTACGAGGATTGCATCCTCGCAATCAAAGAATAACCGGTCAACAGAGATGACGCGGTCGCAAGCATCGTTTGAAAACACATCACAAGAGACTTCAGGGAAATACCGTTTCCCTAAAAATTGAAAGTTTACACTTTCCAGAAAATCTAGTTAAAGCAAAAGTCTACAACTTTTATGAAAACCAGGTTGTTATTAACAAGTTGCAATTTACTAGGTTGGGGCTGAGGTCACGAACCAACGGGCACGAGCTAAAACAAGACTAGAAACAGATAACTATAAATCACTTACGCGCATCAGCTATTCCACGAATCGGAGCATTCTCCACGATCTTCGCTGGAGCTTGTCCGGGTCCTTGCAGTTGCTTCCTCTGCTGCTGTTGAGTCTGCCGGAAGAGTGTTGCCTGGGTTACCAAGGGTGGCCTCGGTATTGGTGAAGCTTGCAATGCTGGAGAGGCTGACCGTGGTGCTGGTAACACTTGTTGGTTACCTGTTGGTACTCTGTCTCGACGCTCAGGGCATTCTTTGAATGAATGCTGACTGGATCCGCAAGCTATGCATAATCTCTTCTTTCGTCTGCATTCGTCCTTGGTGTGGCCTCGCTTGCGACAATATGGACAGACAGGTATTGCCGATGGAGATGCTTCTGGTGGCTGGTGTATGTGAGACTTCCTTGCGATTTCTGCCTGTGGTACTATAGCTGGGGCTGATGAGGCGGGTTGAAGATTCGTCACTGCTTTCTCCCGATGCTGAGGATAATCCTTGGCCAAGTGTTCATTGGTTCCGCAAATCAGGCATAATCCCAACTTACGTCTGCACCCGCTCTTAATGTGGCCTTGTTTGTGACAATGTTGACAGGTAGGCAGTACTTGCGGAGATGCTTCTGGTGGCTGGTGCAGCTGAGACTTCTTTGGAGTTCCTTCCTGTGGTGTTCCGGCTGGTGTTGATGTGGCTGGTTGGTGAATCACCACTGGTTTCTCTCGACGTTCTGGGCAATCCCTTACCGAATGCTTCTGGGATCCACAAGATAGACATTATCCCAGTCTGCGTCGGCATTCTTTAGCGATGTGGCCTACCTTGCCACAGTAGTGACAAGTAGGAAGGAATGAGACTCCTGATGCTGTTCTTGGTAGTGGATGTATCTGTGGCCGCTTTGCAGCTCTTTCTTGTTGTGATTGGTCCGGTGCTGACGCATACGACCGCTTTTGGCTGGACTCGATCCTTGTGGTGCACTCCACGGGTCTTGCTGCAGTAAGGACGTCCTCGTCGAAGGCGGTTGTATTTGAACTGTTTGGCCTCCGTGACTCCGAGCTAGTTCTATCGATGGAGTTCTCCGATTGGTTTTGTTGAGCTTCTTGTTGCACCCTTTGATAGGCTTGCATCATTATGTAGAACATGCGGAACATCTGCTGTTCGTTCATAGGTGGTCCCAGTGGGAAGGAAGGCATCGGTGGAGTAGGCTGCGTCGATGGTGGAACGTCATCTTGATGGGTTCTCGAGGCAGGCTGACTTGCTTGACTGCCTTGTGATGATTGGCCTTCACCGACTGGTATCACATCGTCTTCTTGGGTAACCACAACGGTTTGTGGTATTTCCGCATGATCCTCGTTGCTGGCTTGTGGGTCCATTTCCCTGTATCAAATATAGACGATAAGAGGCGCACAGGAATCAAGGCAGGATGCAAGTTCGAATTAGTTCGAATATGATACAGATATCAAAAACGATTCAAGCAAGTGGATGAGATCCTAAAAACTTATCCTATTTTTATTGCAGGCCTGTTCGGTCCCTAAGTTGAAACCGAACAATTTTAGTCGTTGAGACCTGCATGGGCCACCACAAAAACCATGTCACGCCCCAGTCCCAAAATGACGAGGGACTAGAGAAGCGTGGCAATGGCCAGCAGCACGCACCGATGGACAACCCAATTTAATGGATCCATCAGGGCATGCTTAAGCTGTAGTCTAACAGGAAATAGAGCAATGATACAGGTCATAGACTAATCTATTCTCATCCACAACAGAAAAACACAGAGTAACTGCCAGAAATAATGCAATAGAATAACTATCAAATCTCAATAAATATCTTGGTGAACAATCCGAGATTATGTCTGTTACATCCAAGCAAATAGACAGAAAATAAAGGAACTGGAAATAGAAACAGAAATAACTAACTACATACGGCCAATGCTCAGGAGAAGTCCTCTGGTGCGAGCTCGTCTTCAGGTCCTGGTACAGCTCCTGGAAGTGCTCTGGTACGGGGTATCTCTGGATGGATCTCTTCAGCTATACCTGGGGACATAGTCCATTCCAGGTCCTCAGGGGACATAGCAAGGTACAGAAAATACAAGCCAAAATATAAGCAGTGCAGAAATAAGGGAGACAGCAGGATGAACTATGTAACCAGCTAAGTGATAAATGCGAGTTGAGAGCATCACTAGAACTCAGGCTGAGACCGCTACAAGCTCTGTGTCGGGGAGCCGGTAGCAGTAATAACACGTAAAGGGTCTAGCTCTGCTGGAGAGTCTACGACCTCATACTAATAGTATATATATAAGAAACAGCCTGTAGCCTGTGTGTCTCTCCCCACCCAATGTAATCACACGTCTCATGTCCATGACACGCAAGATCATAACTAATGCAGCAGTCATACAATGTCTAGGAATAAACTGTCCATGTCATAACCTGTATCCTATACAGAATCATCGTGAATATCTCAAGAGGATTATGTCTCATGAATAGTGTCAAGTGTCCTGGGTTTTGTTTTACTTGATAGGACAAGTACCAAGAGTAAGGGTAACGAATATCCATCTCTAAATGACGTACCCAACACCGCGTACGGTGTTGGCACCCGACTATGATCGGACACTCGGTACGTCACACGTTTCCTAGGTTAAGCAGTTAAAACAAGTTATAATTAAAACAAGGAAATATGCAACAAGACTGTAAAGTTGGCAAGGTATACTTGCCCTCTGATATATAACTAAGCCAAGGAATATTTAGCAAAGACTGCAAGTTTTGGCGAGGTACACTTGCCTGTGGTTCCGGCTCTGATTTCGGCTCTGACTTCAGTTGGAATTGCAGGCGGTACTCCGGTTGCTGAAACAAACATCACCATCAGATCCAAAAAATATCAATAAGCTAGAAACGCCTGTCCTTGGGTCCAATTTGGAGACAAGGGCAAAAACGGTAATTTCGGACCAAAACGGGGTCCACCGGTGGGCCCGCTTTGCACCGAAAACGCGTCCGGGTCAAAGGTCTCCAAATTCACCAAACTCAGTGTCAACAGGTCAGGAACGCTGATACGAACCCAAAGGAACTTTCAGATTTGAATTCCGATGAGCCGATCACAAAATCGCCCGTCGAGCGGGGCCTGTAGGGCCCACGACACGCGATTTCGTCAACGTTCTCAGAATCGAACCAAACTTGACCCACAGGACCAGCGTATTGCTACGAGTCCGATGGCGCAAGTTTCGTCTCGATCCGACGTGTGTACACAAAGTTAGGGCACATTCCAGAAAGTACGGATACGGGGCGATGTCCGCGGATACGCGTTGATTCCGGTGTGCACGCACACCCGAATCAGCTTCCGCGAAATCCCACACGTCCGTATCGACGAGGCGCACGTATCGGTGAAGATCGCGCGCGACCAAGTCGTCCCGTTTGGCTGAGCGTACCCAGTTCCGGGGTGAAACAGGATCTGGTTTTTTCCTGTTTTTGGATCGCGGTGTGCGATCACCACAGGACGCGATGCCCCGAACGGTTTGTCCGAACACCGAGAGGGTCATACAGGCTTCGCAACACAATTTGCGGAATCGAAAACGGAGCTACGAGCAAAAAGTTACGCATACCTGAACCGGACTGAAAAATCGAGAATTCGTCGTGTCCGACTCGACACGGACACTGTGTCCCGTGTCCGTGTCCGACACAGAATAGTAATTAGGGTTAGGTTTAGGGTTTGGGATCCGGCGGAGACGGTCGGCTCTGCGGCGGAGGGCGGCCGGTGCTGAGGCGGAGGGGGCCGGCCAGGGCGAGGGCGGAGCCGGCCGGAGCTAGGCGAGGGCACGGCGGCGCTGTGCGGGGCTGCCGGAGGCGAGGGGCTCGCTGTCGTCGTCGAGGGGAGGAGAGAGGAGGGAGGAGCCGGGGAGAGGCGGCGCTGGGAGTGGCGGCGTGGGGCGTCGACGGCGTGGGGCGTCGACGGTGGCGGCGGCTCGTCGTGGTGGTGGGTGGTCGGAGAGGTGAACGGGGAAGGGGGTTAAATAGGGTGGAGCGAGGGGGAGGGAAGGCCGAGCGGGGCGGCGCCGAAGGCGGGGTCAGGCGCTGAGGGCGGGGACGTGGCCGACGTGGCACGGCGGCCCGGGCGGAGCGGCGCCGGACTCGGGCGCCGCCGGAGGACGCGGGGGGGGGGGGGAAGCTGGGTTCGTGGGGGAGAGAGAGGGGGCCGGGTCGGGTCGGGTTCGGGCGGGCGGATCCGACCCGACCCGCTAAGGCTGGACTGGGTTCGGGGAAATGGGCCGGGCCGGTTGGGCCCAACGGGCTGGGCCGGGTTAAAATAATAAATATTAATAATAATAATAAAATCAATAATTAAATAATAAATAATTAATTAAATAAGTAAATACTTTTTAGGCATTTAAAAATAGGTCCGGGGCCCAATAAATTCCAGAAAATTTGTCCTAAGTCCAGTTTTTCATTTTACATCCAAAAAAATTATTTTCATAATATTTTAATACTATTTAATATCAATTAAAAATCATTGAATAATTAAAACCCAGTTTTTAAATTACAGAAAATTCCCAGAAAATTCTAGAAAATTGTGAAAAATCCAGTTTTAAAAATTTTGAAAATTCAGGGGGTTTACATAGGTTCAATACTTTAGTTGAAATATTTAAATACAAGCAAATTGTAATTAGGTGAGATACATTGGTGGAGTACATTCTAAGAAGATCCTACTCCACCATATGAAAATATACGTGCCGAGTGATGATGGAAGAATCAAGTGCATAAATAATAATAAGAAGAATAGATTATGTAAGTGTGGGGGATAAGTATGGTGCAAACCTTGCAATTAAATGGAAGGCATGTGGATGAAGCTTGGTTGGTTGGTTTCTCATGGAAATTGACAGTGGACGAAGGTACAGGTCTCCCATTCTTAGCCCTGTAGCTTTGGCCACCATGGAGTAGAGTAGAAGAAGAAGACTAAATGATTTCTACAATTAATTTTTAGACTTTCTTCTACCATATTTTGTGCTTAGCTTGATCAGAGCTATTGAGCATGCTCTCCAACACTTCCGAAATTTCCTTTGACATCCCTCAAAATTGAAATTCAAGAACATAACTTCTCTAAAACCATGTTGTGTATCCTGGAAGTAGTATGGAAGTTCCAATTTTTTAGTAGAGGAAGTGTAAGTAAAGCGAGCTAGAGAATTTGATATGTATGTGTTAGCTAAAAAAAAAAAATGTATGTGTTAGCTAGCTGTAAATTAATTATAGACTAACTAACGACATAGGCGGAACTATGTTGGGGGATGGGGTGGACTTCAACCCACCTCAATTTTTCTTTCTTTCTTTCTTCTATATATATTTAATATTTTTATATGAGTCAGTCCATATCTAGTCCATCATAATTTATTTCAGATTGAATTTTTGGTTTCGCTCTTACCTATTGACGGATGTGGATCATGTTTGGAGTTTGAGACATTATTGGATATCTAGAGAGGCAAATAAAGGACTTAGATTTGACTTGTAAGTTTTTTTTTGGTGTTTAACATTTTGAGTTCTCTTAAATGGTTGTATAACAGTTGGGTTATCTGTAATCCATTATAGTTTTTTTATTTGTCATTTGTAAATAGAGTAGAGCCACAATATGTATTCTCTTCTCTCTCGGCACTGGCCTATTTCTAGCTTAGATAGTAATAATTGTTGCAATATCTCCTATCGCACTGTAAGTTAAATATCATATTTTTCCCCTTTTGTCACAATTCTGGAGTATTTTTTGTAAAAATAATAATATTTAGAGTATGAAAAATATCTTTAGTATGAAGTCACTTTTGATCATTGTGTTGTTGCGCTGTTATATATCAAAAAAGACATGGCTCGTGCAATACTCATCCGAGACACCTTCCTCCACCCCCCCCCCCCCCCCTCCTCCTTCCTGCTCCGCCGTCGCCTCCCTCCACCCACTTGCTCCGTCCTCCCCGGCCCCCTCCGTCGGCTCGCACGAGTACTGTGCGAACCATATAGCACGATTGGTTATATATTAGTGATCATATCGTACGGAGTTTATATACAATTATTTTTTTCTTCTATTTTGTTGTTGAATAATTTGTTTGGATTTGACTTTCCTTACTCGCAAAAAAAGATAAGCAAAAGAAATCATAAATGAGTTTTTTATGAAATCATAAATGAGTTTTTATGATATTACAGAGAACACCAAATAACATAATACTTTAGATAAAAGAGAGATGAAAACTAGTTTTCTAAAACTCCTAATTCAAAGGAGCCATTGGATAATAGAACATTCGTAGTAGCTAGGCATTGGATCATAGTCCAAAAGGAAAGTTTAGATCATAATATTTTTATTTTTTTATTTTTTCTAAGTACAAGTGTAACACCAACATATGATTATGCTATGAAGGATAAAAATCAAATATAAAAAATCTAGAATATAAACTTTTCAATTGACATGTCGTGTCGGGACTTCTAAATTGGAATAAAATTCAGTATCTAAACGCAAATTAGCTTTTATTTTTTACTTCGATTTGAAAAACAGGTGCTGGTTCTATTTCTAGGGTTTTTCTTTAGCTACTTCCACTTCCCATATTCCTCTTCCTTTTGCCTTTTTTAACACTAGACCTAAAAAAAAGGAAGAAAAGAGGGAGAGCATCATCATGAAATTGAAGCAATTGGAGGGTTACTTAGGAACCCTTCACCAGTTCTCCAATCCAAAGGTATCGATTCCCTCCTCTTCTCATATGGCTCCTTTTACTTTCTCATATTTACAAATTCCCACTCCTCCTGCGCCTCTCCCCCCTCCTCTCATCCGTTTCTACTAAATTCATCATATTTTGGGGGTTCATTTGTAAAAACTTCTTGGGCAGATCGAGCTGGAGCAGTATCCGACTGGACCTCACATAGCTTCAAGGCTGCTTTACACTGTAATCCTATTTTTACACTCACTTTTTTATTATTTTGTTTTTGTGTACTGGAATTGCTATTAAAATTTTGTCAGGGTTCAATAAACGAATTAATTTATGCATACAATTCACTTATTTTCCACTCGAAATGGTGTCTGCGTATAATTTTTTGTTCCGCATAGAAGAATTATTAAGTGAATAGCTGCGATGCGCTGATGAGACACGATACGAACACGGTGACACGGCCACGCCATTTGATTTCAGCGACTCTTGGTGTATTTTGGATGGACTGCGAGACTGCGTCGTGTCTGACACGCCATGACATGGATACGACGTCGATCTTCAGAGTGCCCGTGCATTCCTAGGTTCTCGGGGATGAGCACTTTAGGGTTCGATGTTTCTCTTGACCAGAAAAGAGGTTGGATGAGAAGAAAGGTGGTAAGGTTTTCTCTATGGAATGGTATTCATCACTGGAGGCTCAAAGCAGAAGAGAGAGAAACGAACCACATCCCCACCAACGATTTGGTCTCAATAGTCGAAATGACCAGTAGCTCTATCCCTGATAGCTAGGATAGCCAGTAATCATTTAATGACTCCACATGCCATTAGCATGGAAGCTAAATTAGTTACATACTGTGTACACCGCGCTTGGGCACATGATCCTCATATTGACGAATGAACATACTTCTGGTTGTTCCAAGGCTGGGTGATTTAGCTTGTATTGTTTATAGAGGTTGATAGGGGAGGGATCTTAACTTTCAAGTAAGCACGTTGAAGGTTGCGATGGTTTCCAAAACGAGTCGCGAACAATACAAGAGAAGAGATGTCTTGTAGAAGTTGGGACTCTTTACTTGAATCAATACATCAGTTGAATGCGAAACACACTTAATTTCTATGCAAAGTAACTTAAGTTTATGTCCTTCGACTCATTAACTCGTCGAGGGATGGGAACCGTAGTCCAGAGTCCTATATCTGTTCATGGATTGAAACAAGTTTGATTTGGGTGGAAATAAGTGGAATTGGTGAGTAGTTGTTGTTCCAGATTATGTTTGCAGCTACTGTGACTACTATACCGTCTCTATCCCACAAGTCGCCACATTATAAAAATAACAGTTTGGGGAAATATCAGCTGCAATATCGGAATAGCAGACGGTAGCAGCCCGCTATAATAAAATTGTGACCGTTATAGCAGCCGCTATAGCAGAATAGCAGCTGAAATAGCTATAAATCATAAAGTACTCATTATATCGTTTAACATTCCACTTTTTAATCTTTTTTACAATATATGGGGGTAATTCTTAATATTGTGTTTCGACCGTCTATTCTTAATGAGAAATTGCTTTCATAATTTTGATTGTGTACATAGGATTATAATTTTTTTGCCTCCTTTTACCCTGATTTAACTTCATTTTTAACTTCTTTAGAACACTCCAATGTGGACTTGCATGTAGATCCTAGTAGCAACCTCTATAACAACTCATGTGCCATGAATTTTTTTATAATCAACTATAGACAGAATGGAATAAATAGATTTTTAATACATAGGTACTCAGATACTTTGGACATTACATGATCTCAAATGTTGTTTTAGTCTCATTTTCTGAAGTCACGGTGCTATATTCTAGAGTTTTTTTTTTTTCAAGAATGAGCAATATGCTAATGGATTCTTTATCAAATGCATCCTATTCGAATTGAACTATAATGCCATATTGCTACTTGTCCATATTACCTGGTATTGTCCACTATATGAATGTATATCAACTAACAATAAAAACAAAGCCCTATCTTAATTTTTTTGAATGGACAAATGAAAAATTATTGTCAGGGATGATTCATATAATTCATGAACTCAATATATGCAAATTCTGAGACGAGAAACTGGAGATGGTATCATTAAGTTATAAAGTAATATATGATATAGCTTAAACTTTATCCATCTTTACTAACTTTTCTTGCTTATGAACAACATATAATTTATTTCTGTTATACATTCCATTTAGCATAACTAGGGCTGGATGAATTTTAGGGATCTATACTTTTTGTATATTCTCAATATTTCTTGTCCTTTTCTTTTCACCACACATTGAGTTTTGTTATTGTTGTTGTGATTCACGTTTGTTTCTACAAGACTAATACTATGGGCATTTACGTAGTTTAAACAATAAGTAATTACTGAAATAAGCATCCAACAAAACAAAAATCACTTATGTTTTCACATTTTATTCATGTTGCTATACTTTCTCAGGCTCTCAAGCTATGGTTCTCTTTCTTTCAAGTTTCAACTTACATATGCTTTTGAACTCTGAGATGAACACACATATTGTTGCCATACAATCATGATCACTGATCTTAAAGGACCCAAATGCTGTTAAATTTGTACTGAACACACTTCATTCTTTCATTGCAGGCTGAAAATTCATTTGAGGATGTAAGTGGCAAGGTGGTAGCAGACTTTGGTTGTGGCTGCGGTACATTAGGTGTAGCAGGTGCACTTTTGGATGCTGAGTGAGTATTCTCTATTTTTCTTTCCAAGAGCAATGATTATTCATTCTTTTGGGGGATTTCAGTTCCATACAAAACTTTATATGTTGCCAGCTTGGACATTTTATGTAACATATCTTACCACTTGAAAGTCATGTAGTTTACAGTAGGCTTGAATTTTGCATTTGTTTTTTTTACTGTTCACCGTTTATGAAGATGATGAAATTTAAAGTTCCTTTTTGTTGACATGAACAGACGTGTCATTGGCATCGATATTGATTCACAATCTCTTGAAATTGCTTCACTAAATGCTGAAAATCTGGAGGTAATTATCCTCATCTCTGGTTGTTCATTTTGATGTTATCAAAGCTTACATTTAAGTTTAAGGCTAATTTGCAACTACATACCTATCACACTTTTGTAACTAAATATCATGAACTTCTGTTATTAGCAACTTAATATCCTGAATTTTGAAAACGCTTTCAACTTGCGACCCTCTGTCATTTGGCGGTCACTCCTCCCCCCTCTCATCGTTTGGCTGCACCGCGGACAGCCTCAGTACCTCCCCCGCCTCCTGTCTCCCCCTACCTACCTGAGCCCCCTTCTCCCACCCTCAAGTAGATCTTGACCATGCTAACACTGACCCCTTGCCTCCCTTAACCACAATCCCTTTGTCAGCCTAACTTCTCCCTCCCCAAGGCGTAAGGGCAGGGACAAAAGTGCTTTGACATCTCGATTTGTAAAATGTGGTTAGTTCAGGGTATTAAGTTGCAAAAACAAAGTATGGTACCAAGTTGCTAATAAACCATGTTCACAGTATTTAGTTGCAAACATGTGATAGTTCATTGTAAGTTTAAATCATAACCTGTTAGGTACCGTAGTGATTCATTTTGATTTGGTTGCAAGTTGGCTTGGCTATTTCTTTCGTGCTTCAGGAAGGCTGGAAGCAAGTTAGGATTTGACAAGGCCTTTTTTTGGCAGATAAAAGGATGATACTTCACCTATTGGTGAAACAATGTGTTGTTGTTGTATAGTTGTATTTATATGTACTGTGAGTGCTTTATATATTTCCACTTTAAAAGGTAGCATACTTCTAGGGTGGAACTTGAAAGGAGAGAGCCTTGTACATTTTAAAGTTAGCATGATAAAGGAAGATTGTATTACAAAAAAGATACTAATATTATGTGGACCACATGGGGGTAATATATTAATTCTACCAAGAAGACAGTGGAAGCGATCTTATGTGTTTCTAGAGGCAATATATTGGCTTCAGATGAATGTAGATTGTGGAATGAAGAAGTCCA
Source organism: Iris macrosiphon (assembly GCA_036927795.1). NCBI lineage: Eukaryota > Viridiplantae > Streptophyta > Magnoliopsida > Asparagales > Iridaceae > Iris > Iris macrosiphon. The sequence goes on along the minus strand of JAYESA010000005.1, from coordinate 17,413,333 downwards.
AAAGGTAATTAGGGCAACAAGAAGTTATGTAGAATTTGTTAGAAGTGTAGAAATTTTGAGAACTTTTGTTTAAATCGAAGGGCTTGGATTGTTTATATAAGAGTTTCACAAAATTACACAAGAAGCTTATAAGCCATACCTTGAAACTTTACGAGGGTAATTGAGCAAATACTAAGAAAGAAACAAGAATTTCACAAAATCAATTTGGTTTCTGTTAGGGAGATCTACTACGAAAGCCATTTACTTACCGAAGAGATCGATGATTTTTTTAGAGAGAAGAAAGATCTACATTTCTTTTTATTGTCTTAGAAAATATTTATAATTAAGTACCTAAGGATAATGTGTTATATTTCGTATAAGAAACAAGTGCTAATCTATATTGAGATTTTAAAGGATATTTATCATGGAGTTATGACTTATGACTACCGCGCAGACCATTGGAGAATATACCACACTACTTTTCATTACCCTGGGTTTACATCAAGGATCAATGTTAGGTCCTTACCTATTTGTGCTAGTTATGGATTGGCATATTCAGGATGAAGTTTCATGGTGTTTGTTGTTTGCTGATAAAATTGTACCAGTTGATGAGACTAGAGAAGGATTAAACTCTAGAATAGGATTTTGCAGAGGAACTTTGAGATCCAAGGATTTAAAGTTAATAGGATGAGAATAGAGTACACGAGATGTAAGTTCAACCAAAAGGGCAAATAGAGACAAGAGATGAGGAAGGAGTATACATTGATGGTCAAGATATACCTAGGAGTGACAGTTTTTGGCATTTATTATGACTCGTTCATCAATTTGGAGGGATTGAGAATGATGTCCTTTATAGACCTATTTGTGCTAGTTATGGATTGGCATATTCAGGATGAAGTTTCATGGTGTTTGTTGTTTGCTGATAAAATTGTACCAGTTGATGAGACTAGAGAAGGATTAAACTCTAGAATAGGATTTTGTAGAGGAACTTTGAGATCCAAGGATTTAAAGTTAATAGGATGAGAATAGAGTACACGAGATGTAAGTTCAACCAAAAGGGCAAATAGAGACAAGAGACGAGGAAGGAGTATACATTGATGGTCAAGATATACCTAGGAGTGACAGTTTTTGGCATTTATTATGACTCGTTCATCAATTTGGAGGGATTGAGAATGATGTCCTTTATAGAATTAAAAACATGATGGTTGCGAATAAATGAAGTGTTTTGTGATCGCTAAATACCTTTGACGATGGAAATTCTATAGGACATCTCTAAGATTAATCATGTTTTGTAGATCGGAGTGTTGGGCGATTGAAAACATGTTAAAAAATGAGACTAGCTGAAATGATAATGCTAAGATGGATGAATTACGTGACATTCAAAGATATGATAAGAAATTAGCATATTCATGGGAAGAAATTAGCATATTCATGGAAAGTTGGAGCTGGTGTCAATTGAGGATATAATATGCAAGAAATTTGTCTCAGATTGTTTGATTATGTGATATGCAACATAAACGAATAGATTCAATGGTTAGGACGAGAAATAAAATATTAGTTAAAGGAGCTTCTTAGGTGTAGTAGGCCTAAACGCACTGTGATTGGGGCCATAACTGAGGATATGGTTTTTGTTAATGTTACAACAGACATTGCCCTCAGCAGAGCTGAATGGAAAAGAGAATTCGGAACAGACCACAAAATTTATGTCAAATGCTTTATTGTCGTCATTGTTGCTGTATGGTAACCTACTTATATATTTTTCTTAAATATGTACGCACATTCTGTGGGCAAGATAAAGTATACCAATGAATATGATAAATGACAAACTAATGGAAAATTTTCATGTGATGATATATTTGTTTGAGATATGCAATTTCTTGTTCTATGTTATAGAATGGGATGGCAGGTTAATGACTAATAAGTAATGCTTGCCCTGGAAATACACATTCATTAATCAGTTGGTCGTTGTGACTTGTGGGCAGGTTGTCTATATGTTCAAATTCAGTCTGGTAGTTATGACATAATCTTAATATTCGGAGTTGGGTGGGTGATCTCTGTTCAAATTCAACCTGGTAGACAAACATTCTTCGAGTAATCTGTAGTGGGTTGTGTCCTAGTTATATGTCATATTCTAGACTTCCGTTGCGGACTTCTGCTCACATCTGGCCTAGACCAGTGCAAGTCTCTCAGCAGAACATCTACAGTTCATTTTAATTTTCATCACTTTCTTTTTCTTTTTTTGAAATGCCCGTATATGCTTGGGACTTGGTACAACAGCCTCGAAGGGTGTCGACTCAGACAACTCGGCCCGTAGGTCTGTACCCAGTCCAGGCCTTGCCACTGCTGCTCCACTCCCACCATTTATTTTATTAAACGGAAGGAATAATACGCTCCCCCCAGCTCGAACCCTGGCAGATGGGCAGGCAGATGAGGCGGATGCCTCCCACCTCAGCCACTTGAGTTAGATGTCATTGGCATTTCCATCACTTCTTGTAACTCCTACTAAATCATACCTTTTATTATACTCTCATTATTCTTTGATGTCTATTAGTATATGCATTATTATAATTCGCCACCTTCCTTTCCTTATTACTCCCATCACTTCCTCCTCATAAAATTGCCTCCACAAGATGCTAATTGAACAAGATGGACTGAACTGCTTATATCTGTATAAATGGATACTTATTGCCTGTCACCCTTCTGAATTTTGTGAACTTAGACACCAAGTCGTCCCTAAATAAAAGTTGATTAATTGGGGTGAGAAGGCCTTGTGGTCGATCTTCAACAGGTTTGTTTTTTGCCCATAGGAAATTGCGAGATCTGCTGCAACACAGTTCCTAAAAGTGATGCATGCATTAGGGCAAAAATTGGTTATGCGGAAGTGAGATATTTACATGGCCAACTAACAACTATGATCAGCTATGTGGTTCACGTCACCTATGTTTAACCACAGAGAAAGGCTTAACCTTTGTCATCTGTGGTAAAGAATGATCATAAAGTTCAATTTTGGTCAGTTTCAACTTTCAACTTCTGTTACCTTCCTTGAACTGGGGTCTTTGATTCATAATCAGATTTTGGTCCATGAACTAGGAAGCACGGACGCAACAAGAATGTGGGCTGTGTTGTCGGACACGTATCGGACACAACACGGACACTCCAAAATAAGCTAGGACACACCAAAATAGGTACCATGTCCGTGTTACCCTGTCCTTGCCCCATTGTATCTGTGCAACATAGTCCATGAAGCAACTACGTTATAGTTACTTTCCTACAGATGGTTAATTGCATCTGAGGTAAAGGATAATCTTAAATCCAATTGATGGTAAATTTCAACTATTGTTACACTCAGCTTCTTCAAATGCGGTATTTTTCCCAGTCAGACTTTGTCCATGAGGCAACTACATTATGGTTGCTTGTCCTCGAATATAACCCAGCAAATGCTCTACCCCAAAGAGGAAGGAATGAGCAATATCCAACAGAGGTGGCCTATTAAAACCTCATCGTGCTGATTGCTAAAGGTTAGTTAAGAAATTAAGACTAAAGTGGAGCTAAATTAGGAAACAATCCATATGCTCTAGGAATCAAAGCAGTGTATATCATAAATATAAATGCTCCAGTTGTGATTTGGTGTACCATCACCTTCAAAATTTGATCAGAGCTCTGGATATAATAATAAGAAAAAAAATACTTGTAAATTTCAAGCTGAATTGTGATTAGAAAATTTAATCCAGTTTGTTTGAAAGTCAAAAGTAAATAAGTATGCACTTGCAACATTTTGGCTCCTGGAGGTGTACTTTTAGATACAATCTGTGGAGTATATTGAACAGTAGTCAGGCGGATGCCCGTCGAGAATCGTCTGTTTTTGCACATGTTGACCTGAAAGGCAATTCAAACAAGCCTTGCATTTGGTATACAATTAGGAGCTGATTGACAAACTTGAATTTGGCTCTTTCATCAACTTCCTGTTTACAGGAGTCTTTCGCTTTGCTTGTATAGGGCAAAATGGTCATGCATGAATTAGTCCATTGATTACCTCTTTGCTCATGCAAGATACTTCACTTTTGCTCCACCTGACGTTATATTCTGTTTTTTTACATGATTCAAATCAGTATAGTTTGCTTATTAACTAAGTATGAAATTAACAATAAACCCTCGAAAACCATTCTCTGAGTTCTCTCTCTCTCTCTCTCTCTCTCTCTCTCTCTCTCTCTCTCTCTCTATATATATATATATATATATATATATATATATGTGTGTGTGTGTGTGTGTGTGTGTGTGTGATTCCTTTTTTTTTGGAGCATCATGGCATGGTACGCCCCTTTTGTTTGTTGCTATCATTGCAACATTGGAATGTATGTATGTTGCTTGAACACAAACATGACGGGAGACCATAGAGACCTGGAAACACTTAGATTGCATCGACTTTGCGCATGGTGGTGTATATTTGTCTTGTCTGACACAAACACGACAGGGACAGACGCCTTCTATCGAGTTGTTCATGCTTCCTAGATTGTAATTTTTTTACGTATAATTTTTCAAGATAGAGCACTGTGGCCCTATTTCAGATAAATTTACTTGCTCATGCAGGTGGATATAGACTTTGTTCAGTGTGACATCAAGAACTTAGGGTTGAGAGGTAACTAGCTCAAGCCCTTTGCAGTTTCCAATGAGATTACTATTGTTTTTGTGTTTAATCATTTATCTACTGGTAGCATGAAGCTTTTCAATGCTAATACTTGCATGCATTTATTAGGTTCCGACACTAAATTTTTGCCTTGGAATCCAGACATGAACCCTTGTTGAACCCATAGTTAATTGGAGTTTCTATCTACTACTCTACCACACCAATTTCTTGCTTATAATATACATTCTGGAAATGCTGAAGGGAATTCATACTTGAATAGGAGTCAGATTTTGGGAATTGTTATTTACAAAGATATAATCTGGGAAGCTAGTACAGGTGTTTGTCTAATTTGAGTGCAAAATCATGCTAAGGTATTCTTCAAGTCATACTTCGCCATATTAAAATTTGCAAAATGGTGCTTTCAGCTTATTCTCAGGTATGGCTTACTATGGAACTTACAAGATTCTGTTTCTATTTTGAGGTGGAAAGAAATCTCAACTCCCCCTCCAAAATCCCCTACCCAGCCAAACGTTCAAATTGTAGTGCCTCAAATCCCGATCCGACCGGGACGAGCACTATGTAATTGGGCTTGTGGCTAGTCCGTCTGAGTCGTAACTTAGATCTCGGCATCTTCTTGCCACGGACAAAATGCGATGATCCTTTCCAACTCATGGAAAGGCCTCTATTGAAACGAGTCCAATAGTTTTCGTGTTTTGGTTGCTTGGTTTTCTTGATTGCCGCTTTGGGATTTTGATTTGGTGTTGCTTTCGATTTGCTTGGTTTTCGCTGCTGGTTTTATCGTTTGGAGCTTTGATTTTGGGGAGTTCGGCAAGGAAGGATAGGCAAGATTTCTAACTCGGTGCTCGTGCTGTTTCAGGTCCGTGTAACTGACGTTTGATCGTCGCTAAGCGGGATTCCTAGTTTCAGCCTCTTTTCCCTTAACCAGGGAGTGGTTTGGTCCCTTCTTTCCTACTTCTTCATGCCAACATCTCTAAGTTTCAATCGTTCACTCGATGATGCCCGGTTGGACGCCTAGGAAATCCTTAGCCACAGGCATGCCAGCCACTAAGAAAGGAACATGGGATTTGTAGACTAATTTATCATATGCTTGCACACCTTATAATTTGAGCTTGTTTATAAGGAAAGTTGGTTGTTGGTGGCGGCCTGGTGCCTCGGATAGAGTTTGGACTTATGGGATAACTGAATCGGAATACCGCTTGAGAAAATATGAACTGTTGCATGAGATATATATATGTTGCTGCTTTACTTCTTCTGTTTATTTCGATGCATTGTATGTAATATGAATTATTTATGCATTTGCATGGTCTGGGACAACTTATGCACAGGGTTTGGCATTTCCTCGAAACGGCTTTCCGGGGCACTGGAACCGTATCGATCCGGAGGAAAATATTTGATTCGTGCTCGTCACGATGCATAGCGGGACCTCCAGCAGGGCTTGCTACCCGGGCTGATAGGGCGCGCCGCTAATGCTTGAAATATGTCCCTAAGGTATCGATCACACCAATGACCGCATAGAATAGAACGCATGCTAACTTATTGTCTTGTGCAGATGGTAAGTATACTTGTGTTTCGTTTCAGGGAAGGCGTGCATCGATTGAATAAGCAATCGGTGTACTGGTTGGATTCAATGCTATTTTCATTCCTATCAAAACATGCAACTGATATGAATTGATTTCACTTGCTTCCTTATAGAAGCTATCTTAATGCATGCTCGCCCCTAACAAGCTAGTGTCGATTTAGTCGAGTGAGTTCATCCCGCTCACCAGTACAAGTTGAGTACTGACCCACGTTGTGGGCAACTATTTCAGGCACGCAGACGGTGCAACGCTAGAGCATAGCGAGGAGGCGTTAGGAGCACCTCTATTTTGAAGTATACCTGGAGTCAGTTCATTTTGGAGGCAGAGACTTCAATCTATACAAGGACGTAATGTGCAAACGACGTGGACTATCTGACGGAGCGCGCCCTGCATTTTGAGTTATCTTTTGTAATGCAATTCAATAGCCGAGAAGGCGCATCAATGTAAACTCTATGTAAATTACTCTGAATTATCAATGAAAAAGCATGTTTCTTCCGCATTTGTGTTCAAATCTCTGTGAATGTGTTTTATAAATTGTGTTTCAAAATGGGTTCCTAAAACTGCAAGTTCTTGCCTTGTGCGAGCGCAACTCCAGGCTCGCACGGCATCACGCCCCAAGCGAGGACGAATCGGTTCCGTAAAGGATCCGGCGAGGACGATTGACCCCTTTCGGGATCGGGGCGTGACACAAATCACCCTCTAGCGCAACAGCGAAGTCTGTATCCCGAATTTTTGGGTCAGCTATTTGAATGCTATTCTTCCTTGAGTGACATGTCAGCTGTAGCATTAGCATATTAATAAATGGCCAAATACCATATGCTTTTTTGCAGCCTCAATATGCATCCGTTTAAGCCTATCCCCTAGTTATAGCAGTCTCAACTCACTGCCACAACCCAAATTGGAAAAGAAACCTGAAGTTTTGGAGTATGGGCTTGAGATCCCTTGCTGGCTTGTTCAACCATGCTTTAGACGTAATGGAGGCCAAGTCATGTATAATTGTGAAGTGTTAGCCTAAAGTTATCAGAGCGGTTTTGGCAGTACCTTGACAATGATAAATAAATTAGAGTCGGACCTTGACGTGTGGCCTAAGTAGACTGTGAGGCGGAGATTGAGCTGAGCAGTGGATCGAGGACTAAAGGATGCTCATATCCCTCGGAGATTATTAGGATGTAATAAGACCTGGCATGGTCCAATGATTGTAATATATTTACCAGCTGTAAAAACATCTTGGATAAGAGTTGCTTGGTTCTGGAAGCGTGCCTCGGAAGGAATTCCTTATATTGTCATTGGAAATTAATGCTACTAGTTCTTTACCAAGTAATTTTCATAAAAAATCTCTTGTTTTTTGGCAATATGATCGATACCAATTCCCCCCCCCCCCCCCCCCCCCCCCTCTGATATTGTTGAAAAATTAGATAGGAATTTAAATTAATATTAAAATAGTTTAAATATGATTTGAATATTTATTTTAATTATGATTTGTTATAGATATATTTTTAGGACTTTGAATATATGTTTAGTTAGATAATACAATATAGTTAGATAATACCAGGAATTTTTTTTTAATTACGCAATGATATATATACATTTTCAAGCCTCTTTATAATAGTAGAGGTGTTTTTCTAATGGAGGAAGCCAAAAGCATTTTGATAAAGTTTCACGTTAAGAAGTAGGAATAAGAAAATACGAGGAATTCTGTGCTTTTTCTGCAGCAGATAAATCCATGCATGCAGTTTCCAGTATTATCTTTTTTTTGGCACATTACTAATCATACGAGGAATTCTATTTTGTTGTTGGTTGACTTCGATTAACAGTCCAATTTGCTGCCATTAGACTTTGCTAGCCAACTTAATTGGCTATGAGGCATTTTTGTCTACACCATTTTTTTTCCTTTTTAATTGCACTCGATGCTACAAGTAAAAGCTTTTTTTTTTGTTGTAATATATTTGTTACAAATCCTTGTCCCCGGGCAACTTTGTCTACACAACTCTTTTTTCCTTTTTAATTCCCTTTACAAGACTTTTTCAAATGTTTTTTTCTATTGCTTCAAATCCTAGTGGTTCAATCTGGGTGTTTGCTTCCATAGGAATCATCTCTCTTACAATTCTTCCTCAGGTGCCTTCACTATGTGTCCTACTTCTACATATTCATCATAATTGAATCTTTGTTGCTCGACTTTCATCTCTCGTATGAGACGTTAGGCCTCAGCTATGTGTGCTATATGTAATTCACATGAGCATGGCAAGCTATGTTGCATGGACACGGTAAAATGCTGTCTGTATTCAAATCATGTCCGTATTCGTGCAACACAGGTGACTATATTGACATATATGGAAATGTCTATATCCCATATCCGTGTCTGTATTTGTGCAACATAAATGGGAAGAGATGGTGGTGGAGAAATCTGTCGAGTGCAGGGAATAACAAGAAGAGCAAGGTAAGTTGCTTGGTTGGTCAGATAATCTTGCTGGTATTGGCAATGATAGTTAATTGTCTGCAGTATACATTTACCTGTTTTGACCTGTTACTTTGTTCGACTAGGGCCCTTCACGTAGAGGCCTTGTCTCCCCCCATGCTTTTTGTGGTTTTCATCCTTGTATAGCTAAAGAGTAGGGTAAAGTTAGCAAGGGAAACAGCAGTATAATTTGGATACGACACAGCTCAAAATAAGACTGGCACTACTATACCTTCTACAGACTTTAGCTTGAAAATGTGTAAGAAGTTCTATACATTTGGTTAATGCGACAACAAATACACATTTGTAATTTGCATATTATCACTTTCAAGAGATTAAGACAAATGAAACTGATTATTACTGAATTGTCAAGTTGAATTATTATTATTCAATGAGTATGCTTTTTCTCGTGGTAATCTTGTGTAGGTCAGCTGGTTGACACTATCGTGATGAACCCTCCATTTGGTACTAGAAAGAAAGGATCTGATATGGAGTTTCTCTCCATGGCTTTGAAGGTGGGAGTTCACTTTTTCTGCCATACCCATCTTTTCTAGGCCAATCTGTCTGAGAATTATCCAATCCATCCAGGTTGCTTCTGGAGCAGTATATTCTTTGCACAAGACTACTACAAGAGAGGTTAGCTATTACTTTTGTCTTCTTTTTTTTTAACTTGCGGAGGCCTACGTACTATAGCCACTTAATTTCTCGAAACTGTTCTGATGTTTAACTAATTTGCTTACTATGGTAGGATACACATATGTCAACATAAATGCGATCGAAAATGAAAAATAAAGTAGACAATAAGTCATGCTATTTTTACTCTTGATTTCTGTATTAACGATAATCAGACTACTTCTGTGTTTGTTAGTTTATCTAAGCTGGGAGAGGAAGCCTCGTGGTGTTGGTACATGAGCTTCACAGTACTATTGTTAAGCGACATTATCACCACACTTTTGAGTCAAGCTGATGCGCTTTTTGCCTCTATTCCTTGAGTTCTGGGCAGAGACCTTATTCACTGTTTGGAGTTCTTTCTGGCATTTCTCTGGACCCCTTTCCTCTAGGACTCCCACTATCATTCTTGCCTCACAATCTTTGGGAATATTTGTTCTATTCTACTTGAAACCTCAGTAATGGTCTCTTTCAAATTTTTCATACATTCGAATCAAGAGTCTGAATCCTACTTGTCTGCATACGCTGACCTTACTCAATAGAAGCGTTACTACTTATTTTCATCATCCACCTGACCTGGATTTCTGTTTACTTGAGCAAAAAACATTTTCTAGCATGGACCTGGCTGACAGGAAAGGGATGCACCACATGGGTCTCTGGACTAGACGCTCTTCGGTTTGCCTTCATCTTATCTTCTTCTTCCTCCTTCCAGACAAGATCCATGGTTAAACTAAGAAATAGTTTATGTAAATAGACTATCTGACTCTCGGGATTAGCAAGATAGTCGAGTTCTCATGGAATAAAAAGGGTAATAAAGTGGAGAAAGAAGGTTAGTTCCTCTGCAAGCAGTTGTTTGTTTTCTGAGCATGTATTCTGCCTCCAGTTGCTGATATACTTGCTGACTAAACCCTGAAATAGGTCTATTTCCCATTCTTCTAGAATTCTGAGAAATTGAATGTCATGATGACTGAAATCAGATTTCAAATGCAGTATGGCTTAGTGTTCCACTATCTATGTGCAAAGCTTGCTTGCTTCTTTTTTAAACTTAATCCTTATCCATTATATTCTGGTGACACAGATTGCGTTTATAATTTTCATGTGGAGGGATAATCAATTGTCTGCTAGAAATATTTCAAAATCATTACAAGAATCTATGTTTTTTGTTTTCTGTTACCATTTTACATTTATCCTTAAGCCGATTCTTGAAATTTCATGCACATCTGATGATTGGTTCAAATCAACAGCATATCAAAAGAGCAGCTATTCGCGACTTCAATGCCAGAAGCGCTGAAGTTTTATGTGAGGTATAATACTGCACTTGTACCTCTTTTTTGTTTTGTTACTGTTGTATTTGGAGATTGCCTTTTATCTTCTTTGTTATTGTTGGTTTTTGTAGCTTAGGTTTGATGTGCCGCAGCTGTACAGCTTTCATAAGAAGAAAGAGGTGGATGTAGCAGTAGATCTCTGGCGATTTGTTCCCTGACACTACCGTACCCAGCTGTATCCAAGCCAATGAGCACCAATGACCATGATTTTCTCTTCCATCTGCGAAGTAGACTAACAAGTTATTCAGTTTAGAGGGGCAGTAAGGTGATTTTGGAGGCCTGAAATGAATTCCAGATCAATTTTGAAGATTTCGGGTGTGTAGTTACATTTGTTTTCATTGTAATCTTTGTTGAAATGGTGGAAATGTACGTCTTTAGTTTGGAGCCTGAGATGACACTATTAAATGATGAAGATGTATGTTACCTATAGTAAACTTCCTTCTTGATGTGTGTGTAAGCACAATTTTTCTCGTTGGTAATGTAGGAGATTTATATTTTAGCTAGGGATTTTTTCTTTTCTTTTTGAAGAATACCATTTTACTGTGGAACTCGTTATCGATTGTTTTGTACTCGTCACATTTCTACAGGAAATTATTATTTTCTGTCTTGTATTATCTGTGAAATATATCTCGACTTTAAATTTTTTGTAATTTTTTTCTTTGAAACGTATTTCTTTAAATTATTATCGTACGAACAAATTTTCTGATTTGAATATAGCAGTTTGAATTACTGTAGTTGGCTCTGCATCCTTGAGATTGAATCGTAGGGCTCCAAGAAGAAGGTGAGTCATTTGTGATGAGATATATTAATCTGTTTATTTCATGTCAACTTTGTGTAATTGCTGATACATTCTTGGCATTAGACTCCTCCCAACCTCCTCATGCACCCGACACTGTCATCCAGTATCTGCTCTATTCCGTACTTGTACTCGAATCCCAAGTCAGTCAGCTTCGTAGAAGTGGACTTTATCCCTCTCTTAGCTCCCTCCACCCTGAAAAATAAAAATAAAAATCTTGAGCTCCAAAAATCATCCAACTACAAAAATAGATTATATATACTCACTCTTTGATCATGTTCATCCCTTGAGGATACTTGTCCTTGATATAGTCCACCATGTCCTGCATAGACGGGTAGCAACCTGCGCAGAGGAACCTGCCGCTCATGGCGTGCGGCTCTATGCAGAAAGCGTGGGCCTCGCATATGTCTTCGATGTGGACCAAAGGTATCGAGCCGAGCAGTGCCTGTAGGAACTTGAGCTGCGTGTAACATAGCGGGTCGCCCGTCAGGGGGGACGCGCACATTTGCACGCTCAGGGGAGCGTAGGGGAGGATGGTGTCCCCTCCCACCAGGCCGCATGTCAGGCTCACCACCTCCACTCTCCTCCTCCCGTCGGAATCGTCGTTGTGGCTCAACGCTTCTTTCTCCGCTAGCGTCTTCGACAATGTGTATTCCTGTCATTATATATTGTTAAGTTTCCAAGACTGTCAGCTATGTAGAATGGATATGGATACGTCTCGACGATATGATAAACATAAAAAAACTAGGATATAATACGACAATTAAAAGTATAATTATTTATATAAAAATTAATAATAATATCTCTACTATTATAATACGACTTAGAAATGGTTGAAAAATGAACAATTAAGTTGTATGTATTTTCTAAATTATTAATATAAAAAAGTATTTTTTTTAAACTATATCATATGTTATCTCCTCGTATAGTTAAAAATAAATTCTAACTATCTGGACATATAACAAATCCAAGAATATGTTTAATATTTAAATTATATTTAAACTAACTACGTGGTAATATCTAACTAAACACATATACAAAATTTTAAAAACATATTTATAACAAATTCTAATTAAAATATATTAATATAGTTTAAATTTCTATCCATTTTTTTTAATAATATCATAGTTTTTAATTTTGCTGCATGGTGAATAGTATAATTTAAAGAACATAAACCTCTATTTTAAAATCTATAATTCAACATAAAAAAAAAACAAAAAAAAAACCCACCCATAATTCAACCTATCAAACAAAAACAAAATCATAATTCAAACCCGCAAGTCTCATTCAACCTTGAATATTCTAGATGTCTTCACCATTAATTAATGCTGTGTCTCCAAAGATGATTCATCTAAGTCATTCTCTTCACCTAAGTCATCAAACATATCTCCCAACCAGACATGGGACTCATGGTATCCGGTACGAGATACAGTACAGGATACACAAATCCTTGGACGTATTCGTGTATCACAGAGTTTTTATTTTTTTTTCTTTTCTTTTATATATATTAGAATAATATAGTTGTTATTTCATTTTTATTTTTATTTTTATTTTCATTTTCATTTTTATTTTCATTTTCCGGTTAATTAGAAATAAAATCTCTGACAGTAGTGAAACTTTTAATGACACTTACGAGCTTTACTGACCTTCTCTAGTTCCTGGCTGTGATCAAAAGAGAGATGCAGAGGTGTCCAACACAGTTCGTCAATGGAGTCTTTGTAACCGGAGCCATCTTCCTTGAGCGGTGCCGCGGCCGTGACCGAGCCCGTGTAGATGACCCGCTTCACCGACCCAGATTCCTCGCACAGACGTAGGATGATCCTTACCGCGTCCACCGCAGCTTCGATTGTGTTCTTGTACTGTTAATACATTTATTTATTTTTTCATTAATTAGTTAAAGTTTGAGAGTACATATTTAAGTACGTAAAATGTCATCATATACTTTTTTTTATCATTCAAATTTCAAATATGTTCTTGCATTAGAAGTACAGAATGATATTTTAAGAGTGTCATAACGACATCATATCATCCTGCACACCTCCATTCATACACAAATTAATGCCAGATTTAATGTACGAACAAATTTGAATGATAGAAAATAAAAAATGAGTACATGATAACATTTTAAGAATATCAATAACAGTATCCTTTAATAATATTAGCGACAATCGCGTGGTACTAGAACAAATGGTTCTGACATAAATTATAAGTGTCATGAAAAGAGTCACTATTGCTGTGGTGTCTCTTGGGCATTTTGGGAAGACATAAATCAAACTCAAGCTATATGATCAAGAAGACCCCAATCAAATTTTATTCCTATAAGCGCAAAGTTAAATTATTTATGTCAACCTGATTTTTTTTTTTTTTTTTTTTTTGCAACAAATGTATTATCAAAATCCAGGTCATGACACATGCAAAGATTCTTCCATTTTGATTTTCGGCGTTCAATATCTTATGTTGTTGACATGATACGAGACATTGATAAATTGTCAAAAGCTTATTTGTCCTTCTTATTTATCTGATTGCAGGGGGTATAAAACAAAATTGTTATCAAAGTTTACAATAATAAGAGTTTTAATATGTAATGTTGATTCGTTCGTATCAGTTCGAATTATCGAAAATATTGGTCGACTAATTGGTGTCAGAACAAATGAATGTTCTTTTGAATTTTTTCGTCCATCAATTATGTTAGGTTTATATTGTCTAATTTTTTTCACTAGGCTTTAGTCCAAGTGTACTCTCTAGATCCTCATTCACGTACAATACCGACATGTATGTGACGGAAGATGTTAAGAATTTTTATACGTAGAGCTTTTGGGTTAACTAACGAAAGTGTTTGTGCTTCTAGAGTAGAGTAGAGTAGAGTAGAGTAGAGTAGTAATAGGGGTGAGCATTATTCGGTTTTGGATCGAACACCAAATCGAACCGAATTATTCCATTCGGTTGGGAAAAAGATCGATTCGGTTTCGATTTTTAAAATAGTAAAAAAAATTATTCAGTTTTAGGTTTCGGTTCAGAATTGAAAATCGAATAAGGCTTACTCAATTATGTAAATATCCTTAATTTTATGCATATTTTGTGATTAAAAATATATGTATTTTGAAAACAATAATTATATGTGTGTATTTTGAAGCCCAACTTTGATAATTTAACAACCGGTCCAATTTTGGACGCAACTTTAAAAATACAACAAATGTATGTATGTATAAAAATAATAATTTTTAATATAATTTAACTACGATTCTAATTTTGTATCTGATCCATTAAACAATAGAACTACACCCAATATATAAACTGAATAAACTGAATCGATTATTTGGTTCGGTTCAGTTCGGTTTTGATTTTGATTAATTTTTATTTTAATTTTTTTTTTCGACTTTTTTTTTTAGAATTTTAATTTATTTGATTGTCGACTATTCTGACTTGGTTGAAACCGAATAAACTGAACATTCGTCCGTACCTTTTTCGTGTTTTTGAGGGTGGTGTTGGTAGGAATAGGGAGTGGCGACAAGAAATACAAACTCGCATCCTTGAATTGCTGCCATGTAATTCTCTGCGTCGTATATGTCTGCTTCGAACAATGCTAGCCTGCGCTCGGCACCAGGGAGCTCCTTCAGCAGACCAACCTTGGATTTATCACCTACAGTACAATTTTGTTCCATGCATATGTCATCACGTAGCACCAAAAACGTTTTTTCTTATTTTTGTGCTATAACATATAAAATAATAAAGAAGTATTTATATATTTTGCATATTTCAGGGGACATAAATTTTTGTACAGAGAATAGAATTATTTAAAATTTTAGATGTAGAGAAAAAATGTTTAGCAAATTAGTTGTAGAGAACAAAAACAAAGATAGTAAGTGCGTTTTCAGTATTTTATTAATTTTATATTTTGTTTACGTTAAGAAATAATTCTAAAAAATAAAAATTGAAAAAGCACTTACTATGTGAGCTTTCATTTTATTTTATTTTTTATAACGCACATAGTAAGTGCGTTCATTTTTACTTTTAAATTTGTTTAATATATTTTGTTTACAATTTTTATAAATAAATAAAATATTTTCTTTTTATTTTTTATTATAAATTTTTTGAAATATTAACTTACGTCAAATAAATGGCCGTAGATTCTTAACTTACGTCATAGGGCGTAAGTTACTAATTTACCTAATAAAAATTTAATCCGCAATTTTAAATTTTAATCGACACATTTTTATATATTTAAGTATATTTTAAATTAATTTAAATTTTATATAGTTTTTTAATAATAAAAATTTTACTTGCAACCCACGTGGAGGTAACTAGTACATCATTAGTATTTTGGTCTCAAAGTGTCACTAATCTCAAAAGTGTAACCAAAAGTGTCATTATTATTATTTTGACACTTTTGAGACCCAAACATTAATTATGTATATTATAGAGACCTAAACACTTATATGAGGCCCAAAGTTTAATATCTGGGTATATATATATATATATATATATATATATATATATATATATATATAGAGAGAGAGAGAGAGAGAGAGAGAGAGAGAGAGAGAGAGGGGGAGGTGAGATGGCACCTCACTCTAAAAACAAAGGTGGCAGTGACGTGGCACAATTCCAACCACACATTTCATAATTGGCAATTTGCACTTAACCCCCTCCCCCCGTTTGTGTGGTTGAGATAGTGCCACGTCACCGCCACCTTTGTTTTTAGAGTGAGGTGCCATCTCACCTCCCTTATTCTCTCTCTCTCTCTCTCTCTCTCTCTCTCTCTCTATATATATATATATATATATATATATATATATATGTTTTTTTTATAATTTTTTGTTTTCTCTATTTTGGTTTTTCTATTATTAAATTATATATATATATATATATATATATATATATATATATATATATATATATATATACTAGTAAATGCACGTTTGTTGCACGTAATTTTTTTTTAATATTGTTAAAAATAGTTTAAATATTTGTATATATATATATATATATATATATATATATATATATATATATATTTATATATATATATATATATATTTATATATATATATATGTAATTATAATAATTTTAAAATATTTCTACATAAGAAAAACACACGGATAGTTAGAATTGTAAATTTTTTTTATTAATTTGTTAATTAAATTGTTTGGTTATTTATTTACGATTTGGATGAATAAGAAAGAAATTGGTTGAATGTTTGATTTTTCTCCGATAATAGGACGTAAGTTAAGAAACTACGTCCTAAAAAATGGCGTAAATATTTTATATAACTTGTTTAATTCAGATTATAATTCTTACGTCCAAATTTAGGAACGATTGTATGTTTAAAATACAAATTTAGCAAACTATATGTCTTATTTAAAATAAACTTAAACTTTTATACTTTATCCCTAATTTTCTGCATATTTTTAGCATCCAGACGGAACCCTAAATAAAAGTACCAGTCTATATAATCAACGAAAATTACGAACATAAGTTTGCACCCGTGTCATCACCGGATACGTAGGCTCTTATATCGCCCACCTGTCAGTGAATGTTTGCAGAAAAGAGAGAGAGAGAGAGAGAGAGAGAGAGAGAGAGAGAGAGAGTACCTAGATTTCTTAAGGTGGCATGGACAACATGTCCTTGGTCAAGTAGCTTCTTGATAAGCCAAGACCCAATATAACTGGCACCTCCAGTGACACATACTGTGCTACTCATCTTTCCCATTTCCTAGCTCTTGATTCTTCTTCTTCTTTCGTCAAAGTGATATAATACTCTCTCTCTCTCTCTCTCTCTCTCTCTCTCTCTCTCTCTCTTCTTATTTATAGACATACCAGCAAGCCTCTATGGGTCGGTGGTACCGGTGCATGTGTCGCTGGCTAGTTTCTAAGAAAATATATTGTTCTGTCCAATGTAACAACTTGTAGCTAGTTGTCATGTTATCATTTCTTTAATACCACACGATTACGGCACTTTGAATCAGGATCGCGTCAGGACAAACCACTAACCCGCGTGAACTTGCACAGTCTGTCACGGAAGGACAGAGAGGATGACTGATATTTTTTTGTTTTTTTCTCTCTCAAATAATATATCTATTCAACTATATAACATAAAATTTGTTGTACAAAAAATATTTTTAAATAAATTAACTAAAACGAAATATTTTATCAAAAATTTGAAATTATCAAATATTTCGTCGTCTCTGATGACGAAAATATGAAATAATAAATTTTTTTATATTTGTCAAATTTTCGCCAACCGAGTTGGCAAAAATCTGACAATGATTTATTTTTTTCTTTAGGTTTTCTTGTGTTGACTTTTTTTGTTTTTGTTGGTTTTTTTAAAACAAACAAACGTGAGAGTCAACTCGAATTTTTTTTTTTCCTGATTTGTTTATTTTTCTTCTTTTTTTTTTAAAAAAAAAATTTCTTTTGTTTAGTTTTATTTAGGTTTAGTTCTTTTCTAAAAAAGTTGTTATAGCAATAATTTTTTAAAATAAATAAAAAATAAATTTAACATCCAAAATAAAATATGCTATCATTGAACAAAAAAAAATAAAAAAATATGCCGTAAGAATATTACGTTTACCGTCAAGCAGATTTCGAGCGGCCATAACTATTTTTTTTGAAATTGTTTTTCGTCAAACAATAGGTCGATTTGTATGTTTTCGACGAGAGTAACACAATTCGTGCAGAAAAAAAATTTCATCCGAAGTAAGACGCACATGTTACAGATAAAAATATAAAATTTAAAACTTTAAAGTATCGTAACTTTTGATTTAGAGATCGAAACAAGGTCCAGTTTGTGTCTAAATGACCGTATCAAAAAGTAGTACGGGGTAAATCATTTCATAGTTTGACGGACTTTGAAAATTTTTAGAATCGCAAAAAAACGGACTTTCGATTTTTTTTATTATCTATACTAATTTGTTATTATCTATACTAATATGAATGATAATTAGTTTGTTATTTGTTTTAGATATCTATACTAATTTTTTGAGGTCGAAAATTTTGAAAAATCAAATTAGTATTGTGATTAGTATTGTGATTTCAAAATTTTGACAAATTATTTCGTTTTAGTTAATTTGTTTAAAAATATTTTCTATACAACAAAATTTTTGATTATATAATGTCAAAACTAGACTTTACTATGGGGTGAACACTCGGTTAATTCGGTTCCAACCGAACCGAATAACCGAAAATCGAATTGGACCGAAAATCGAACAAGCAAAACCGAAACCGAACCGAAATGGCCCATAACCGAACCGAATTGAATCGGTTAGATTTTCGGTTTATTCAATTTTTCGGTTTATTTGTGTTTTTTTTTTGTTAATATATATAGTTACTAAATATACATATATATATTTAGTATATACCTATATATATTTAATAAATACATATATTTATAGTAACTAAAATTTTCTTATTCAGTTTTCGGTTTTGAACCGAAACCCAAACCAAAACCGAAATTGAAACCGAATAAGAAAATTTAGTATTTTCAAAACCTAAAGCGAACCGATTTTTTTTAAACCGAACCGAATCTCTTATTCGGTTCGATTTTCGGTTCAAAACCGAATAATGCTCACCCCTAGGCTTTACCATAAAAAAATTATTTTCAAAAATACCCTTTACTATATTTACTAATTAAAAAGATTAATTAAAATTAATAAATATTTTAGTTTAGTCCCACCTAATAATATAATTTTAGACTAACATTCCACATTTTTTTTATTAGACTTACATTCCACTTTTTGTCATAAGAAAAAATTATGCTGTCACGAAAAACTTTCGTCAATTTATTTTTATGACAAAAAGTGAGATGTAATTCTAATAAACAAAAAAGTGTGGAATGTAAGTCTAAAATTATATTATTAAGTGGGACTAAAGTCAAAAAATTTCTTAAAATTAATAGGGATAACTAGATAAATACTATAGTTGTCATTTGGTATTCCTAATTATAATAGTTCTTAAAAGCATTGAATATCTAAAAAGGAAGCATTAAAAATGTACTTTGTTTAGCATCATTCATTTATTGAAAAAAGAATAAATTTTGACTACAAGTGTCTTTTAATCTTCCTAATAATGAATACGTGCAACAACGCACGTGCTTATATGCTAGTAGATATATAGAGAGGGAGAAGTAATCATATTCATCCCTCCGAAATGTTCCTCTAAACTATTTTTCTTATGGAGTTCATTTTTGTTCACCCACCAAAACTAGGATGTTTGTTTACCCTCCAATAAAATATTGTCACGTGTCAAAATAGAAGTCAAAACCAATTTAAATGTTCACAAAACTACTTCCAAAGTGATTTTATGTTGCATGAAAATGTTACGTGGCAACACTTGATTGGAGGGTGAACACACACTTTAGTTTTAGTGTGTGAAAAAAAAATGAATTTTTTTCTTATGTGTCAACTGGCATGACATGTTAAATAGCATTATGTAGCATCTAACATTATTGTAAACCCCCTGAATTTTCATAATTTTCAAAACTGGATTTTTCACAATTTTCTGGATTTTTCTGGGATTTTTCCGTAATTTAAAAACAGGGTTTTAATTATTCAATGATTTTTAATTGATATTAAATGATATTAAAATATTATGAAAATAATATTTTTGGATGTAAAATGAAAAACTGGACTTAGGGCAATTTTTCTGGAATTTATCGGACCCCGGACCTATTTTTAAATGCCTAAATAAATATTTATTTATTTAACTAATTAATTATTAATTAATTATGGATTTTTATTATTATTATTATTATTATTTTTTTTTTTAAATAGCCCGGCCCGCGGCCCGTTGGGCCGGCCCAGCCCAACAGACCCAGCCCAACTCTCCTCCGGGTCGGGTCGGACCCGCCGCCCGACCCGCACCCGCCGACCCGACCCGTCCCCACGTCTCCCCAGCACGTCGGCCCGACTTTCCCGCCGCCCCGCCCGCGGCCACGCCCCGCCCGCGGCCACGCCCCGCCCGCGCCGCGCTGGCCGCCACGACCCGCCCCACGTCGCTGCGCCCTCCGCCTCGCCCGGCGCTAACCGCTCCCCCTCCGCCTTTAAAATACCCCCTCGTCCCCCCCGGCCGTCGACACCGAACCACCACGCACCACCACCGTCAGCCCCCTACGCCGCCGTCGCCGCCGATCCTCCTCCCTCCTTCCTCCTCCCCCACCAGCCCCGCAGCGGCCCCGCAGCGGCCCCGCAGCGAGCAGCAGAGACAGCAGCAACGGCAGCTCCGCCGTCCCCGCGCCGCCGGCGAGCCTCGAGCGCCGCGAGCCCGGCCGCCCTGCCCCGGCCGTCCAGCCGCCGCCCCTCCGGCCAGCCCCGAGCCGCCCAGCCGCCGTCCCCGCCGCCTGAGCCCTAACCCTAACCCTAATTCTTGGTTTTCGTGTCCGACACGAATCGGACACGTGTCGGACACGATTCGGACCCCGGTTTTCGGGTCCCCTTCAGGTGCGTGTATCTTTTTATTCGTAGCTCCGTTTTTGATTCCGCAAATTGCGTTGCGAAGCCTGTATGACCCTCTCGGTGTCCGGACAAACTGTTCGGGGCATCGCGTCCTGTGGTGATCGCACACCACGATCCAAAAACAGGAAAAACCAGACCCCGTTTCACCCTAACTTGGTGTACACACGTCGGATCGAGACGAAACTTGCGCCATCGGACTCGTAGCAATACGCTGGTCCTGTGAGCCAAGTTTGGTTCGATTCTGAAAACGTTGACGAAATCGCGTGTCGTGGGCCCCACAGGCCCCGCTCGACGGGCGATTTTGTGTTCGGCTCATCGGAATCCAATTCTGGAAGTTCCGTTGGGTTCGTATCAGCGTTCCTGACCTGTTGACACTAAGTTTGGTGAATTTGGAGACCATTGACCCTGACGCGTTTTTCGGTGCAAAGCGGGCCCACATGTGGACCCCGTTTTGACCCGAAACTGCCGTTTCTACCCTTGTCCTCAAATTGGACCCAAGGACAGGCGTTTCTAGCTGATTGATATTTTCTGGATCTGATGGTGATGTTTGTTTCAGCAACCGGAGTTCCGCCTGCAATTCCCGCCGAGGTCAGAACTGCAAACATAGCCGGAACCACAGGCAAGTGTACCTCGCCAAAACTTGCAGTCTTGCTAAAAGTTCCTGGACTTAGTTATACATCAGAGGGCAAGTTTACATTGCCAAACCCTGCAGCTTGCTATATATTTTCTTGGTTTAATCTTGCAACAGTAGGAACATAAAGCTTGTCAATCCTCAGATATTCCTGGTTATAGCATTATACTTGATTTATTGTAGATTCACATGTAACTTGTTTAATTGCTTAACCCAGGACACCTGACACTGTTCATGTGACAGAATTACCTGACATATATATGGTGATTCCGTATAGGTTACATTTTCATGTCATTTCTAGTTTACATGCTTAGATTCTAGCCTGACTCATTGCATTAGTTCAAACTTGCGTGACTTGTACCTGATATATTCTGGAACTGTGACGTGAGATTACATGGGGTGGGGAGAGTATAATCATATCAAGGCTGAATATAATATATTATAAATACTTTTAACTGGCGGTGCCTTAGACTCTGATACAGAGCTTTGGTTCCTTACTGGCCTCTCGAGAAAATACTGCTATGGTTTCTTCGACACTGATCCTGTAGCAGTCTCAGCCTGAGTATGACTAAAACTCTCACATGCATATCACTAGCTGGTTTACATATTTACCCTGCTGTTTCATTTTTGCTGCACTGCATATGTTTTGGCTTGTGTTTTCCGTACCTTGTTATGTCCCCTGAGGACCTGGAATGGACTATGTCCCCAGGTATAGCTGCAGAGAACTTCCCCGAGGTGTACGGTACAGGAGCACTCCTTGGAGCAGAACCCGGAACCGAGGACGAGATAGTTGCAGAGGACTTCACCTGAGCACCGGCTTCATCCACACAGTATTTTTCATTTACAGCATTTATTTTCTGTCTATTTTTCCTCTGAATGTAACAGACTAATTCTCGGAATTGTTTCCCGAGATAATCTTGTTTATTGTCTATTTATTTCCATTTGCATTATTTCTGGCATTAAACTGTGTTATTCTGTGGATGAGATTAGAAATACCTGAGACTTGTAACGTTTTACTGCTAGACTACAGCTTAAGCATGCCCTGATGGACCCATTAAATTGGGTTGTCCATCGGTGCGTGCTGCTGGCCATTGCTCACGTGCTCAGTCCTTCGTCATTTTGGGACTGGGACGTGACAATTATCAAATTTATTTTAATGTTAATATTAATATTAATATTAATATTAATATTAATTCTAATTTTAATTTTAATTTTAATGTTAATGTTAATTTTAATAATAATATTTGTTATTTCAGCTGCCACATTAACCGTCACGTCAGCTGCCACATAAGGAGGGATGGTTTGGATGGACACTTTGGAGGCATTATATTTACTAGTAATCTACACGTGTATTGCACGTACGTAAAAAAAAAATATTGTAAAAAAATAAACATATTAAAAATGTCATCTCTAAAAACTGAACTCAAGTAATCAAGAAAAATGATTCTCACATTGTTAGAATTATTTAGTTATAAATATATCATATTAAGTAGTTAAATACTTGATTAAATTTTTTTAAATAATTAGTGGAGTATTTAGATTATTATTTAGTTATCTTTTTATTAATTTTTTAAATGATGATATAACGGTTTAAACGACTCATTTTTGAACAGTTTCTAAACCACATATTATATATATATATATATATATATATATATATATATATATATATATATATATATATATATTAAAAAAGTTCAAATGGTAACGTCATTTATAGGGCATGCCGTTTTTGTGTTAAAACTTCCTTTCACAAGACATTTATTTTATTTATTTTTATTACTATACATTAGTTAGTTGTTAATGTCATTAATGACAGTAAATGGAAAACTAAATTTTTGTTTCAAGAAAAAATTAAAATAAAATCCTACCATAGAACATTTGTTTGAATAACGTCCTACCATAAAGTGTTTTAGTTCTCGTTTTACAATTTTGCAGAACTTTATTCTTTAAGTTCAATTTTATAAAACTTTGATGCTTCTATCAAAATTCCATATTAATTTTATTATTCCATGTCATATCCACCATCTTGATGTTGTTGTTTATCCGAAAACGGTATCGTGAGTCTCTTCTTTTGCTCGCAAGTTAACCTATTTATGGACTGGTAACTTAAGATTGGTTTCGATCTTATAAAGAAAGAGGAAAAATAATATAATATAGTTAGAGTCGCATCGAGTTCAACTGATTCTTATGGTCAGTGAAAAGAGATATAATATTTCTGACTGGACGGAGGTTTCAGAATCAACTGCAGGAGAGATGTGGAAACAGTGGGCCCAAATGATATGCAACGCAACATACGTAAAGTTCCGTGCGTATCGCGGAACATCTCAAAGTGTTTTTTTTAATCAAAAGTATTGAGTGGAGGAAATTGTTAAAAAGAAAGAGGATTTAATAGAAAATGATGAAATGGAGAACAACATGTATATGTTTACTCGTTATTATTTGGACATAACAGTCAAAATAATTTACATCCATCAAAAGTGGTGAAGTAACCTTTTTTTAAATGGGTTTAAGTTAACAAGAGGACTCAAATTATTATTATTATTATTATTATTATTATTATTATTATAATATTTTTTTTTTTTGTTAGTTGGGTGAAACGTATCCGTAATTCAGAAAAATTGAGAGATTTATTTTAAATACGCAGAATTAGGTTGACATATATATCACAGAGAGTATCTTCATTTGATTAAAAATACAAAGCCTCACGAAGAATATTTTAACAAATAATTAAGTTTTCAGTTAGCCAACTTCCAAGAAGTTGACTAAGGAGATGATAATGTTGTTGAAGTGGTCAACTAAATCATGTTATATTTGTTTGTTTGTTTCCTAATTTGTTTTTTTTTCCTTTTCCATATCATATGTATTTATTTGTAAAGAACTTGGACTTGTTATCATGGTATAAGTCTGCGAACATCTCTCTCTCTCTCTCTCTCTCTCTCTCTCTCTCTCTCCAAATATTATAATACCAATTGTAGGTTAGACTTAGGGGTTTACACTCCTAATTTTTTTATTTCAAAGCCAACCACTACTATTTCGGTCCAAATTCCTGGGAAATAATATTCCCATACATCAAAATCCATATATATTAGTTATATTACATTTGGTATAATACATGTCATTTTTTGAAATATATAATTTATGTGTTGGATATCATCAATATTACCAAGAATATTATATTTCTGAATATAATTTTCTTTCTATTACTCCTATCTCATAAAATTACATCAATAAATTAAATAGGATTAAGTTTGGTTCTAGTCAAGTCGAGTCAGATTATGGTTATGTCAAATTTGTGTTGAATTTAAACTTAGTTGAGTTGGGTTGGATCTGGGTTCGACTAAATTTACGTCGGATTTTGAGTCTAGTTGAGTAGGATCAGGTTCATCTATAGTCAAGTCGAAATAGACTTGAATTTTGGCCTGAGTTGAGTTGGATTTGATTTGGGCCAAGTCAAATTTGTGTAGAGTTTGAGTCTACTTAAGTCGGATCCCAATTGTTTCTAGTCAAGTCGGATTCGGGCTCGATCAAATTTGTGTTGGATATAGGGATGGTTGAGTTAGGTCAGATTTGAGTCCAATCAAATTTGTGTCGGTTTCAGATCTAATAGAGTCGGATCTAGTTTGGTTCTAATTGGATTAGAAACGGATAGTGTCAGATTATTATTTTTCGAGTCAGGACCAGATTGGTTTCGAATGATGATCGAAAATAGTTTGAAAATTCTTCAAAATATTAATATTTTTGCTGGAAGAGACGATAAAAGTACTCATCTTTCATCATGGGAATAATATTCTCTCGTTACGTCGAGAAATATTATGTCCAAGAAAATATGGAAGAAAATAACATATATATATATATATATATATATATATATATATATATATATATATATATATATATATATATATTCCAAGTATTTTGCGTAAGCAATTTACAAGAGAATATGAAAGTATTGATTCTCTAAATTTTGATTTTTTTTCCTCCTCCTAAAATTATTTTCTCAGTTGCTTGCTTCTAAGTTCAATTATATAACAAAGATTCATGGAACTCACTACTACTATATGTGCAATTATTATACATATTTTAGGACCAATATTATACCTTTGTGGTCATTATTTGGGTTGTAATTTTCAATCTTTTGTTGCACTACCAATTTTTGTTGGCATAACAATTACAAATATTAGAAGTCGATCAACCATCATAGTGAAACTATGTTGTTGTTGTTTGCCTTTTTTGAAATATTTGACATAATGTTCGAAATTTTTGTATATGTAAAGTTATGACTGGATTTATTAATTTTTTGTCGTCCATCTAGAATATTACGTCTTTTCTCAGTGACCACAAGAATCACGCAATTTGGGGACAGACAATGTTGTTATAATCTAAAATGTGACACCTTTTGCTTACTTAATCAGCCGGCCATGGTCAGCATCAATTTGGAACTATGTTGATTTGGTTGTAGTGCTTGTCTCTGTCTTTGTTTTTTACCATCTTCACAAAGTATGCCAACGAACGCAATCCAAACACGTATAACAATTTATTTCGGAAGTCACAGGGGATAATATTCTAGTATTATATATATATATATATATATATATATATATATATATATATATATATATATATATGACCTAAGTCATATAGTCAATTATCATAAATATAATTTAATACAATTTAATCTCAATACTCTAATTACTATATATAGCCAGCCAATCATCATATATAGCTAATTACCATAAATACAATTTAATGATACAATTTAATCTCAATATCTCCCCTCAAGTTGGAGTATGCAAGTCACAAATGTCCAATTTGCGCAAAAGAAATTCAAATTATCGTTTGTCCAAAGCTTTGGTGAAAACATCTGCCAGTTGCCCATCCGTTGGCACATGAGACGGACGAATAACTCCAGCAAGAACATCATTCCTCAAAAAATGATAATCCACCTCAATGTGTTTTGTGGGCTCATGGAAAACTGGGTTCCACCTACGATCCTCCGGAGATTTGGCCGAAGAATTACCAAGCATAGAAATAATTTGTTGCCATTGATCCGGAGTTAATCCCGGCACACCGCAGCCGCTTGCACCATCATCTGCCATCCGCGCCTGTGCAGCAACGAAGCCACGTCCTGCCACCGCCGCACGTACTTTCGCACCCCGTCCACGTCCACCACCAGTCGCATGTCCGCTAAATCGGACAATGAGCGAATCCCACAGTGGTTTTGCCTCCTCAAAGTATTGTATTGTCTTCTTCACCGAAGCGTCGATAGTATGCAAAATCCACTGCACAAGTATCGATTGGAAGCAATACCAATCATCCAATTGATCCTTCTCCGAAGGTTTATTGATAGATCCATCAACAAACCCAAATTTTTGTTGAGCCCGTAGAGAAAGTCGAATAGATCTCGACCATTCCTCATAATTCTTCCAACTAAACACCACTTTCGTAATTGTATTACCTGGATTGTCATTAGAACCAAGATAATACGGGAATGTGTGATCGATCCGCGATGCCGCCGGCATAGAAGTCTCGCCGCCGCCGCTGCTCGTCATGTCGTCGTCGCCGTTCGACATACCGCCACCGTCGTCGTTCGAAGAAAACGTGTCCTAGCCGTCTCTGATACCATGTGAAGAAGTGATAGGAGATAATATTCTAGGTATTTCGTTCATCATGATATTACATATATATCATGATGAAGGAAATATCGCAATCACCATATACATCCACATGTCAACTTGGGGCCTAAGTCACATGGTCAATCACTATAAATACAATTTAATTCCAATACCTCAATCACCATATATAGCCGTCCGATCTACCCATCACATAAATTAAACAAGTTAGGTTACAAAAGTGGGTGAATAGATTCCTCCATTTTAATCTATTTTAATTCTAAATAAAATAACCTAAAATAGTATTTTAATCTTATTATAATCTGATTTTATTACTAAACCATAATTTCGGTCAAAAGAAAATCAACTTTACGGATTTGTGACCCGTGACACGCAAATCGAGACAATCCGTTGACCAAAAAGTCAACCGACTCAAATCCTGGATTTGTGTATAAAATCCTATAGATTTTAGCGCTACATGAACGCCAGAATCGACAGTTTTATAAAATCACAAGTCGGTAAAGAGTTATGGCCACAAGGGCGAATAGATGACAGTTTTCGGTGGTTTTCTATTTACGTCTGCGTTGCATGAATTTTACAGTTGATTAAACTTGCATGTTAAATTCTGGAAAAATAATTTTATGTAATTTTATCATGTCAACTTTTCGAAACTTCAAACGGTTCGTAATTCCGAGTTCGGGATCTCCCGTAATCTCAAAAACACCAAAATGCGTCTGATTTCGGACAGCTGACACTTTTAGAATTTTCTGGAAAAATAGGTTCATAAATTATTAAAATAAT
Source organism: Iris macrosiphon (assembly GCA_036927795.1). Classification (NCBI taxonomy): domain Eukaryota; kingdom Viridiplantae; phylum Streptophyta; class Magnoliopsida; order Asparagales; family Iridaceae; genus Iris; species Iris macrosiphon. The sequence goes on along the minus strand of JAYESA010000005.1, from coordinate 17,385,394 downwards.
TTATATAATAAAAAAACTAACATATAGTTCCAACAAAAAAAAATGGAGCGTGTTTGGAGTCCGGAGCTAGGAGATATCGTCTTTTTAAGTCGTCATAACTACTAGAAAATAAGGCTGAATTTATAACGAATTTCCACTGTTTTTGGACGAAAAAGAAAGGAGTTTGGGGAAGAAAAATATGAAAGATGAATTTATTTCATAAGTCTAATAGGTATTTATAATGGAGACTATTTAATTGAATTTGACTAGGATTGGCTAATTTGGATATGATTAGGATCAGTTTAAATAAGGATAGGATATGCATGAAGTTGCTTTCCTAGTAGACTCAGAATTTGAATTAATTTAAAATAGAGTTTGAGTTTATTTCAATAATTTATAATCTTAAATAAAATTAAAGATAATACAAATAATTTATATATAATCTTATTAATATCTATTAACACTAAATTAGCATCTATCTAATATTCAGACTATATATATCCAAATAAATCCTAAATAATTTCAAAAATCCAAATAAATTTCTTAAAATTCTATATAAATTACATAAAAATACAATTAAATATTTTAACCTAAAATAAATATTTGGTAGTACCAATATGCAAGTATGGTCTCATAGTAAATCATGGAAGTCCTAGAAATTTATGTTTTCTATGTTTAATTACCCAAAAATTCTAGAAAAATCTCCAAAAATCTAAAATAGCCTAAAAAAGATTCTAAATAAATATTTATATAAGTATATATATCAAGAAATTTATTTTCTAATTAACTAAGAGAATACTCTAAAAAAATTTAATATTTAAAATAATCTATAATAAATATAATAATATAAAATTTGTGGAAAAATTTGTAACTTTTTTACATTTTGAACTGTGCAAAACAGAGCTTTGTTAAATTTAGTTGTTTGGTATTTAAATAAGTGCTTTTGCACGCAGGAGAATAACAAAACCAAACACCTGCACTAATATGGATATGGACACTATCAGGACACCTGATACGAGCATTTTCAAATAGGTGCAAAAGTAGCTACCTATGTTGCATGAGAGGCTACATGCACCGATGGACACAATACGGATACAAATATCATGTTGCCGTGCCAGATCTGTTAAGGACCATATCTTTCACAACGCTAACAAAAATCATATCCTTCTTTAAAATTTCAAGTCAGCATAATTTCCAATATATAAAAAAATATTGAAGCCTTTGTCATTTGAAATGACATTTCTTTTTGTCACTTTTTAATGGTCACTAGATGCATAATCGTCAACTAGTTAGCATGTTGTGCTTTGGCAAGTAATTTTCTATTGCACTTTACAACTTGTTGGTAGTTTTTTAATGACACAGAGCAGATATGCATATATAAAACATTTTGGAAGTCCAATACATGTTAGCTAATTTCTACTTCTTATTTCAGAGAAAACAAAAATTTGACTGGCACTGCTCGCTATGCAAGTTGCAACACTCATCTGGGAATTGGTAAGAGACTACAACTATTGAAGTTTTAGCTAATAATAAAAAAATCTATAACTTTCAAGTCTTGGCTATGAGACTTAATTCTAATTTGATTTATTCTGTGGATTATCAGAGCAAAGCCGTAGGGATGATTTGGAATCACTTGGATATCTCCTCCTGTATTTTTTTGAGAGGAAGGTATGCTTTAACATTATGATATAGTTGTTTAGCATATTTAATAATAGGATTGACCAAATGTTTACCATCTCTTTATCTTTTGCAAGTGCATTACTTATTCACTGCACTTAGTACTTCATAATACACAAAATGGGCAAAATTAGTAATTTTTGAGATATAGCTTTAGTAGTAAAGTCATATCATGCTTAATTATTGGACCCTGTAATTATTTACTCATTTATTTAATCCTACTAACTAATGCTGTATCATTCTACTTATATGTTTGCAATTTTCGTTGAATGATATAATGCATGCCGTTAAAGATCATGCTCATTTTATGATTGCAATAGGAAAATAGGAAAAACTCTCAAGTTGTAGGAATATATCTATCAATGGAGAGACAATTGAGCATCTTTGACCCTTAAATATTTTCTTCGATTCTGTGCTCATTAATCTCAATGTTATGCACTTTATTTGTCACGCCCCAGTCCCAAAATGACGAGGGACTGGAGATGCGTGGCAATGGCCAGCAGCATGCACCGATGGACAACCCAATTTAATGGATCCATCAGGGTATGCTTAAGCTGTAGTCTAGCAATAATATGTTACAAGTCTCAGGTATTTCTAATCCCATCCACAGAATAAATACAGATTAATTGCCAGAAATAATGCAATGGAAATAAATATGCAATATCAAATAAGGTTATCTCGGGAAACAATCCGAGAAATTATTCTGTTACATTTAAGGAGAAAAGACAGGAAATGAATTGCTGGAAATGGAAATACTGTGTAGTTGAAGCCGGTGCTCAGGAGAAATCTTCGGCCACGACTTCGTCCTCTGTTCCTTGTTCTGCTCCAAGGAGTGCTCCGGTACCGTACACCTCTGGGTAGTTCTCTTCAGCTGTACCTGGGGACATAATCCGGATCCAGGTCCTCAGGGGACAGCAATGTACAGAAAATACAAGCCAAAATAAATACAGTGCAGCAGATAATTAAACAAGAGGGTAAGCTATGTAACCAGCTAAGTGATATGCAATATGAGAGCAGCACTAGAATTCAGGCTGAAGCCACTACAAGCTCTGTGTCGGGGAGCCGGTAGCGGCAATAACTATGAATTACACTATGATATATACTATGTTTTATATATAATATCAGCCTGTAGTCTGTGTGTCTCTCCCCACCCAATGTAATCCCACGTCTCATGTCCACGATGCCTCATGTCCATGTCACGCACGATTAAACTAATGCAGCAAGTCTGAAAGCTATGAATCAATTATTTAAGAATGTAAAGTCTATGTCATACAACATGCATCCTATACAGAATCACCTCGAATGACTCAGGAAGACTCTGTCTCATGGAATAGTGTCAAGTGTCCTGGGTTCTGGTGTACTTGATAGGACAAGTACGAGAAATTATCGGGTCTCGATATCCATGTCTATGTGACGTTACACAACCCCGCGTATGGAGTTGGCACCCGACTATGATCGGACACTAAGCACGTCACTCGTTTCCTAGGTTAAGCAGTTAAACATGTTTATTTTTAATTCCACAAGAAATCCATTAAAATACTATGTCAAGAATTACTGAGATTTGGCAAGCTTTACTTGTCCATTATTGCATAGTTAAATCCAGAAAATAATTAGCAAGCTGCAGGATTTGGCAAGGTACACTTGCCTGTGGTTCCTGTTCCAATTGCGGCTCTGACTTCAGCTGGAATTGCAGGCGGTACTCCGGTTACTGAAACAAACATCACCATCAGATCCAGAAAATATCAATCAGTTAGAAACGCCTGTCCTTGGGTCCAATTTGGAGACAGACAAAAACGACAGTTTCGGGCCAAAACGGGGTCCACCGGTGGGCCCGCTTTGCACCGAAAAATACGTCAGGATTAACGGTCTCCAAATTCACCAAACTTAGTGTCAACAGGTCAGGAACGCTGATACGAACCCCATGGAACTTTCAGAATTGGATTCCGATGAGCCGAACACAAAATCGCCCGTCGAGCGGGGCCTGTGGGGCCCACGACACGCGATTTCGTCAACGTTCTCAGAATCGAACCAAACTTGACCCACAGGACCAGCGTATCGCTACGAGTCCGATGGCGCAAGTTTCGTCACGATCCGACGTGTGTACACAAAGTTAGGGCGCATTCCAGAAAGTACGGATACAGGACGATGTCCGCGGATACGCGTTGATTCCGGTGTGCACGCACACCCGAATCAGCTTCTGCGAAATCCCACACGTCCGTATCGACGACGCGCACGTATCTGTGAAGACCGCGCGTAACCAAGTCGTCCCGTTTGGCGGGACGTACTCGGTTCCGGGGTAAAACAGGGTCTGGTTTTTTTCCTTTTTTTGGATCGCGGTGTGCGATCACCACAGGACGCGATGCCTCGAACGGTTTGTCCGGGCACCGAGAGGGTCATACAGGCTTTGCGTAGAAATTTACGGAATCGAAAACAGAGATCCGAGGTGCAAGTTACGAGTACCTGAAGGGGACCCGAGAAACCGGGGTTTTTCGTGTCCGAATCGTGTCCTGGACACGTGTCCTCGGCTAGGACTAGGGTTCAGGGCTGTGTCCGCGTGTCTCCTGTTGGCGGACACGGCGGAGGAGACTCCGGGCGGTGAGGGGCCGGTGAGGTCTCGGGCGGCGCGTGCTTCTCCGGCGGAGGGGAGAACAGCCGGCGCTGCTGGAGGAGCTGGGCGGCGCCGAGGGGGTCAGCCGGCGTTGGGGAGAGAGAGGGGTAGGGGGTTCTGGAGAGGGTTGGCCGGCGCTGGAGGTCACGGCGGGGAGGAGGACGGCGCAGGGGAGGAGATCGGCCTAGGGTCGCCGGAGTTAGGGTGGTTGGGGTGGAGTTTTGGGGGAGAAGGGCCGGAGGGGGTAGGGTTTTTATAGGGGATCCTCGGGGGGGTCGTGGCCGGCCAGGCGGGGATGGGGGAGGACGTGGGCGGCTCTCGCGGAGGGGAGGCGACGTGGCAGCGCGTTTTCCGGCGCCGACGGAGTCTGCGGGGGAAGACGGAGTCGTGGGTTGGGGAAAAGAGAAGCGGGTCGGGTCGGACGCGGATCCGGGTTGGCGGACCCGCCCGACCCGCTAGGATGGCTAGGCGGGCTGGGTTCAACGGGCTCGGCCCACTAGGCCGGGCCCAAAAACAGAAAAAAATAAAAAAATAATAATAAACAGTAATTAATTAATTTAATTTGGAAATTAGTTTTTAGGCTTTTAAAAATAGGTCCGAGGCCCAATAAAATCCCAGAAAATTACCCTAAGTCCAGTTTTTCATCTTACAACCAAAAATATTATTTCCATAAATTTTTTTTATATTGTTTAATATCAATTAAAAATCATTTAAAAATTAAAATCCTGTTTTTAAATTACAGAAAAATCCCAGAAAATTCCAGAAAATTGTGAAAAATCCAGTTTTTAAAATTTTTAAAATTTAGTTTTTAAAATTTTAAAAATTCAGGGGGTTTACATTATTTGTATCATACTATTATTGTTACTTGAAACGTGGAACGCTCCGGAACGTACACGGGAAGGGGGTAGGTTCTTCAGAAAGCAATATGTTTATCCGGAACATGGAACGTTTTTACGGAACAACTATACAATATATTAAATATTTAATTCAAAGTTAATTAAGTACCATAATACAACATCATCAAGAAATCCAAAACTAAAAAAAATCATATGTTCCGAACAATCCTCGTAATAATGTCTTTTCAAGAAGTAGCAATCTTAAATTCTATACACTTCTAACGAACAAACAGACATTTTCTTCCTTGTCAAAGTTTGGTTGGAAACCCTAATTATATGATGTGTTTGCTCATTGGAACGTAGATTTTCACATACCATTTTGCTGATGTTCCAGGTTTCGGAACGTGCATTCCGGAGTTCGGAACGTGCCTCACCAGATCATGGAAGTTCAAAGGTAGTCAAAGGCGCAAGGCACACTCGAGGCGCAAATGGTCCATATAGCCTGAGGCGCAAGGTGCACGCCCAAGCAAAGTGTGGCACAAAATAAATAAATAAATAATGTAAGAAATAAAACTAAATAGCATATTATAACCCATAAAAATATGTTAAAATATAACATGGTGAACTAACAGAACAATAATAGCACTCAACAGAACTAACAAGAATTTGACAATTTGTATCCTCCCTACCACACTTCTAGTAAATTTTAGTTTTTAAGTTCGTGAAAAATGCTACCTCCCTCCCACTTGTATGAGGTAAGGGCTATCTCTATGCCTCAAAGTTTTTTGTAAAAAAAAAATACATAAGGCGCGCTTAGGTGCGCCTTTTATTAGTTGCGCCTTACTGAAAGACGCACATAAGGCGCACCTTGGGTGAGCCCGAAGAAAAGAGCCTCGCCTAGTGAGGTGCGAGGCGCAGATGTTGTGCCTTGCTGCGAGGCGTGCCTTTGACTACCATGCATGGAACGCTACCTATATGGTGAGTTCGGGTAACCATGATCTGTATATTCTAACAAGTCATTGAGATATACTTGATGTAATTCGGTTATGCTTTTCGGTTACAGTTAAGCCTAGTTTGCAGTATTGACGATACTGGTTCGATACTGTCGATATCGATACGGTTTGGCATGACCCAATCTGTTACCAACCGATTCGATACTTATGGATACCAATGTTGGGGGTCTCTTTCACAGTCAATTCGGAAGAGAAAATTGAACGAAAAAGACCAATCAATGTAAATGAAAAAAACTTATTTATCGCAGGTAAATCAATCAGCAAAATTGGCTATTATTTCATTCTATTTCAAAACTAGAAAATACTTAAAATTATGCCTAAATGTATAAAATATTTTTTCTAATTTTTTAATAATTATTTGCTTTCCGATACCAAAAGGTGCGAGACTCTGATCCAAAATTCCCAATACCACCGATACTGCTGATCCTTATACTCGTAGGAAGGATCCGATACCGATTCCGATACCGATATTGCGAACCTTGCCGTTAAGATCATATCACATGTATGGACGTCGTCCTTTCTGAAAATGATAAGGGTAAAATTCTGTCCTTTTTGAAATTGATAATTAGATGATTTTCTCTGCAGTTCTGCATTTATTTACAAGGTTTTGAGAAGTACCTGATTTCTCTATAATAACCTAGCAGTTGGATGCCCCATGCCATCTTCTAAGTGCTCATCCAATTAATTTACATAACAGCTCAATAAAATTCCTGCGTTTTTCCAGTGTAATTCTTGCTTATACTTTTCAACAACGTTGTATTGTATCTGTATACGAGTATAACTGAATATAATCTAGCTTGAAACTGACATCAGACCAAGACTCTTATCTATGATAAATGGCGCAACTTTCCTAAATTAATTTACCACTTGTTTCTTTATCTCATTTCAGGCTACGAATTTGACTACATTTTCGACTGGACTGTCTTAAGTACTTGCAATCGTGCTTTTGGATAACTTAAAATGACACTGAACTTTGTCATAGGCTTACTGTTAAATCATTGCTCCAGTCTACACACAAGAACATTCGCCATAAACAAACAATATTGACTCATGACAATTGTTGAATTCCATTTGTTCTCTTTACTTGGAAAGGGGCATGCTTACATGACTAATTTATCCATATTCCACAAGTACTTGAAATCATATAACTGTTTAACATAAAATGCCGCTGAATTTTGTCACAGGTTTGCTGTTAATGCAAATGCAATTTACTTGACATGCCAATGCAATTTACTTCATTGATTTTATCAGTCTTTTCGAACATTTCACGCTCTGTATTTAAAATACTAAGTGCTTGTTTATTATAACATCAGTTATTAGGAAAATGGGGCATAATTGATTTTTAAAGTGATGTCAGACCCCTTTTGCTTTTAATTGCTTCTCTCAGTCCGATACCATAGTTGCACCATGCATTCAGGTAGTTCCAGTTGCGTTTTAATTATTAGTGATTTCAAATTGCATATTTAATGCCCCTGGCTTAGAAGTAAAACTTTTCTTTCCTAATGCCAGTTCTTTGAGCTCTCAACTGAAGAATTTCCCTCTTGTAGTCTTGTTAGAGAACAAATGTAGAAGTAAGTTATGGTTATTGCAAAGGAAGAATTTCCCCAAATTAACCAATACCTGTCATCTTGGTTACTTATACACCGACGTAGGTTTGGATATGGATTCAAAATACAGAATTTTTTTAAGAAAACTTGGGACACTAATATATAGACACAAAAATATTATTACATATATATTTTATACATCATATTTTAATAATAGGTAATACAGAGGATATGCAACAATAAACTTTACTTTCTCATATCTCAATTATGTTAGGCACGGGGATGATCATGCTTAACCATTTTCAAACATGTTTTGAGCCCTTTGGAGCTTAAACGTGGGTGGAGGATATCCAACACGAGTGTCCGGGGAATGCATGTTGGATATGAGTATAATGGTACAGACATTGTACGATACAGACATTATACGGTCTTCTGGAGTGTGTGCAACATAGCCATAAATAAAATAGACAGCTTTCGAAGGCATTTGACAGTTCTTACATTGTAAATCCACCTCAACCTATAAACTGGTAGGAACTTGGCAGTGGTCAGGAAACTAATATTTGGTCTCGACTCTCTGTATGTGATATCATCGATTACCAAAAAATTCTTCAGTTGAGCACTCTGCCAAAAAAATACATTTGATAAGTTCCTGGATGACGAGCCTCATGATGATAGCAATGAAATCAATATTGATGATATTAACGATATTGATGATGACCTTGAAACGGAGCCGCTAACTATAACAAATGTTATGACGCCGAATTTAGACCGATTTGATATCAACCTGATCATCCGGTTCTACTACTCTTAGCAAGAACATTGTACTCTTAGGTTTAAAGCCCCCTCAATATGCTGCATAGTGCTTTTTAGCATTTTGCTGCAGTATATGCATGTATGTGTGAATTTGTGTGTTATCCTTGTGTGGAGTTTTACTTATTATTATTATTTTTTTTTCTGATAGTGGTGTGCGAACTAATAGTTCCCATGTTCTCAAATTTCTGCGCATCCTGGCTATATGCCATTAGATCAGTTAAACATTGTGAAAGCTTGCAATGAAATTATCAAAACACTTGGTAGAGCACGTGTGATCAGTAAGCCTTGTCAAAGTAACTTTATTGATTTTTATCTCTAATCAGTTGGATTTTCATATAATTCTGATTCTTATAAGTTTCAAGATGATGCTGTTATATTAGGTTTTTTTTTTATCATGTGCCATTGTACTCTTGTCAAAAAAACAAAAAAACATTGTTCTGTTGTAAGCATGATTGTTCAGTGGAATTTTGGCTTGGATTGCAAGTACAATGCAATGTGAAATTGCATCTTGAATTTTGAAAGTTCAGGAAATTGAAGATAGATTTTGATCCTCTACTACCAGAAAAAGTAAAATTAGCGACGCCCAAAAACGTCGCTAAATGACAAAAAAACGTCGCTAAACACGTTTAGCGACGCTTTAACGCAGTCGAAAAAAAACAAGTCGCTGAAAGGAAAAACGTCGCTAAACGTCGCTATGCCGACGTTTTTAGCGACTTTATTGTGTCGCTAAATGTAGCGACGTTTAGCGACGCTGAGTCACTAAATAGCGACGTTTATTAAAGTCGCTAAACGTCGCTAATTAGCGACTTATATAGCGACGTAACAGCGACGTCTTTAATGACCTGGCAGTACTGCCATGTCAGCAATTTGCGACGTACAGCGACATATTTAGCGACGTCGTTAGCGACGGCTAATGACACGTCGCTAAGTAGCGACTTGTTTAGCGACTTATAAAACGTCGCTAGATGTCGCTAAACATCGCTAAATACGTCGCTAAATTTACAACAAAAAAAAAATCCTGAATTGTTCCAAACTATTATTCCTAAAATAAAAAATTTTGATAGATACGTCGCTAATTAGCGACACCAAAGACGTCGCTAAATACGTCGCCATTTAGCGACGCCAAAGACGTCGCTAAATATTTTTGATAGATACGTCGCTAATTACGACGCTAAACGTCGCTAAATCAGATATATTAGCGACGTTTAGCGACCTTAATTGAACTTATAGCGACTATTCTTTTAAAATCTTAATAAAAGTCGCTAAACGTCGCTAAATGTCGTCATTTAGCGACGCTTTAACTAGGAGTCGCTAAAATACGTCGCTAATCCTGCTTATTCTAGTAGTGTACTGTCCATAAATTTGAAAAACCTCTGAGAAGTTTCACTATACAGTATGAGGTTCCTTTTGTTTGTATTATTTGTATGCTTTACTCGAGGATTTATCCCAACTATTGTGTTCATCTCATGAGTCTCCCCAGGAAAAAAGAAGAAAAGAAAAACAGAGTTGCAAGCAACTAGTCTCGTCACCTGGAGTATCACACGTAGTGTTAAATTGTCCGCAGGTTTCATTTCAGTATTTTAGCTTTCCGTGAGAGTAATGTTTTCTTGCCATGGCAAAAAACTGTTGAATCGTGGCTAGTTGGTTGGTAATGTATTATTCTATCAGCACAATCATTTTTATAAAATTTAGGTTTTCCAGAGCCACCAAGGTGAACGTTTTCTTTGATCGTGACGTCTGGCATCAGGGTTAAAGTGCAAAAAATCACTTGTAAAATTAATACTTTTTGCCAAAAAAAAAAGTTAGTTTAAATTTTTGCTTCTATTTTTAATTTGATGCGATTTGTATCCAAATTGAATGGCGACGGCAACGAACATTCAATTTATCGTCAATAAGACTTATATGGATTATTTACGCCAGAAAGAAAACAAACTAATAATATACAAATGTGAAATAGAGGAAAAATTGAGTAAAACATGAAAGAAAATGAAAAGAATGGTAAAATAGAAGATATTTTAAACCTATATACAAAAGGATGGTACAATCGTTGTAATATTTAATGGTTATATGCATGATTATTTTGGGTATTTAAATGTTTTTTTAGTCAAAATTTGACTATAATGTTTAAATTGGAACGACTGGTGGACGAGGGGATGATTTAATCAAAGTATCCGAGAGTTTAACTGATCGAAAAATTTATTGAGTTTTTTTTGTCAAAAGTGTAAATCTTGCGTATTTTTAACCTTATCCAAAATGAATTGACTAGTGTAGAGGAGGAATAATTTTTGAATTTCTTTTTTTCGGAAATGTGGGAGAAAATCAAGAAAAACTGGATAAATTTTCTCTCTATGTAATAGATAAAAAAACATAGTGACAATTAATTCTTAAACATATTTTGACCTAATCGATGTTCTAAAGTAGATGTACTATGTAGTATTTGATGAGGATGTAAAAGTTGTCTTGCCTTAGAATGGCGATGTGTTCGATACACTTATGTGTCCGACACTGGAAATGGCAAAGAACTTTGCTGACACATCAGGCTTTCCACTTTCCTTTCCTTTCCTTTCCTTTCCATCTGGCTCTAAGGTTTCGTTTCGTTCGAGTCATCATGTTGGAAAAGAAAAATAACTTATTTTCTATGTTTAGATGTCAAAGTAATGGAAGAGAAAAGTAAAGTGATTCCCAATGGAAAAAAAAATAGAAAAGAAAGTTGGATTCAGTTTTCCACGTTTAAGTAATCACTTTTTCTTCCAATTTTTTTGATATTTTCAAATACCGAAAAAAAATGTGTACTGTTTGATGGCATACCCGTTGGCCAATGCTCTGTTACACCATCCAGCTACACTGATGCTTGCCGTTTCTATGGACCAAAACCAAGGTTGTGTGCACTTCGTATTAATATAATTGTAATCATAATGAATAATGTAATTCAGTTACGATTGCATTATCATATTTGGTTTGAAATTTGTAATCAAATCACGCAATATCATTTATATTCAAATATTTAATTTATCATGTAATATAATAAAAAATAAAAAAATTGTAATATAAAAAAAAATTTTTTTTTTAGAACTTATGATATAATTAATTTTAAAAGAAAGTGATGTAATATAATCTAGTTTGTAATTGTCATTATATTATATCAAAAAAAAAAAAAATTGTCCAAACAAATACTTTACTTAGATATACAAGCGTATGTCAATTACATTGTGTCGTTACCCTAAGTTTATCATTCATAACGGGCATAGATAGAGTAAGATCTCTACACGGATATCCTGCTTTCTACTGGTTTTTCCTACAAATAGTAAAAAACTTAGTTCCTAACCCGGTAAGAAGGACATGTCAAAAATAATAATAAAAAATTTGTCGGTCTTCTGACAATTATGCTCTGGAGTTAATTTTTGGGGTTTCTCAGAAGTAGATGAAGAACCGAACTCGAGTGACTCTTGTGGTTACTGAGGAAAGGTATAAGATCCCGGCTGGGTGGCAGAAGGTCGGTGGATCGAGTCACGGGAGCGTATTATTCATTACATTTATAAATGGTGAGAGTTGGAAAACAGTGGATCAAAAGACATACAATGCACAGTGTACAAAAGTTTTGAACGTTACGTCGGATCTCATGCGTTGTGCCGAAAAGTAAAAAACAAAAACAAAAACAAAAAAGGAAGAAGAAAAAGTAGATGAAGAGATCTTTATAAATAACATCTAGAGTTTGTAGTCCAATGGTTCGGATAATTGCCTTCCAAGCAATAGACCTGGGTTCGACTCCCGGCAGACACAACAACATAATGTGTCCGACACAATTGTTGTGTATAATACAATACTGGCACATAATGTGTCCGACACAGTTAGTACTGTATTTTCTAGATGTGCTAGTACACAACGTACATGAGCCCGCCAATCTATTTGGTTCAGTTTGGGAGCAACACATATTTTGGTTCATACGAAAATGGTTCAAATGACTGGAGAAACATAAAAAAAGTTCATGGCCTATGAACAATAATTTTCACACTAAAGTAAAATTAAGAGTTATTTTTATTTACCCCTTCCCTCCCAAATCCACCCACCATTACTAATCCTTAATTTTATTTTTTTTCTATTATTAAATTAATGATTACTATTCTCTCGGATAAATACAAATAACTCTAAAATCAACATTAAAATTTTAAATATTTCCAGAAAATGATAAACGAGCTTATTAGTCTAAGATATAAATTGATTACTATTACAATTGTTATTTTGGGATTATAAAGATCATACAAAAGTACATAAAATACAAAATACAACTTCTGAATTTTACAACAACTTGCAAATAAAAGAAATTACACACTAAAGCTTGCTGAAATAGAAACTTTAACAACAATTATACATACTTACTATAATAGGTAGAAACAAAATTAGAAACATGGAGATGAAATCATTTCTGAGGCGACGAAGAACATTGTTGTTCAAAACAAGATTCGAGCATTTTTCATCGATCTACTTCCAGGAACCAGCAAATTGAACGATATTACTTCTAAAACGCTTACTGTATCACCCTTATGATGGATGGACATCACCTCAACTTTCGGACAACACTTTGTGGCTTCTTCTTGACGTTGCTAACTCTTTTATCGTATTATATAATTTTTAAGTCTCTTAACTCAAAAAAGAAAGAATAGAGATTATATAGGGGAGCCAACCCACTAACCATAATGGACAGTAAATTTAGAAAGTAACTTTCCATTAAGTGGACGGTTACGTCTAAGAAGCACACAAACATTTGTTCTGCGGAAGCACAGTCACGCAGGAGCAGTACTTCTGCGAAAACCTAAGTTCCGTAGGAGCAGCCTCCCTAAGTAACGTAGCCCCACGAGACCCACGTTTCCCGTGCGCCCTGCTGCGATAACTCATGCGGCAACGACCGCAGAACTGCAATCAAAAGCGTCATCTCACGTCCAATGAGAATGTAAAATGCGTCAGTAAAGTGCTACTTTGCGTCCCATGTCCACGTCCATGTCCGATTCGGAACCTAGCTCCAAAGATTTTTTTTTTTCAGAAAATGGATGACATAATCAAATATCTTGCTCTATAGTAAAATATTCCACCATATTAACCATAAAGGCTACTACTCTCCATATGCTTAAGCCAATAAAAGAAAACAACTATTTCTAGAGACCAATTTCAAAAACACCGGATTCGAGATTCAATGCACACAAATATAAACATAACTTTACATCATATCTTAGCTTCCTCTGGTTGTATTTTTTTTTTTCTATGGGACATTCTCTAGTGGAAGGTAAAGAGAGGTTTTCTAATTACTTAATATCACAGCATAAGGTAATAGGTAGGAATTTTAAACTTCCCTTCAAAAAAATTTGAAATAGTACAAATGGAAATTAAGAGATTGTTTAAAATCTATTAATTTAACACATATTAAATAGTCTATCATTTATTATTTTATTAAGATATTTCTTACTTTTATTTTTTTTATATATTGTATTTAGTTTCTTGTTTTATATACTAATTATTCTATGTATTTGTTTAACCAAATAAATTTTATAAATTTATCTATTTATTTCTAAAAATAGATCGTACACTATCCAATGTACCACATTATTATATTTTATGAACGTTTAACCAAGCAAAAATTATACATAATTTTTTGTTTTACGAATTAACAATTATATATATATATATATATATATATATATATATATATATATATATATATATGTGTGTGTGTGAAAAAAAGCTCTCAAAAGGTAATGATATTGAATAATTTTTTTCTTTCATTACGAGAAAACCACGTCAGAACTTTTTTTTTTTTTTTTTATGTCTTTTCGTCCGGGTTAGAAAATAAGTTTCCAAGGGAGGATTCGAACAGTGCACATTTCCATGAAAGTTTTCCATTGTAACCAACAGACCACGATTCTACGGACCTATTCTAATTAATGGGAACGGGGTCCATCCCCATGATGAACCAATATGGATTTGATCCATGAAAATCGGTCACCCATGGTTGGGTTCGGCCAAGTACTTAGCCATTTTTCTGGGTGCAGTTTCTGTGACTAGATACAGTTTTGGGAGCCGTTTTCGGAGCTGTTGCAGTCATAATTAGGCTCGGTCTTCAACGCGAAAGTTGTTGGAAAAAGTTTTCTCTTTCTTTCCAGCTTTGAACCAGATCATTCTGAGGTGTATTGAAGAAGTTATGGCTCTCGAAAGTAGGCTATCTGTTCATATTCTGCATGTATTCATCTTGCATGCAATAATGATGTATTGCCTTTCTCTATGCATTGGAAGATGGAAGGACTAATATTGGGAGATGAAAGGGCTGCCCTTTGGACTTCTCCATACATAGAGTGGTGTACCCAAGAGGCTTATCCTCCTTATAAATAGAGGGGAGATGGTGAAGGTTAGAACACAACTTGTAATCCTCACACTTGTAATTCTTTTCAAGTGAGTTTGAGAGATAGTGATCCTCAAGTAAAGTTGTACCAACTTGAGAGAAGAGCTCTTTGTAATCTTTCATTTGATTATAGTGAAAAAGGCGAAGAAGGAGCGGATGAGGACGTAAGCTCAAATTGAGCCGAACCTCGGTAAATCTTGCGTGTGTATCTCTTTTTTTTTTTTTTTTGCTTCTCTTCCATTTCTATTTTATATTCTCATCTCATCACAAAGACGGGAAAGGTCTTGTTTTTTCCCAACAGTGGTATCAAAGCCAGGTTGCTAATCTTCTTGTGTTAAGATGGAGACTCCCAACGGCGGCGTTCGTATGATTAGCTTGAATGGCCGCAATTGGATGATATGGAAGGCGAAGATGATGGACCTTCTCTATTGCAAGGACCTCTATGCACCGGTTGAAGGAGTATCTTCCAAGCCGGAGTCTATGACGGCAGAAGATTGGAAGAAGCTCGACCGGAAGACCATTGGCACCATTCGACAATGGGTGGATGACACCGTATTCCACCATGTGTCAAATGAGACTTCGGCGAATAGCTTGTGGAAGAAACTTGAAGATCTCTACGAGAGGAAGACCGCCGGCAACAAAGCTTTCTTGATTCGGAAGCTTGTCAATCTCAAGTTCAAAGAAGGTGACTCTATATCTGAACATCTAAATGAAATTCAAAGTATTGTGAATCAACTTGTAGCCATGAAGATGGTGTTGGACGACGAGCTTCAAGCCCTTCTCTTGCTTAGCTCGTTGCCAGACAGTTGGGAGACTCTGGTGGTGTCTCTTAGCAACTCAGCACCTGACGGAGTTGTATCCATGAACCAAGTTACAAGCAGCCTCTTGAATGAAGAAATTCGAAAAAAGTCATTCGGATCCTCCTATTCTCATGCTCTTGTTACCGAGAATAGGGGGAGGAGCAAAAGCCGATATCCTCAGAACCGTGACAAGTCAAGAGGTAAATCAAAG
The DNA here is from genome assembly GCA_036927795.1 of Iris macrosiphon. Classification (NCBI taxonomy): domain Eukaryota; kingdom Viridiplantae; phylum Streptophyta; class Magnoliopsida; order Asparagales; family Iridaceae; genus Iris; species Iris macrosiphon. The sequence continues at coordinate 17,369,522 of JAYESA010000005.1, read as the reverse complement.
GCTAGAAAGGACATCAATTGCTATCACTGCAGGAAGAGTGGACACATAAAACGGGAATGCCGCAAGCTCAAGCGAGAACAAAAGGAAGGAAGGACCAATGAGAAGCAAGAAAAGACTGAAAGTGCAGCCGTTGCCATTGACAATGAAATTGTGCTTTTCTCGGCATGTGAAGAAGACTGTACAAATCTCACTTGCCAAGACTCGGAATGGGTGATTGATTCTGGTGCCTCCTACCATGCTACTCCCCGGAAGGACTACTTCACTTCGCTTCGTGAAGGTAACCTTGGGACGGTAAAAATGGGTAACAAAAACTCTTCTCAAATTCTTGGCATTGGAAATATTTGTGTTACCACTAACATTGGAACAAAGATGGTTCTAAAAGATGTTAGATTTGTGCCCGATGTTCGTCTTAATCTTCTCTCCACCGGCAAGCTTGATGAAGAAGGATACACAAGCAACTTTGATAAAGGATGTTGGAAGCTTACCAAAGGTTCACTTGTACTTGCGAGAGGAAAGAAGTGTTGCACTCTCTACAAAACTCAGTTCCACTTGGAGAATGATGGACTTGGAACAGTGGAAGGTACCTCTATGGATTTGTGGCACAAGCGGCTTGGCCACATGAGCGAGAAAGGACTACAAACTCTCGCAAGGCGGCAACTACTTTCATCCATGCAAGGTATATCATTATCCCACTGTGATCATTGCTTAATTGGAAAACAACATCGGGTAGCTTTTGTTAAAAACTATAATAAAAAGGAAACCGGCATATTGGACTTAGTCTACTCGGACGTATGCGGACCCATAAATGTAAAAACCTTTAGTGGTGCCTCCTACTTTGTGACCTTTATTGATGATGCATCTAGAAAAGTATGGATGTATGTCCTAAAAGCCAAAGATTAAGTCTTTGAAGTTTTCAAAGATTTTCATACCAAAGTTGAAAGAGAAACCGGAAAGCTCTTGAAGTGTATTCACACGGATAATGGTGGTGAGTATACTTCAAGGATGTTTGAAGACTATTGCTCTAAATATGGCATTAGACACCAAAAGTCTGTCCCACACACACCACAACACAATGGGGTTGCAGAAAGAATGAACCGCACAATTGTGGAAAGAATAAGGAGTATGTTATCCTTAGCTAAATTACCAAAAATGTTTTGGGGAGAAGCAGTACGAACAGCCTGCTACTTGATAAATTTGTCCCCCTCAGTTCCTTTGGATGGAGATATTCCTGAAAGGGTTTGGAGTGAAAAGGATATTTCCTATTCCCACTTGCGTGTGTTCGGGTGCAAAGCATTTGTGCATGTACCTAAGGAGAAAAGAACAAAACTTGATGACAAATCCATTCCATGCATCTTCTTGGGATATGGAAATGATGAATTTGGATATAGGTTGTGGGATCCTAAAAACAAGAAAATTGTAAGGAGCAGGGATGTTGTATTTTGTGAAGATAAAATACTTACTGATTTTGAAAAAGAAGAGGAGCCACAAAACACTCACATCGTCCCAGATCCAATCTCCACACCGGTTGTTTTACCTTCTCCTATGTTAGAAAATAATAATTTTCAAGATGTGCAGGAAGAAGAAGAAATTACAGGTTCCCCAGGTTTTGATCAGGGGGAGCATGAACATGCAGAGACACCTCATATGGATCAGCTACAAGCACCTCAGTTGAGACGGTCGGATAGAGATCGACAACCCTCAACCAGATATCCTACTTCTGAATATACTATGGTGACAGATGCAGGTGAACCAGAAAGTTTCCATGAAGCACAAGTACATGAAGATCATACCAAGTGGAAGAAAGCCATGCAAGAGGAGATGGATTTCTTGTATAAGAACCACACTTATGACTTGGTGGAGCTACCGAAGAACAGAAAAGCCTTGAAGAACAAATGGGTGTTCAAAATCAAGAATGAAGGAAATGACCAAGTCAAGTACAAAGCTCGCCTCGTGGTGAAAGGTTTCAGTCAGAAGCAAGGTATTGATTATGAAGAAATATTTTCTCCTGTTGTAAAGATGTCTTCTATTCGGGTTATTCTTGGTCTTGTCGCTTGTCACGCCCCAGTCCCAAAATGACGAGGGACTGGAGATGCGTGGCAATGGCCAGCAGCACGCACCGATGGATAACCCAATTTAATGGATCCATCAGGGCATGCTTAAGCTGTAGTCTAGCAATAAAGTGTTACAGTCTCAAGTATTTCTAATCTCATCCACAGATAACACAGATTAATTGCCAGGAAATAAATGCAATGGAATTAAATTAGCTATAGCAAATAAGGTTATCTCGGGGAAACAATTCCGAGAACTTAGTTTGTTACATTTAAGGAAAAGACAGGAAATAAAATGCTGGAAAGTGTAAATACTGAGTAGTTGAAGCCGGTGCTCAAGAGAAGTCTTCGGCCACTACTTCGTCCTCTGTTCCTTGTTCTGCTCCAAGGAGTGCTCCGGTACCGTACACCTCTGGGTAATTCTCTTCAACTGTACCTGGGGACAAAATTTGGATCCAGGTCCTCAGGGGACATAGCAAGGTACAGAAAAACTCAAGCCAAATGAATATCAGTGCAGCAATAAGATAATCAGCAGGGTAAACTAAGTAACCAACTATGTGATATGCAATATGAGAGCAGCACTAGAATTCAGGCTGAAGCCACTACAAGCTCTGTGTCGGGGAGCCGGTAGCGGCAATAACTATGAATTACACTATGATATATTCTATGTTTTATATATATATATATATATCAGCCTGTAGTCTGTGTGTCTCTCCCCACCCAATGTAATCACACGTCTCATGTCCATGACACGCATAATCATAACTAATGCAGTAAGTCTAATAGCTATGAATCAAATGTCTAAGAATGTAAATTCTATGTCATATAACATGCATCCTATACAGAATCACCTTGAATGTCTCAGGAAGACTCTGTCTCATGAAATAGTGTCAAGTGTCCTGGGTTCTGGTGTACTTGATAGGACCAGTACGAGAATTATCGGGTCTCGATATCCATGTCTATGTGACGTTACACAACCCCGCGTACGGAGTTGGCACCCGACTATGATCGGACACTAAGCACGTCACCCGTTTCCTAGGTTAAGCAGTATAAAACATGTTTATATTTAATTCCACAAGAAATCCATTAAAATACTATGTCAAGAATTACTGAGATTTGGCAAGCTTTACTTGTCCACTATTGCATAATTAAGTCCAGAAAAATAATTAGCAAACTGCAGGGTTTGGCAAGGTACACTTGCCTGTGGTTCCGGCTGTGTTTACGGCTCTGACTTCGGCGAAAATTGCAGGCGGTACTCCGGTTGCTGAAACAAACATCACCATCAGATCCATAAAATATCAATCAGCTAGAAACGCCTGTCCTTGAGTCCAATTTGGAGACCAGGGCAAAAAACGACAGTTTTGGGCCAAAACGGGGTCCACCGGTGGGCCCGCTTTGCACCGAAAAATGCGTCCGGGTCAAAGGTCTCCAAATTCACCAAACTTAGTGTCAACAGGTCAGAAACGCTGATACGAACCCAACGGAACTTTCAGAATTGAATTCCGATGAGCCGTTCACAAAATCGCCCGTCGAGCGGGGCCTATGGGGCCCACGACACGCGATTTCGTCAACGTTCTCAGAATCGAACCAAACTTGACCCACAGGACCAGCGTATTGCTACGAGTCCGATGGCGCAAGTTTCGTCTCGATCCGACGTGTGTACACAAAGTTAGGGTGAATTGCAGAAAAGGCGGATACGGGGCGATGTCCGCGGATACGCGTTGATTCCGGTGTGCACGCACACCCAAATCAGCTTCCGCGAAAACTCACACGTCCGTATCGACGAGGCGCACGTATCTGTGAAGACCGCACGCGACCAAGTCATCCCGTTTGGCGGGGCGAACTCAGTTCCGGGATGAAACAGGGTCTGGGTTTTTCCTGTTTTTGGATCGCGGTGTACGATCACCACAGGACGCGATGCCCAGAACAGTTTGTCCGGACACTGAGAGGGTCATACAGGCTTCGCGTAGGAATTTACGGAATCAAATTCCGAGCTACAGGGTGCAAGATATGGATACCTGAACGAGGCCAGAAAAGCTGAGAATACTTCGTGTCCTACTCGTGTCCGACATGGGTCTGGCCGTGTCCGCTGCCTGTGTCGGAGCTGTGTCCGCGTACTGCCGCCGTGTCCGAGTATCCTCGGCCGTGTCAGGGGCTCTGGGGGGATCGGCCGACGGTCGAGGTGGTGCTGGCGGCGGACGGCGAGGTCTCCGGCGGCGGCTGCAGCTCCGGCGGATGGGAGAACAGCAGCGGCTCGGGCGGGGCGCTGCGGCTGAGGATGGGCGCTGGTCGGCGGGCTCCGGTGAGGGGGTGAGCTAGGTGGCTGAGGGAGGAGGTCGACGGAGGGTCGCCGGACGGGGGGGCTCGCCGGAGTAGGGTGGAGTTTAGGGTTAGGGCTCTGGTTTGGGGGGGAAGAAGAGGGCGGAGGAGGAGTTATTTATAGGGGCTCGGGGCGGGCTCGGCCGGGGCGACGTGGGGTCGTGGGATCCGGGGGTGGCGGTCGTGGCCGACTGATTCGCGGCGGGCGGCGGGATTTTCGGGTCGTGGCCGATCGGGGGAGCGGGTGGGGGTGACACGGTTTCCGGGTCGGGCGCGGATCCGAACGGAGAGGACCCGCCCGACCCGCTAAGGTGAGGTTGGGCTGGGCTGCTATGAACGGGCTCGGCCCACTGGGCCGGGCCGGGCCCAAAAACAGAAAAAAAATAAAAAAAATAAAATCAATAATAATATTAATAATAATAATAATAATAATCAGAAAATAATTAATAAATAAATAATTAAATAAATAAATACTTTTTAGGCATTTAAAAATAGGTCCGGGGTCCGATAAAATCCCAGAAAATTACCCTAAGTCCAGTTTTTCATTTTACATCCAGAAATATTATTTTCATAGTATTCTAATATTGTTTAATATCAATTAAAAATCATTGAATAAATAAAACCCTGTTTTTAAATTACAGAAAATTCCCAGAAAATTCCAGAAAATTGTAAAAAATCCAGTTTTTAAAATTTTGAAAATTCAGGGGGTTTACAATCTACCCCCCTTAAGAGGATTGCGTCCTCGCAATCAAAGAATAACCGGTCAGCAGAGATGACACGGTATCGTTCGAAACACATCACAAGATACTTAGGGAAATACCGTTTTCCTAAAAATGAAAGTTATGTACTTTCCAGAGAAAATCTAGTTAAAGCAAGAAAATTATAACTTTTATAAGAAAACCAGGTTATCATTAACAAGTTACAATTTACTAGGTTGGGACTGAGGTCACGAACCAACGGGCACGAACTACACAAGACTAAAACGGATAACTACGAATCACTTACTCGCATCAGCGTCCTGCACAGTCATCGCATAAGCTTGCCCTCGTCCTTGTGGTAGATTCCTCTGCTGCTGCTGGGCTTGCTGGAAGAGTGCTGCTTGAGGTGCCAGAGGTGACCTCGGTGCTGGTAGAGCTGGTTGGTTTGCCCTTCGTGCTCCATCTCGATGCTGAGGACAGTCCTTGGCTATGTGTTGATTGGTCCCGCAAATCAAGCATAACCCTAACTTGCGTCTGCAGTCCTTCTCGACATGGCCTATCTTGCCGCAGTAGTGACAGGTAGGAAGGGTCTGCGAAGCTGCCCTAGGTGGCTGGTTCGTGTGAAATCTCTTTGCAGATTCGCCCGGTGATGATCTGTCTGGTGCTGTGGTGATTGGCCGCTTGAGGCGAGACTCTCTCCTGGTGACGCGTTCCATGCGTCGGGCTGCAGCGAGAACGTCTGAGTATGATGTTGGTGCGACGGACCCAATTAGTTTCTGCAGCTCAATGTTCAGTCCATCGAAGAATTTCTCGGCCTTCTCTTCCTCTGTCGGGATCATGGTTGGGGCAAAGCGGCTCAGACGAATGAATTCCGCGTTGTATTCTTCCACCGTCATAGAGTCCTGAGTGAGACGGTTGAATTTGTCCCGCAGTTCGGATCGTGCGATAGCCGGAATGTACATCTCTTGGAAGAGTCTGAAAAACTCCTCCCAAGTGACTCGGTCTGGTCCGAGTCGCGTCTCCTCAGACAACCACCAGTGGTGCGCGTTGCCTGTCAATTACATTCGGACAACAGTCATCCAGCGTTCCCGGGGGAGCTCGGCTGCTTCAAGTTGATGCCTTATGTTGGTGAGCCACTCGTGAACTTCTGTGGGCTCTTCCTTGCTGGAGAAAGTGCGGGGCTTCAGTTGGCGGAAGTCAGTGATAGAGCCTGTAGATGGCCGTCGAGCTGGTAGGTTGGCCTGCTCCAGTACAGTTACGATGCTGTCCCTCCAGAAGTTGGCTTCGCGACGCTGAGCCTCGTGTTGGACTTGTTGCTGGGCTTGCATCATCGCGTAGATTATTTGGAATATCTGCTGCCCGTCAATTGGCTGTCCTTGTGGGAGTACGGGGGTTGGTAGGACGAACTGCGGCGGAGGTGGAATGTTATCGCGTCGGAATCGGGAGGTAGGTTGACCTGCCTGCTGGCTCTGTTGAGTTGGTGGAACTCCTTCGACTGGTGTCACTTCGTCGTCATAGGTGACACCTGTAGCTTGGGGTGTTCCGACGGGAGTCTCGTTGCATTCTTGTGGGTCCATTTTCCTGTATCCAAAATAACCAATAAGAGGCGCACAGGAATCAAGGCAAGATGCAAGTAAATTATTTGAAGTCGATATAGAGATCAAAAACGATTCAAGCAAGTGGATGAGATCCTAAAAACTTATCCTATCTTATTGCAGGCCTGTTCGGTCCCTAAGTTGAAACCGAACAATTTAGTCGTAGACCTGCATGGGACACCACAAAAACCATGTCACGCCCCAGTCCCAAAATGACGAGGGACTGGAGATGCGTGGCAATGGCCAGCAGCATGCACCGATGGATAACCCAATTTAATGGATCCATCAGGGCATGCTTAAGCTGTAGTCTAGCAGTAAAGTGTTACAGTCTCAGGTATTTCTAATCTCATCCACAGATAACACAGATTAATTGCCAGGAAATAAATGCAATGGAATTAAATTAGCTATAGCAAATAAGGTTATCTCGGGGAAACAATTCCGAGAACTTAGTTTGTTACATTTAAGGAAAAGACAGGAAATAAAATGCTGGAAAGTGTAAATACTGAGTAGTTGAAGCCGGTGCTCAAGAGAAGTCTTCGGCCACTACTTCGTCCTCTGTTCCTTGTTCTGCTCCAAGGAGTGCTCCGGTACCGTACACCTCTGGGTAATTCTCTTCAACTGTACCTGGGGACAAAATCCGGATCCAGGTCCTCAGGGGACATAGCAAGGTACAGAAAAACTCAAGCCAAATGAATATCAGTGCAGCAATAAGATAATCAGCAGGGTAAACTAAGTAACCAACTATGTGATATGCAATATGAGAGCAGCACTAGAATTCAGGCTGAAGCCACTACAAGCTCTGTGTCGGGGAGCCGGTAGCGGCAATAACTATGAATTACACTATGATATATTCTATGTTTTATATATATATATATATATCAGCCTGTAGTCTGTGTGTCTCTCCCCACCCAATGTAATCACACATCTCATGTCCATGACACGCATAATCATAACTAATGCAGTAAGTCTAATAGCTATGAATCAAATGTCTAAGAATGTAAAGTCTATGTCATATAACATGCATCCTATACAGAATCACCTTGAATGTCTCAGGAAGACTCTGTCTCATGAAATAGTGTCAAGTGTCCTGGGTTCTGGTGTACTTGATAGGACCAGTACGAGAATTATCGGGTCTCGATATCCATGTCTATGTGACGTTACACAACCTCGCGTACGGAGTTGGCACCCGACTATGATCGGACACTAAGCACGTCACCCGTTTCCTAGGTTAAGCAGTATAAAACATGTTTATATTTAATTCCACAAGAAATCCATTAAAATACTATGTCAAGAATTACTGAGATTTGGCAAGCTTTACTTATCCACTATTGCATAATTAAGTCCAGAAAAATAATTAGCAAACTGCAGGGTTTGGCAAGGTACACTTGCCTGTGGTTCCGGCTGTGTTTACGGCTCTGACTTCGGCGGGAATTGCAGGCGGTACTCCGGTTGCTGAAACAAACATCACCATCAGATCCATAAAATATCAATCAGCTAGAAACGCCTGTCCTTGAGTCCAATTTGGAGACCAGGGCAAAAAACGGCAGTTTCGGGCCAAAACGGGGTCCACCGGTGGGCCCGCTTTGCACCGAAAAATGCATCCGGGTCAAAGGTCTCCAAATTCACCAAACTTAGTGTCAACAGGTCAGAAACGCTGATACGAATCCAACGGAACTTTCAGAATTAAATTCCGATGAGCCGTTCACAAAATCGCCCGTCGAGCGGGGCCTATGGGGCCCACGACACGCAATTTCGTCAACGTTCTCAGAATCGAACCAAACTTGACCCACAGGACCAGCATATTACTACGAGTCCGATGGCGCAAGTTTCGTCTCGATCCGACGTGTGTACACAAAGTTAGGGTGAATTGCAGAAAAGGCGGATACGGGGCGATGTCCGCGGATACGCGTTGATTCCGGTGTGCACGCACACCCAAATCAGCTTCCGCGAAAACCCACACGTCCGTATCGACGAGGCGCACGTATCTGTGAAGACCGCACGCTACCAAGTCGTCCCGTTTGGCGGGGCGGACTCAGTTCCGGGGTGAAACAGGGTCTGGGTTTTTTCTGTTTTTGGATCGCGGTGTACGATCACCACAGGACGCGATGCCCAAAACAGTTTGTCCGGACACCGAGAGGGTCATACAGGCTTCGCGTAGGAATTTACGGAATCGAATTCCGAGCTACAGGGTGCAAGATATGGATACCTGAACGAGGCCAGAAAAGCTGAGAATACTTCGTGTCCTACTCGTGTCCGACACGGGTCTGGCCGTGTCCGCTGCCTGTGTCGGAGCTGTGTCCGCGTACTGCCGCCGTGTCCGAGTATCCTCGGCCGTGTCAGGGGCTCTGGGGGGATCGGCCGACGGTCGAGGTGGTGCTGGCGGCGGACGGCGAGGTCTCCGGCGGCGGCTGCAGCTCCGGCGGATGGGAGAACAGCAGCGGCTCGGGCGGGGCGCTGCGGCTGAGGATGGGCGCTGGTCGGCGGGCTCCGGTGAGGGGGTGAGCTAGGTGGCTGAGGGAGGAGGTCGACGGAGGGTCGTCGGACGGGGGGGCTCGCCGGAGTAGGGTGGAGTTTAGGGTTAGGGCTCTGGTTTGGGGGGGAAGAAGAGGGCGGAGGAGGAGTTATTTATAGGGGCTCGGGGCGGTCTCGGCCGGGGCGACGTGGGGTCGTGGGATCCGGGGGTGGCGGTCGTGGCCGACTGATTCGCGGCGGGCGGCGGGATTTTCGGGTCGTGGCCGATCGGGGGAGCGGGTGGGGGTGACACGGGTTCCGGGTCGGGCGCGGATCCGAACGGAGAGGACCCGCCCGACCCGCTAAGGTGAGGTTGGGCTGGGCTGCTATGAACGGGCTCGGCCCACTAGGCCGGGCCGGGCCCAAAAACAGAAAAAAATAAATAAAAATAAAATCAATAATAATAATAATAATAATAATAATAATCAGAAAATAATTAATAAATAAATAATTAAATAAATAAATACTTTTTAGGCATTTAAAAATAGGTCCGGGGTCCGATAAAATCCCAGAAAATTACCCTAAGTCCAGTTTTTCATTTTACATCCAGAAATATTATTTTCATAGTATTCTAATATTGTTTAATATCAATTAAAAATCATTGAATAAATAAAACCCTGTTTTTAAATTACAGAAAATTCTCAGAAAATTCCAGAAAATTGTGAAAAATCCAGTTTTTAAAATTTTGAAAATTCAGGGGGTTTACATCGCTTCTCAAGATCTTGAAGTTGAGCAGTTAGATGTGAAGACTGCATTCCTCCATGGTGATTTGGCAGAGAAAATCTATATGGAGCAGCCAGAGGGTTTCAAGGTAAAAGGCAAAGAACAGTTGGTTTGCAAATTAAAGAAATGCTTGTACGGGCTCAAGCAGGCACCGCGACTGTGGTATAAAAGGTTTGATTCTTTTATGCTTGACCATGGGTATAAAAGAACATCTGCAGATCATTGTGTTTATATCCAAAAGTTCTCTGATGATGATTTCATTATTCTCTCTCTATATGTTGACGATATGCTTGTTGTTGGAAAAGATATGTCTAAAATTGACAGGTTGAAGAAAGAGCTGAGCAAGTCCTTTGACATGAAGGACTTAGGAGCGGCACAACATATATTGGGAATGAAAATCTCTCGGGACAGAAATGCAAAAAAGTTGTGGCTATCGCAAGAAAGATACATTGAACGTGTTCTGGAGAAGTTTAATATGTTGAACTCCAAGCCGGTCAGCACATCGCTAGCAGCTCATTTTAAGCTAAGCACACAACAAAGTCCTTCAAGAGAGAAGGAGAAGGAGGAGATGAGGAGCATTCCATTTGCCTCAACCGTCGGAAGCTTGATGTACTCCATGGTTTGTACAAGACCCGACATAGCACATGCAGTTGGTGTGGTAAGCCGTTTTCTTGCCAATCCGGGTAAAGAACATTGGGAAGCAGTAAAATGGATCCTAAGATATCTTAGAGGAACTTCTAAATATTCTTTATGTTTTGGAGATGGCAGACCTATCTTGGAGGGTTTCACTGATTCTGATATGGCAGGTGACTTGGACAAAAGAAAGTCCACATCTGGATACTTATTTATCTTTGCAGGGGGAGCTGTATCATGGCAATCAAAGCTGCAAAAGTGTATCGCTCTATCCACCACATAAGCTGAATATATCGCTGCCACAGAAGCTAGCAAGGAGCTCTTGTGGATGAAGAACTTCCTAAAGGAGTTATCGCTCAAGCAAGAGAAGTACACTCTTTACTGTGACAGTCAGAGCGCCATCGACTTGAGTAGAAATGCTACATATCACTCAAGGACAAAGCACATCGACGTACGCCATCACTGGATCCGAGATGCTTTGGAGAATCAACTGATGCACATTAAGAAGGTTGATACAAGCCAAAATCCGTCGGACATGATGACGAAGCCTCTACCAAAAGAGAAGCATGACTTCTGCCGAAGGAAGGCAGGTATGACTACTGTTTGAAAACCTCTCTCCTCATGTGGATGGAGGGGGAGATTAATGGGAACGGGGTCCATCCCCATGATGAACCAATATGGATTTGATCCATGAAAATCGGTCACCCATGGTTGGGTTCGGCCAAGTACTTAGCCATTTTTCTGGGTGCAGTTTCTGTGACTAGATATAGTTTTGGGAGCCATTTTCGGAGCTGTTGCAGGCATAATTAGGTTCGGTCTTCAACGCGAAAGTTGTTGGAAAAAGTTTTCTCTTTCTTTCCTGCTTTGAACCAGATCATTCTGAGGTGTATTGAAGAAGTTATGGCTCTCGAAAGTAGGCTATCTGTTCATATTCTGCATGTATTCATCTTGCATGCAATAATGATGTATTGCCTTTCTCTATGCATTGGAAGATGGAAGGACTAATCTTGGGAGATGAAAGGGCTGCCCTTTGGACTTCTCCATACATAGAGTGGTGTACCCAAGAGGCTTATCCTCCTTATAAATAGAGGGGAGATGGTGAAGGTTAGAACACAACTTGTAATCCCCACACTTGTAATTCTTTTCAAGTGAGTTTGAGAGATAGTGATCCTCAAGTGAAGTTGTACCAACTTGAGAGAAGAGCTCTTTGTAATCTTTCATTTGATTATAGTGAAAAAGGCGAAGAATGAGCGGGTGAGGACGTAGGCTCAAATTGAGCCGAACCTCGGTAAATCTTGCGTGTGTATCTCTCTTATTTTTTTTTTGCTTCTCTTCCATTTCTATTTTATATTCTCATCTCATCACAAAGACAGGAAAGGTCTTGTTTTTTTCCAACACTAATTCGGTTGAAACCGCATAAACCGAACGCTCACCTCTAACTCATAGTCGAATCATAAACACTATGTTTATCAGAAAATTATTCATTTATATATTACGATGGAATCTATATTTTTTTTTTTATAATGTATTATCTTATAAATTTAGTAAATTATTAATTTAGCACGTTAATTCCAATTCAGATTTGGCCAAAAATATATTTTTTAACCGAGATAAGTATTAATTAACCAAAAAGTGTACATTAGTGCAATGATGGACATATAGGACCAGGGCATGGTTAGTGCACCTGCATCAGAGTTACAAACATGGTGCTTCTTTTGCTTTACAAAACCGGGAACCCGGTCGGAGTATTCGCCATCATTCCTTCACTTCCATTTCCACGTCTACTTCCACTTTCACTTTCACTTCCACTTCCATGAACAATATTTTTGTTTATACTCACACTCACAGGGGAGGAATTAATAATCTACTCCCTCTCTCGAGTGAAGATGAAGAAGAGGGGACATTTTCTGCTGCTTTTAAGAATCATTTTACTGTTATTTGAGAGGTGCTTTAATCATGGCGCGACGTTCGTGCTGTTTCTATATTTGATTCACAATCTTTGGCACAGGTAATACTTCGAGTCCGCTTGGCTCACCAACTTTTCTTAGTATCGTAAAGTGAACTACTCTTAGTATATACTTTTGTACTAAGGCGCTATTTGATGCACAAGGCATCAAAATTTGAATTCCGAACCACTTTACGTGTTTGGTTGTTGAAAGATTTGTAGAAATTTTACCGTAATTTAATATGGCTATTTGATTTTACCTCCATGTTAGATTAGGTATATTGATATTACCCTTATGTTAGATCAAAAGTTAAGAATACTTTCCTGAAAGTGTCGTTAAAAATTCATTAACGACATTTTCAAATTTTTTAACGACACTTTCAGGGATGTATTATCAATTTTTGATCTAACGGGAGGTAATATCAATATACCTAATATAACAGGAGAGTAAAATCAAATAGTCCAATATAATATGAATAAACTTTATCTGCCACGAAATCTTAAAAAAAAAAATATATTCTTCCAAAGTGGAACACGGAAGTAGAAAATCTCATAATTTCCACTTCGCGCATTTAGTTGAATTGTCACTTTCTCTCTACTTAAAAAAAAAAAATAGTATCCGTGTCATTTCAACAAAAAAGTAAATTTTTTTACTCACTTCAACAACCAAACACCAAATTTTATGATTTATCACTTCTAACATCTACTTCTTCAAAGCACGTAAATAAATTTTTTTTTTATTTTATTCTGCTTCACCGCAATACATATAAAAAATGTCAAATTTAAAATTTTTTGTAGCCTAGTGGCACTGGCTTTGACTTAAGAACTAACAAGAGAGAATCTAAGAACTATTTCCATTTCCCATTTGCTCCGAGTAAAACACATGCAGCATACTGCATATATACTACTGGATCATCACTCATCATATGTTAATAATGTATGCAGCAAAACTCTAGTTAGTGACACTAATGACCTGCCTGCTAGTAAGTGCATTGTGTTGGTCCCTGTGGAGTGTGGTCATAGAAGTTTGGGTCCAGGCTCCCCACCACATACATAATCATGAAGCACACCACTCGGGGGGTCTGGCTGCCTGTAGTAGTAGTTAATCTCTTTATTGGCCATAGTGCAATGTGAAAGAAGAGACCAAAAGGTCCCTACACTCTTAGCGCGAGCGCACACTCACACTAAAGTTTGCATATAACTACGGGTGAATATTATTCTGTATTGGACAGAAAATCAAATCGAATCGATTCCAACCGAATAAATCTAGTTCGGTTTTAAAAAAATTTGCTTCAATTTTAATTTTAAAAATACTAAATTTATTTATTCAGTTTTGATCCAAAACAAAAAATTAAATTATATATATATATATATATATATATATATATATATATATATATATGAGCTATAAACTCATATTTCTATATGATTCATGTACATGTGGATCAATAGAAATATATTTTTACGTCTCATGTGCACCAATGTGCACTAGTACACTCCATTTCTATTAGTCCACCCGTCCACGTAGTCCTCCTCGAGCCCCGCCCTCCCCTCGTCCGTCAGAATATAAGCCTATGACTCATATCAGTTTTTTTTCCATATATATATATATATAGGACGGATCAAAAGACCCGTGGCTATAAGAGCCATCTAGCCGGTCCGGTCCGTATCCGTGGCAATAATTGCATCCAGCCGGTACGGAGGGAGGAATCGATCCCATGACCTCTCCCCCGGATGTCTCCCACCTTACCACTAGGCTAAGGCTCCCATATATATATTGGATGGAGTGGGGTCCCGCGCGGGCTCCACGTCGACCCCTCGATCCGACGCACGAGGGGGGAGGGTAAGGGGGACTTTGGCGGAGCTCCGGAAACGGATCTTTTGATCCGTTCCATATATATATATATATATATATTTACTTATATATATTAACAACAAAAATCGTAAATAAACCGAAAAATTGAAAAACCGAATAAACCGAAAATCGAACCGATTTAATTCGGTTCGGTTATGATATACTTCAATTCGATTTCGATTTTGTTTAATCGGTTTTCGGTCAAATTTGATTTTTCTTATTCGATTCGATTTTGAACCGAACCGAACAAAACCGAACCGAACAAAACCGAACCGAAGTTCACCCCTACATATAACTACACTTGTGCTGCTCTCCTAAATCAAGACTTTGTCTCTCTCTCTCTGCACTAGTTGCGTTTCTTGCAGCAAATATACAAGTACGTACTAATTTCATATTTCGCAGCAGCAACAAAAACAGTCCGTTGCTAAACATTCGCTACCTAATGTCAACGAATTAGCAACAAAAATATGAACTTATCGTCTGTTAGTCGTACGTCCGTCACTGCCACAACGACGGTTCTTGTTCAGTCGAGTCCCTGTGTGTGTGTGTGTATGTTTATGTTGTGGTGATATCTAATATGAATTTCTTTAATTTCTTGTGTTAGGAGGACATGGAGAGGAGCCGCAGGCGGCTGGAGAACATCGCGGAGGAAGAAGGCGAGGCTCTCGAGCTCCCGTCCCCGGGGCTGCCGCGGCCTCCAGAGACCCCGACGGAGACCATGGAGTTCCTCGCGAGGTCGTGGAGCCTCTCCGCTAGCGAGCTGTCGAGAGCGCTGGGGGATATTGTGGTTCTACCTCCTCCACCTCCGCCGCTGCCGTCTCCTCCTCCTCCTCCGCTTGACAAGCTCCCAATTGCAGCTGCAGCAAGGGGGAAGCTGCAGCAACTCGACTCGCACAAGAACTTTGCGGCGCAAACTGACCATAAGAGGACACCTGGACCCGTTCCGGCAGCAGATCCGTTCGGCCACAGCCCTCCGATCTCTCCGAGGGACTATGGAGAGCTGAAGGTATGGTAGAATTATCTACAATTTGCAGTGAGACAGTTTCCATGAGTATCGAGATCGACGGTATCCACATTGTCGGCCGTTTCAGATCGGAGTATCGGATATTTTTTGATATCAAAAATAAAATAATTACTAATATTTTAGAAAATATATTTTATATATATAGACATAATTTTAAGAATAATGTTATTTGTACCTCCAAAATACTCTTCCAAACCATTGACAGATGACATGACAATTAATGTGATAGCTGACATGACAAATTATAAATTAAAATTAATATTAACATTATCATTAAAATTAATATTAATATTAACATTAATATTAATATTAATATTAAAAAATTTTGGGTGATTAATTTTTTGGGTTAAAATTTTTCATGTCAGCTGCCATGTCAGCTATCACATAATGCTATTTAGCATGCAATGCCAGCCGTCACATAAGGAGAAATGATTTGAAGGAATATTTTGGAGATACGAATAGTATTACTCTAATTTCAAGCATTGTTTCTTAATAGTTTTGAAATAGAACGAAGTAATAGTCACATTTGGTGATTGTTTTACATGCGACAAATAAGTTTACTTCTTCTGCATGCTCTTATAACATTATAACATTATCATAGTGCTTTTACAATATCCTTGCTGATATACTTCTTCTGCATGCTTTTATAACATTATCATAGTGCTTTTACAATATCCTTGTTGATCGGTCTTTTCCGTTCAACTTCATCTGCCGAAAACGATGTCGTTGGATATCGGTCGGTATCGAATTGGGACATGCCAAACTATATCGATATCGGCCGATGCTGCAAACTATGCTGCGTACAATGTCGTAGACACTCGACAAAACCGTCATGTGTTGCAGCACGGCAAGGATACTAGCATATTTTGGAGTGTGTCACCTTGATTTTTAGTGTGTTGGTTCTCCCTTTTACTCTTTTCAAACATCCGTCTGCAGCTTCTTAGAGGGTTAGCACGCGGGAAAACGGTGGGCGGATGGCTGAGGGATCTGAAGGAGAAGAGGAAGCAGGAGACGAGAGCACACAACGCCCAGGTGTACGCCGCAACGTCGGTCGCCGGCGTGGCGGCTGCGGTCGCTGGCATCGCAACCGGTACGGTTTTCACGACACCCCCGCAGGCATTGCCATCTGATGGTGGAGCTGCCGCTTCTAAGGCCAATGCAGTCATCGCGTCGGCTGCTGCGTTGGTGGCATCGCACTGCGTCGACATGGCGCGGGCAATGGGTGCCACGCGCGACCAAATCTTGACGGTCATCCAGTCCGCGGTTAGCGCACGTACCACGGGCGATGTCATGGCGTTGACAGCCGGAGCAGCGACAGGTATATGCTAATTTCTTAAATTGATGGCAGCCGGAGTGAAACTTTCACTTTAGTATATATGACTGTGACCGTTACAAGCTACGGAAGCACGCATACTCCAGAAATGTGGACCCGCGCTAGTTGGGTTTGGGACAACCTCCCTCTGATTAGGTCAACTCCACTGCTTCAACCAGACCTGCAAGAGGTCGATGTTGCAGCCTTGCTGGTGACTCTTCCATGATCAACCCAAATAAACTTTGGCTCGGACCCGGGCCGGTCCTTTGTGTTAGATACATATCGGACACAATTGAGACACTCAAAAATACAGTAGAAATGGCTAAATATGTGCCATGTACGTGTTTCCGTGTCCCTACCGTGTCATCTCCTAAACTAGGCACTTTTTGTTGTTGTTGTTAGAGGGAGGGGATGGAACAAAGGAGATCTCAGTCAAACACACCTAATTTTGGCTGTTACAAACTCTGGAAAGGAATGAAAAGAAAATCAGTTATTCCTAGAAAAAAATATATTATAGTGTTGGTGTTTTTCATTCTACTTTGGGAGTTTTAGTTCTAAATCGAAAAACCACCGATGTGTATATCTCATTATATAGTTTTACTTAGTATTGATATATACACATGAGATGGTGGTCCATGTGGGTTGATTTTACTAAAGGGATTAAGTGTGAAGCACATTATGACAATCTTTATTTTGTCATCACCTTTGAAATTTTTTTCTTAGGAGCTAAGCCCCATACTCGGGAGCAAAGTGGCGCTTTGTTGGCGCACTTTGCACTTAGCACGTCAGCATCGTCGCATGGTCTTCGTGCGCTCTTTTTATGCGCGAGTTGCTTGCTCGGGCGCATGCGGTCAGGCGCTATGCGGCCTGGAGCCATGCGGCTAGGCGCTATGCGGCCAACGAGCATATATGAGCGAGTCGCATGTCGAGGGGACGTGATCTGTTGTTGGCGGCGTCGTGTGGCGCGTGTGGCGCAGGCAGCGCGCGGCGGCATATGATTTTTTGTTCCACGTTGCTGCTTTTGGCATTGTCTGCTATCTACGGCTACTTTTGGCGTTTGGCGGCGCATGCGGCAGATGCAGCGCATGCGGCGGAGGTGGCGCATGCGGCGAACGCCTTGGTATCTGGTCGGACAGCGCATATGCAACACGTACTTTCTCGTGCCGCATAGGTGCTGATTTTCTCTATTAATAAAGGAGCTCCTCTTTCATTTGAGATGGTGAAAATTTCTACTGTACCAAAAAAAATCAGAGAGTACCAGAGCCTTATGCGGCAACAGTGAGCACTCTCCCATAAAGTTTTTTTCGAGTGATCCGGATGTGACCAAAAGCGTTCCAGAAGTTCGATCTCGTGTGAACTTGCTGAATCCTTAGGGCAGTTCGTCGTATAGCGCGAAGCTTGTCTTGAGCACCAGTGGTTTTGATCACCTCAGCAGTAGTTCCATTCTTTGTATTTCTTTTCTTGTTCCCGTTCCTTCTCGTTGTAGCATCTGTGAACGTAAAGAGAAGAACGATTTTATGTTTCTTGCTGTGTTTGCTTTTTCTCTTTCTCCTTTGTTAGTTTGTAACATGTTCGTAGTTTAGTGTTGCAGTGGAGTTGTGTATCACTGTAGAGGCGCTCTCGAGTGACTCACAGTGCACCAACTTTTTTAGAGACGAACTCTTGTGTGAGTCTCTACTTTGTGGACCTCCTCTACTTTAATTTGGCTTCGGGACTAACAATCTCAAGGCAAGATCCTAGTTAGAATGGACAACCGCTCAAACCTTCTCGATACTAGCTTTCACAAGCTTGAGAAGTTTGATGGCGAACACTACAATATTTGGAAGAGGAAAATCTCCTTGAATCTTTGCCTTGTCAAAGTTGCTTATGCGTTGGTTGATCCCGAACCTACCATTCCCGAAGATGGAGGAGAGCTTGTAGTTGGTGTGGCACAGGACGTGCACTCCAAGTGAAAGAAAGACAACTACATATGCAGGCTGTTGATTCTCAATGCTATGGACGACTCGATGGCAGAGTCCTACAGCAAGAAGGAGAAGGCAAGAGATGTCTGAGAATCTCTTGAGAAGCACTATAAAACTGACGAAAAAATATCTAAAATCCATCTCGTCGAGAAGTTCTTCACTTTGCAATTTGAGGACGAGAAGGTGATGTTACCACAAGTTAAGGAACTTCTGAAGATGCAACAGAAACTGGAGGAAGAGGGCATGAAGTAGGAAGATAAATTTGTGTTGGGAGCTATCGTCACCAAATTTCCTCCAGGCTGGATCAGGTTCAAGACTGATATGTACCGTAAAAATATGGAGATCCAGCTCAAAGATCTTTTTCACTGGATTCACATTGAAGATGAAGCTAGGGGCAACTGAAGTTGGTCTCCTTGTCCAAGCAGTTGGCTAAGGCCAATATGGTACATGCCAGTAACTCTAAAGTGAAGCAAAAATGTCCCTACAAGAAGAAGAAAAACTTCAACCAGCTGAAGGTGAGGTCGGCTCGGTTCAAGCCAAAGTCGAACACTGATGTGACATGCTACAACTGTGGTAAGAAGGGTCACTACAATAGCGACTGCAGGTCGAAGCCTAAACTGAAAGAGTAAGGTGAGCTTAACCTAGTTGTTATGATTGCACAGGTTGAGTCACATGGCGTGGACATTGACTGGTGGGTGGACACTGGTGCATCTTGCCACGTGTGCTTTAAGAAGGATATGTTCGTCAAGTATGAGCCTACCTCTGAGAAAGTCTCGATGGCGGATAAGTCTCAAGTTCCAGTGCTGCGGATTGGGACGGTAGTGCTGAAGCTAACTTCTGAAAAGTCACTTACACTGGAGAATGTGAAGCACGTACCAATGATCACCAAAAATCTGGTTTCTGGGAGTTTGTTGTGCAAGGCGGGCCTGAGAATGGATATCAATGCCTTTCAGATGGTGATGTCCTACAAAGAAACATACTTCGAAAAAGCTTTCTGTACCGAAGGGATGTTTAAACTGCAGCTTGTAACTCCTTCTGTTTGTATCAATGCAGTCTCTACTTATGGTTATTCTTTTGAGTTGTGGCATAATAGACTAGGACATGTGCATTGTAAACGCATTAACAAGATGTCTAGTTTAGGCCTTATCTCCAAGTGTGGGGGTAAGGAGGTAGAAAAATGTGAAGTCTGTGTGCAGACGAAGATCGTCAGGAATCCGTAAAGAAGAGTGAACCGAAGCACAGATCTTCTGGAGTTGGTACACTCAGATATCTATGACTTCAAGCAATTCTCCACAAGGCTGGAATGAAGTACTTCATCACTTTCATTGACGATTTCTCCAAGTACGTGTTCGTATATCTTCTCAAGTCGAAAGATGAAGCGTTCGAGAAGTTCAAGGACTTCAAGGCTGAAATAGAATGTCAAACCGGTCAACAACTCAAAAGACTCAGAAGCGATCGAAGCGGAGAATATCGTTCCTTGAAATTCGCATCATTCTACAAAGAACATGGGATTGTCAACGAAACAACTTCTCCGTATTCTCTCTAATCTAATGGTGTAGCAGAAAGGAAGAACATGACGCTGACAGAGATGATGAACTCTATGTTGCTGACAACAGGACTTCCAAAGTGCTTCTGGGGAGAAGCAGCGCTTACGGTTACGTTTATTCTGAATAGAGTACCATTCGCGACATCTGACATTACTCATCATGAACTCTGGTTCAAGGTCAGACCCAACTTGAATGTCATTCGAGTGTGGGGGTGTCTGGCATATGTGAAGCTTTCAGACCTTAAGATTCAGAATCTGGGAACGAGAACTACGAAAACTATATTTTTGGGCAATGCTGATAAGAGTGATGCTCAGAGGTTCCTTGATATCGAATCTAATCATATCATATAATCTCGCGGCGCCGAATTCTTTGAAGACAAGTTTGCTAGACACAAGAATGTTGTTCTCGCGGATGTCCTGGAGAATGCCGTTAGCATAGACGAGGCAAGTACCTCTCAGAGAAAAGTAGTCCAAGAAGAATTTGTCGTTGATGAGACAACATTTGAACCAGAACCCGCTGAGCCGAGAGCAAAGCGAGTGAGGAGGCCGAATGACTTTGGAGAAGACTTTGTTACCTATCATGTGGAAGCTGATCCGCTTACCTATGATGAGGCAATGAAGACCAAAGATGCTATTTTCTGGAAAGAGTCTATCTATGACGAGTTTGACTCGATAACTTCTAATAATACTTGAAAGTTAGTCGATCTGCCTGAAGGATCTAAACACGTCGGATGCAAGTGGATCTTTAAGAAGAAGATAAAAACAGACGGAACTGTTGACAAGTTCAAGGCCAGGCTAGTTGCCAAGAGATTTTCTCAGATGCGGAGGATTGATTACTTCGACAACTATGCTCCCGTTGCACAGATGACTACTATCAGAATGTTGATTGCTCTAGGTGCTATTCACAGAATGGTGATTCATCATATGGACGTCAAGACAACATTTCTAAATGGTGAAGTGACTGAGGAGATTTATATGCAACATCCAGAAGGATTTGTCGTCAAAGGTCTTGAAGACAAAGTCTGCAAACTGGTAAAATCTCTGTATGGTCTGAAGCAAGTTTCCAAATTGTGGCACAAGAAGTTTGACAAAGTCATCAGATCAAATGGCTACAAGGTCAGCGAAACTGATAAGTGTCTGTACACGAAGTTCGCTGGTGATAGAGGTGTCATCGTTTATCTCTATGTAGATGACATACTAATCCTAGGAATGGATGAAGAATGTGTCACTAGAACAAAGATGTTTTTCTCGTCTAAATTCAGTATGAAGGGCATGGGAGATGCATATGTCATCCTTGGGAGTAAGATAATCCGGACGGAACCTGGGCTTACTCTATCACAAGCTCACTACGTGAAGAAGATGCTCGCACGCTATGGTTATCAGGATCTTCCAGGTATTGATACTCCATATAGGTGTGGCAAGAAATTGAAGCCTAACCCAGAAAAAAGTGTCAAACAGTTGGAGTATTCTAGCGTCATCGAGAGCTTAATGTATGCTAAAAATGCCACTAGGCCTGGCATTGCTTTTGCTGTGGAAAAGCTGAGTAGATTCACGAGTAACCAAGGTATGTGATAAGATACCTCAAGAAGACTCAGAAGTTTGCACTTTACTACAGCGGAGATCCAACAGTAGTAGAAGGCTTCAGTGATGCTAGTTGGTGCTCAGAAGAAGAGAGCGAGAGATCCACAGGAGGATATATTTTCTCAATGGGTGGAGCTGCTATATCATGGAAGTCGAAGAAGTAAACTATGTTCTCACACTCATCAATGGAGCGAGTTCTATGTACTTGCGGCTGCAGCAGATAAAGTAGAGTGGCTTCGGGAGCTCATGTATGATCTTCCAATGGTTGGTGTGCAGATTCATGCTGTACCGATTTACTGCGACAACCAGGTAGCTGCAACAGTGTCATCTAATAATCTTTTTAATAGAAAGAAGAGAACTGTGCAGATTCGGCACAGAGCACTGAACAATCTCATCAAGACTGGTGTTATTGCAGTGGTGGATGTTCGGAGTCAGGAGAACCTAGCGGATTCGTTCACTAAAGCTCTCAAGCGCCAGCTAGTCGAAGACACAACAGGTAAAATGGGCTTGAAGGACCTCTGATATTGTGTCTTTGTAATCATATCATTAAGTTTTATGCTATTAGTTCAAAGAAAAATCTACTAGGCATCTAGCTTTTGGTTCAAGGGAGGACTACTGACTGAAAAAATATCAGGTACAGTGGGTAGTCCTTATGGACAATGTGGGATACGTACCTGAAACCACTGTAGTCTACTTTTTTTTTCTATAGAACAATTTCTGTTTAAGGATGGCTTCGGCGCCTTAATGAGTTCTCGGATAGAGTGAATGTCCGGCGAGCGCTGTAGGAAGCACGTGTAGTTCAGCACTACAAGGGACTTGTATCCCATGCTACGGTGGTGTGACACCACGATGAGATAAAAGATGTAAAGCCTCGACTGCGAGCCATGTCACAACGGCAGTAGCACTGCAAATAGGCAGGTAGCCTAATGCTGAAAAGATAGAGAGTTGTAGCACAATACTACTAAGAGGCCGGTGACCTCGTGCTACAGTGGGTGACACCACATGAGGTAGTTAACCTCCGCTAGGAGCCATGTCACAGCGGCGTAGCACCGCATGGAAGCGTAAGGCTTCATACTGGGATGTAGTACAACACTACTAAAAGGCTAGTGACCTTGTGCTACTGTGGGTAACACCACATGAGGTAGTTAACCTCGGCTATGAGCCATGTCACAGCGGCGTAGCACCGCACGGAAGCGCAATGCTTCATGCTGGAAAATATTAAACTCTCTTGAAAGGAACTCACCTAAATGTATGGACAGAGATATATGCCGTCTCTTGAGAGTAAACTTGTAGACACCCAAGATACATACACCGAAACCAGGTCAGCACATGGTCTTTAATGTGCGACCAGAGACACAACTGATGTCATTATGCGAGTGGGAATAACATCAGCTATGGTTCAGAATTCATGGCGTAGTCCATTCATGTATCGTACTGTTGTTTGACCCATGCGAAAAGATTCAAGTTGTGGACGGCATCTATCCTAATGCATGATGGACGATCACTGTGAGGGATGCTTAACCATATATTATGATATATGTGGGAGATTGTTGGTATTTTTTACTTTGCTTTGGGAGTTTTAGTCCCACATCGAAAAACCACCAATGTGTATATCTCAATATATAACTTTTTTTAGTATTGGTATATGTACATGGCGTGGTAGCCAGTGTGGATTAATTTTTCTAGAGGGATTAAGTGTGAACCCCATTATGACAATTTTTATTTTGTCACCACCTTTGGGAAATTTTTCTTAGGAGCTAGCGACTCGGACTCGAATTCGGACTCGGACATTATATAATTATTTGATTAGTTTTATTTTAAATTTTTGCTA
This sequence comes from Iris macrosiphon, assembly GCA_036927795.1. Classification (NCBI taxonomy): domain Eukaryota; kingdom Viridiplantae; phylum Streptophyta; class Magnoliopsida; order Asparagales; family Iridaceae; genus Iris; species Iris macrosiphon. The sequence continues at coordinate 17,345,940 of JAYESA010000005.1, read as the reverse complement.
TTATTATAATATGTCATTATACAATTTGACAGACTTACCATTTAACACAATTCCACTGAATAATTTCTCTTAGAGGAGTCAGGATCACAATCTATTCTGTGTCTACCAATATGGATCCATCCAGTTCCAGTCTGTAATTCTAGTCGGTATTAATGATTCAGCACTGCGAGCAGCAGCAACTTTGAGAGCAAGACTGTGCAAGGATATCAGTGGCGAAGCATCAACGGCAGCGGAGAGTTTCGAATCAAAAGGTAGTAGTACATCTGCTGTGAGTTTTGTGTCGAAAGGTGGAGAACTCCTCAAGCGCACAAGAAAAGGTACGGAATTCCCAAAGAGAAACTGCGACTCTAAAGAATCTTCTTACCGTTCAAAGCCTTCTAATGCACTAGTTTTAATTAAAACTTATACAACTTATATCATAATGAAACGTATTTAATAAAAAAACCATCAATAGGTATTCTACTATTATCATAATTCATCGACATTCATAATGAAACATGTACAATTATAAAAAAATCATCATATCCATAATACAAATAAAAAAAAAATTAATGTTCTAAATCCAAATTCAATCTTAAAGTCCAAACAACATATCCACAATACGACTAAGCATAAAAAAAAAAAAAAAAAAAATTAAAATCCGAACAGTCGTCCAAGATACCCAGACGTCCAACATGACCGAACAGCCGTATAATACTGTCGAATATGGAGTTCTCGGTTCGGCCTAGAACGTCTAGACGGACCAACGGTCCGGTTTTTAGAAGACTGATTGTGTGATGAAATGCTGTAGGTGATCTCCACTGGAAACAAGTTTCCATCTCCATGAACTCAAACTGGCAGGTTCAATTCTCAGTCATATACTTTCCTATTGTCTACGATTTCCTCTCTATGTTATTAAAGCAGTACTGATAATTTGGGTTCTCTGTGAGACATCAAGGTGGTTCTTAAGATGAGAAGCACATACATTGCCGGGAGCTTTGTGAAAACGAAAAAGAGTAAGATCTACAGATGGCTTGAACTTTGGTCATTTAGACCAGCCAGCAATTAAGCAGAATTATAATAGTCTGAGTGGTGTTTACCAGGTGTTGTTAGGGAGGTCTGCTCCAATATTGCAGCATGGCCCGGAAGAGAAGCAGAAGCAGAAGCAGAAGCCAGGACCTGCAGTCAGAGATCTTACTTTGGGATCAGGACACCGGAAAGGCTGATAGAGTTCGAATGCAGAAACAAATACGAAAAGCATATATGGGCCGATGGCATACAACAGATTCTCGACTGTCAGGCCAATATGAATATCGCGATGACAATGTAGATCGCAGCATGTGATGTACATAATAGCATAGGTTAAATAGTTGGGTGGAGATTTGAAAATAAGATTTGACTTGATCGAATTATTTCATGTACTTATCAGACCAAATTCACATCCTATATACATGGATTGTAATTGTTTGCCCTACTACTACAGTTGTCATAGAAGGTGAATGACTGGAGATTTTAGGTGAGGGAATGAATCATTTGTCAAATATTGAAAATGAGTTGTCGGTACCTACCATTTTTGAGGATAGAGGAGATAGCGACTGAAGGACACACATTCCAGTTGGAAGAAAGAATACAAAATGACCAAGGATTGCAAGTATGCGCACAAGGGGCAGACCTTTGTGCATGACAGGACTTTGCGCTTTGCAAGACTTGGCGCTTAGCAACGCATTGGAAGTCTTGGCGTCTTAGCGCATGGCAGAGCTGGGCGCATAGTGTCTCAATGTGTATGATGGTCTCTGCGCATGCAGGACGCGCATGAAGGCTTATGTGCATGGATTGGTGCATGGTGGCTTATGCGCATGGATTGGTGCATGGTGGCTTATTCGCATGGATTGGCGCATGGTGGCCTATGCTCATGAAGGTCACTGCACTATACAGGACTTGACGCATGGCTGAAATTGAAACTTGAAAGTAGAACCAATCCGAACCAATATAGCAAGGTATAACTAAACTTGGTTCATTTGATTACTTAACTTGGTTGCTATGATTGCAAAGGTTAAGTCCTATGGCATGGTTGCTGGCCAGTGGATGAAAACTGGTGCATCTAGCCACATGTGCTTTAAGAAGAGATGTTGATCAAGGTCGAACCTTTCAGTGGTGAAGGTCTTGATGGCAAGCAAGGATCAAGCAGAGGATCTGGAAATTGGGACAATGGTTCTGAACTTCGAGAAGTTACAGTCAAAGAAGTGCGTGTAGCAATGTACCAGTGATTACCAAGGACCTGATCTCAGAAAGTCTGTTAGAGACTTGAGAGTGAACATCCATGTTTGCTAGATGGTGATATCTTGGCAGGAGATATATTTTGAAACAAGGCGTTCAGTTTCAAATGGATGTTCGAGCTTCTACTTGTGACTGAAGTCTCATTATAAGAGTTGTGCGACCCCAGACTAGGACATGTACTTCGTACTGCCAGATGTCTAGTCTAGGATTTATCTCCAAATGTGGGGGTAAGGAGGTGGAGAAGCGTAAAGTCTGTGCGCAGACAAAGTTCACAAGAAAATAATTCAAACGGGTAAACCGAAGTACAAATCTTCTGGAGTTGGTTCACTCAGATATCTATGACTTCAAGCAGTTCTCCACAAAGGCCAAAAGGAAGTACTTCATTACTTTCATCGACGACTACTCGAAGTACGTGTTCGTCTATCTGCTCTAGTTAAAAGATGAAGCATTCGAGAAGTTCAAGAAGTTCAGGTTTGAGGCTGAACTTCAAATGGGGCAACAACTCAAGAGACTCAGAAGTGATTTAGGCGGAGAGTATATGTCTATTGAATTCACAACGTTCTACAAAGAAAATAGAATTGTCAATGAGACAACTGCTCCGTATTCTTCTCAATCAAATGTAGTAGCTGAAAGGAAGAACAGGACGTTGACAGAGATGATGAACTCAATACTATTGACTACGGATCTTCCAAACTACTTCTGGGGAGAAGTTGTGCTGACGGCTACGTTCATTCTGAACAAAGTGTCATACGCAACTTTCAATGTCACTCCTCAGGAACTCTGGTTCAGAGTCAGACCCAACTTGAACGTCATTCAAGTGTGGGGGTGTCTGGCATCTGTGAAGCTTCCGGAATTAAAGATTCAGAAGCTTGAATCGAGGACTACGAAGACAATCTTTCAGAGTGATGCTGAGAAGAGTAATGCTCGGAGATTTCTTGATATCAAATTAAATCATATTATTGAATCTCGCGATGCAGAACTCCTCGAAGACAAATTTGTAAGGCACAAGAATATTGTTATCGCGGATATTTCAAAAAATAGTGTGGGTGCACAGGAGGCTGAAGCTTCCAACGAAGATGTAGTCCAAGAAGAAGTCATCCCAACGATAACGATCGAACCAGAACTCGCAGAGCCGGTGTCTAAGCGAGTGAGGAGGGTGAAGGAATTCGAAGAAGATTTCGTCACCTATCATGTGGAATCATATCTGTAGTGCCCCGCTCCGCGTAGGCACTATGTACAAGTGATATCGCTTTGCTTGCTCGAGCGAAAGCCTTCTCGGAGAGTTCCTGTAAACCCCCAGATTTTTCAGGAATTTAAGAACAAAATTTCGAAATTTTTCTAGAATTTTTAACTAATTAAAATCAAGGTATTCTGGTATTAAATAATTTTAAATATTTTTATTAAATATTAAAATATTATAAAAATAATATTTTTTTGGTGTAAAACAAAATATTAGACATAGGGTATTTTTTCTGGAATTTATTGGACCCCAGAACTATTTTTAAAGACCTAAAAATTAATATTTTTATTAAACCCAAAATAAACCAACCGGTTTATTAAACCGAACCGGTTCAAAACCTTAAACCCAATTAAACCAACCCTGAACTCTAACCCGAAACCCGCAACCCGACCCGTAGCTACAGTATTCCAAAATTTTCCCCGTCCCTTCGACTTCTCGCCGGTGGCCGTTTCCCGGCCACTGCGCCTCTCCGCCTCCTCCGCGAACATCCCCCGCCGCTTCGCCTCCGCAACCGCCGCCGCCAGCTTCTCCTCTCCCCTCCCCAAACGTCCGGCCTCCCGTCTCCCGCTCCACCTATAAATCGACCCCGCTTCCACCACCTTCTCCGCCATCACCGAACTAGACTCCGGCCGCTCCCATCAGCCACCACCGCCATTGATCACCACCTTCTCCCCCGCCGCTCCGACGACACCCCTCCACCGACCCTGGCCACCGATCATCCTGTAAATCCCCTGATTTTTCAAGATTTTCAAAACCGAATTTTTCGGAATTTTCTGGAATTTTTCGAAAATTTTTGCTAATTAAAATCAAGGTGTTTTTGGCATTAAATAAAATTAAATAATTTTAAAATATATTAAAATATTATAAAAATAATATTTTGGGTGTAAAATGAAAAACTAGACTTAGGATAATTTTCTGAAAATTTATTGGGCCCCGGACCTATTTTATATCACCTAAAAACTATTTTTATAATTATTTGATTATTTAACAAAACTAAACCAAACCCAAACAAACTGAGCCCAGCCCAAACCGAGCCCAGCCCGGTTGGCTATCGGGTCGGGTCGGGTCGGGTCGGGTCGGCCAGACCTGAACCCGCCGCCCGACCCGTTCTGACCTCTTCCTCCCCAGTTCCTCTCCCCGAATTTTCCGGCGGCGGCTCTGGCCACGTCGCCGGAGCCCGCGTCAGACCCGCCCGCACCCCACGCCACGACACCCCCCTCTCTCCGCCTCGTCCGGCCACCTCCCCGCGGGTTCCCCCTATAAAATTCCTCTCTCCTCACCTCCTCCCTCATCTCCCTCCCCTAACCTAACCCTAGCTCCGGCCACCCCTCCGGCCACCTCTTTCCCCTAGCTCCGGACCTCGCCGCTCCGCCCGCCGAGTCCCCTCCAGACGCAGCAGCAGCTCCCCAGGCCGCCGCGCTCCCCAGACCTCGACGACACCCTCCCTTTTCCCAGAACCCGCTCGCCGCCACCCGGATCCGGCGACCTAGCCGCTGCCGTCAGGCCGCCCGTCGTCCACCCAGCCCCGTCAGCCCCTCGCCGGCCTCCCCTGACCAGCAGCCTCCTCCGACTCTCTCTTCGGCGAACCAGAACCCTAACCCTAGGCGACTTCGACTCAGGACACGGACACTTCGTGTCGTGTCGGACACGAAAAAATGCAGTTTCTCGAGCCCTGTTCAGGTACCTGTTTCTCTCCTCGCTACCCCGTTTTCGATTCCGTCTGTTGCATCGCGAACCCTGCGTGACCCTCTCGGTGCCCGTGCAACCCGCTCGGTGTATCGCGTCCTGTGGCGATCGCGAACTGCGATCCAAAAACAGGAAAAATAACGCCCTGATTCACCCCGGAACTGAGTACGCCCCGCCAAACGGGACGACTTGGTCGCGTGCGGTCTTCACCGATACGTTTGCGCCGTCGATACGGACGTGCGAGATTTCACAGAAGTCGATTCGGATGTGCGTGCACATCGGAATCAACGCGTATCCGCGGACAGCGTCCCGTATCCATCCTTTCTGGAATGCGTCGTAACTTTTTGTACACGTCGGATCGAAACGAAACTTGCGCCATCGGACTCGTAGCAATATGCTGGTCCTGTGACCCAAGTTTGGTTCGATTCTGAGAACGTTGACGAAATCGCGTGTCGTGGGCCCCATAGGCTCCACTTGACGGACGATTTTGTGACCGGCTCATCGGAATCCAATTTTGGAAGTTCCGTTGGGTTCGTATCATCGTTCCTGACTTGTTGACACTAAGTTGGACGAATTTGGAGACCTTTGTCCCTGACACACTTTTCGGTGCAAAGTGGCCCACATGTGGACCCCGCTTTGACCCGAAAATGTCATTTTTGCCCTTGTGTCCAAATTGGACTTAAGGACAGGCGTTTCTAGCTATTTGATATTTTCTGAGACTGATGGTAATATTTATTTCAGCAGTCGGAGTAGTACCTGCAGATCACACTGAGACCAGAGCTACAGTTGGAGCCAGGACCCCAGGCAAGTGTACCTTGCCAAAATCCTGCAGTATTGTTACCTATTTACTTGATTTAATTAACTGTTGTACATGCTTAACCTAGAAACCGCGTGACGTACCTAGTGTCCGATTATAGTCGGGTGCCAACACCGTACGCGGTGTTGGGTACGTCATCTAGAGATGGACATTCGTGACCCTTTACATTCTCGTACTTGCATTATCAAGTACATTATACCCAGGACACCTGACACTATTTCATGTGACGGAATCTTCCTGAGATATTCATGGTGATTCTGTGTAGGATACATATGCCTGACATATACAGTTTACATGCTTAGAATTATTCTGACTTGTTGCATTAGCTTGATCTTGCGTTGTAACGCCCCGCAACTGCTCGGAGCGTTACGCTGAATCGGATAGAATGAATCAAATGCTGGTTACATTTGAAATGTCGGATTTCGGGAAGAAGGATTAATCGAGTTGGTTTCAATGTGCAGATGGCTAGCGGGATCGATAGAAATCAGGTGTTCGTTCAGAACAGTACTGAATAGCTGGATGGAAACGATAATGCCGTCTTCCTTAGTCCGATCGGTCGGATGATTTGGAGAGCACGGCCTGCTCGCACGGTCATACCAGTTGAGTAGATCGCGCTTGCATCGGACCACGGGTTCAAGGGATTGGCCGTATCGGCAGGACAGGATGCCTAACGGATTTAATCATTGTGAGTGGGCTCTTTCCCTTCTCCTCTACTCCTTCATGCCTAATAATATGGAAAACACGTAATGGCTTGTACACTTGGGCTGAAACATCGGGAAGCACTACACTGAGGCGTGCATAGAGTGTGCGTCGTTGGCTTGGTAGGATTGTGGCTTGAAATGGTTTACGCGTTGGATAGTTGGATTATACATTTAAGGCAGTCGGTTGGATTACTTGGGATTATGCTTGGATAGTTGGATGCGATAGTCGGATTATTCATTTGAGGCGATCGGTTGGATTACTTGGGATTATGCTTGGACGGTTGGAAATATACAAGTTGGAATGATACAATTGAGGCAATGGGAATATCGGAAATCCGGGCGAGCGAGCGTGCATCCGTGTACGAGTATCACTGGATCGCTTTGTCTTGCAAAGCGAGCAGTTGTGGTTCGAAACCGAACAACTGCATCGGCGAGGGTATGGTGCCGCTTGATGGGGCATTGTGCCACGAATGGGGCATTGTGCCACTGAAACGGCATTATGCCATGGGTTGGCTTTGAGCATGGGTGTTGCACTATTTCGGAATACATTGCTATGAGGCGGAAATGTGAATTATGGGAATGGCTTGTGATATGGACTCTTCGGGAGGATAAGTTGGAAGAATGGTTATGGATAATTCGGTTGGATATCGGTTAAGCGAGTACTTGATCGCTTGGTGGGGCGAGAATGTTCGATCCTCTCGCCTCACCTACCTTTTTGCATGTCACGGACAACCTGGGTGCACAGGGTGTTGATTTCCTCGAAACGGTTTCCGGGGCACTGGAACCGTATCGATCCGGAGGGAAATATTGATTCGTGCTAGTCACGATGCTTAGCGGGACCTCCAGCGGGGCTTGCTACCCGGGCTGATAGGGCGCGCCGCTAAGGCGGAGAAATATGTCCTTTATGGCTTGGCCAGTGACTTCATATAGACTAAGAGTTGGCTTGCTTTTCTTTCGTTGGTTTGTGCATCGTGTAGGCGCGGCCACCTTGCCTCGGCAAGAGTGTGCATTCGAGATGGGAATATATAACTTCGGTTGAGGATGGATATTGAGGCGAGTCTGATGGTTCGATATGTTATCGTGCAAACGATGGCATTGAGTTAGACGGGTCGGCTATATATAAACTGCTTGTCGCTTGGTTTGAGATTGAATGCTTGCATGCTTAAACTGCTTTACTGCTTTCCTTAACATGTCATCCATATGCCATGAAAAGAATCTAGGATTCAACTAGAAAGATCACCATTTAACTGTGTGCATTCACTACTTTACTTAGTGTCGGCTTAGACGAGTGGGTTACCCCGCTCACCAGTACGGTTGTGTACTGACCCACGTTTGTGGGCAATATTTCAGGTACACAGGCGTAGTGGCGCTGCTTGGATATACGGGACAAGATGTATGAACTGTAAGTACCTTTGTGGGCTAGAGAAAGAGCAAGAGTTATTTCATCGTCTCCGTGGCATCGCCTTTGTGGCATGGCCTTCGGGGCATCTCATTTGGACCCTATCGTGAGCTTCGCTGCGTATACCCTGATGTGTGCTTGGTACACAATTGGCTTCCGCTGTAACTTGGTTGTTTCGATGATAACTTTCGTGTTTAACAACATCGCCTTGTACGAGCGCAACTCCAGGCTCGTACGGCATCACGTCCCGAATAGAACGATTGTTCCGCGGGAGAGCTGCAACGTGGTGATTTCACGTTCAGCGGGGACTATTGGGCTTGCGGGAGTTTGGGGCGTGACAGATTGGTATCAGAGCGCCCGGTTCATTTCTTCGGACTTGGTCCTTCGCTTCATCACAAACTCTAAATAGCTTCCGCGTGTCGTTTAGCTCTTGACTCTACTCAGTGCCGCATCGGATGTTTCATGCAATAAGTCTATTTATTGCTGGTTTTGGCTGCATGTTATTCTGTGTTGGGTTGCCTTGGTTGGTTTTCGTAGGATCGCTTAGCCTCGTTAGGCGTTGTTGCATTCGTGCAGCAAGTTGGTTGGCGTTGTTGCATTTGTGCAACAAGTGTGGGCTTCCGTTGGGTTGGTTGGCTTATCGTTCGGAGAGATTCTGATTGCCTCAATGGATCAGTTGGTTGGCTGACGAGATTTGGTTATGCGACATGTTTTGAGTAGAAACATTCGATGGGAATGGATCCTTGCACGAGTTGCTCGTCAAGCGATTGTGTTGGATAGAAGTTGGAATTTTGGCTGTGGCGCATCGGTTGGGCAGATTTGAGTTGGCTTGAGAAATATCAGATAAGTTGGCATGAGTTGCTCGTACAATAAACGTGTGGAACCGTTGGGTATTGGGTTGGACTACTTGGAATACAATCGTTGCACGATTGCTCGTGCTGTGAAAGTATCAGGCGGTTAGAGAATAGCTGGGAGCAGTGAGAATGGAACATAGCATGAGTTGCCTAACGAGATTGATGGTTAAAGAATCGGCTAAGTTTTTGTGTCAGACTTAAGATGGGAATGGCATGATCACACCTGAGGGATGGTTCGAACGGATCTTGGATTCGTGAAAGGAAACGTAATGTGAGTAGCGAACTGATTCGAAGTGGTATATGGGATCAAATGTGTTAAGCAAGGCATTGGAAATATTTTGGTTGGACATCTATTGGAATTGCCTGAACGGACTCGGATAACGAATACAAGTCGGTTGGTGCAAATCGATTGAGTTGGAAAGAGTAAAAATGGAGCAAGCGAATATTGAGTTATGATTCGGCAGAATCACCTCGGAATAGTCGGTTTGGGATAGACGCTGGTTGACGCAGATTTTGCACGAGGGCAACTATATTTCCAAGTGGTATATGGTGCAATGAAATTTGACTCGGGTATCCTTCGATACATTAGACTTGAGAACTCAAGGACGGAGTCGTGCAAACGGAAGTATCATTGGGCTTGAAAGATGGACAAAAAAAAAAAAAAAAAAAAAAAAAAAAAAAAAAAAATCGGAACGAACATTTGGGTTATGCTTGAGCAAAGCGATGGGATTATCGGAAGGATAGCGAGCACGAACTACGATTTTGGGCAACACATTTGAGCTGTTGGTTGAGCAAAGAAACACGAACTTGGCTTGGAGGGACAATGCGATTGATTCACACAAACTTGAAGGATTTTTGGATATTGTTGCTCGAGAAGTTGAATCAGGTTTAGCGGAAATGAAATTTTGGGCAAGATGGTGCAACGATGATAGACGGATTCTTCGGAAAGACGTAGACGGATAGTGGCAACAACGGAAGGCAAAGATTTTGGCGGATTGATTTCTGAAGATAGCTAAATGTGGGAGCAACGTTGGACGAATCACTGTGCTGCTCGAGTAAGTTGGAAGTGCAAGGTGGGACGTGGCAAACGATGTGAATTTGAGCAAGTTTCGAGCTTTGAGAATCGTTGAAATCGATGGTGCGAGAATCGAACATGCAATTCGGAAATTTGATGGATTCAGGGCAGAACGACGGGTTGATGGTAGACGGTTTCAACGAGCACATTGCTCGGATTCGGGACTTCGCTCGGATAAATGGTTGGAATTTTGATTCGGATTTGCAGATGAGATATAGCATGGTTTATAGTAATTGTCCATCGTGATGATTATAACTATCGAGCGTAGCTTCGGGACAGCTGACCCTAGTGACTTGCCCGCAGATCAGGATATGAATATGGTAGACCCATAGAACGACCCTTGAGGCGGCGTATTTGGGAATGCGTAGAGGGCAGATGTGAGCAATGAGATTTGGCTTATTGACTGAGTGTTGGATTTGAGAGATCCTTGGGATAGCCTTCAGCTGAAGATGCAGCCGGAAGACCGAAGCGATTGTGGGATTGGCCTAAGTCAACTGATGAGATTCAGAGTCGCAGATTTTTATCGATGGCATCGCCTCTGACTCATCGTGCCCTGGAAGGGAATAGCATTCATATGAATTGACGACTGTGAAACTAGCTCGTGAAGTTAAAGCAGCGGCTCGTTCAGATCAAATCTTTGTAAATACTGGAAGGGACAGATGTGCCTCAGATTTACAAGATGTCTCGGAACTTAGTCTGGGAAACATGCTCATTCGGAAGGCGAAGGTGATATTCTATGCTTCGAGGCAGTGGAAGCAGCGCGAAGAACTATTCCATGCGCAACCTAAGAATTGTGGCGAGTGTGTCCACGTTGAAATCGTGGCGACACAAATCCCTTTGGCGTGGCGGCGAGATCTTCGTGGATCACACGAACCTCAATATAGATGTTCACCCTGTGAGATTTTGAGATGGCAGGAAATGTGTTGGACTGAGCTGATCTAAGCAAGTTGATATTTGGGTAAGTCGCATAGCTGGGGTAGATCAGTTGTGAGAATCGTTCGGTGCACGAGATAATATTTGGAGATGTTGCTAGTACTGATTTCAGGAATAGTGGGATGGATTGAGTTGGAACTCGGACTGATTGAGTCGGTGGAAAATCTGCATAATTGAGAATAGTTCTCGAGCGAATGTTTGGAATGGGAATTGTGATTTGGTTCAATTGGGAGCAAAACATACGGATGCCTCGAACATAAAGATACCCTTGTAACTTGTTCAAATTTGCTATCGCAAAGCTCGGCTGAAATGCATGTATTTTAGGGACGCCTTAAATACGTGTACGATCCAAAACTAAGCGATACGAGAAATTCGTGTTGAGCTGCAAGGAGGATGTGGGAATTCGTGAAATTTATTCGAGCGTTCAGCAGAACGAGATGCGGAGTCAGAATCGTGAATATGTGAGTTGCGTGGAGCAGATCTATGGAATTGGATTATGGCATGCTAGTAAGGAATGAGTACCAGCACGGTTCGTGGACGAACCTGATTCTAAGTGGTATATTATGTAACGCCCCGCAACTGCTCGGAGCGTTACGCTGAATCGGATAGAATGAATCAAATGCTGGTTACATTTGAAATGTCGGATTTCGGGAAGAAGGATTAATCGAGTTGGTTTCAATGTGCAGATGGCTAGCGGGATCGATGGAAATCAGGTGTTCGTTCAGAACAGTACTGAATAGCTGGATGGAAACGATAATGCCGTCTTCCTTAGTCCGATCGGTCGGATGATTTGGAGAGCACGGCCTGCTCGCACGGTCATACCAGTTGAGTAGATCGCGCTTGCATCGGACCACGGGTTCAAGGGATTGGCCGTATCGGCAGGACAGGATGCCTAACGGATTTAATCATTGTGAGTGGGCTCTTTCCCTTCTCCTCTACTCCTTCATGCCTAATAATATGGAAAACACGTAATGGCTTGTACACTTGGGCTGAAACATCGGGAAGCACTACACTGAGGCGTGCATAGAGTGTGCGTCGTTGGCTTGGTAGGATTGTGGCTTGAAATGGTTTACGCGTTGGATAGTTGGATTATACATTTAAGGCAGTCGGTTGGATTACTTGGGATTATGCTTGGATAGTTGGATGCGATAGTCGGATTATTCATTTGAGGCGATCGGTTGGATTACTTGGGATTATGCTTGGACGGTTGGAAATATACAAGTTGGAATGATACAATTGAGGCAATGGGAATATCGGGAATCCGGGCGAGCGAGCGTGCATCCGTGTACGAGTATCACTGGGTCGCTTTGTCTTGCAAAGCGAGCAGTTGTGGTTCGAAACCGAACAACTGCATCGGCGAGGGTATGGTGCCGCTTGATGGGGCATTGTGCCACGAATGGGGCATTGTGCCACTGAAACGGCATTATGCCATGGGTTGGCTTTGAGCATGGGTGTTGCACTATTTCGGAATACATTGCTATGAGGCGGAAATGTGAATTATGGGAATGGCTTGTGATGTGGACTCTTCGGGAGGATAAGTTGGAAGAATGGTTATGGATAATTCGGTTGGATATCGGTTGAGCGAGTACTTGATCGCTTGGTGGGGCGAGAATGTTCGATCCTCTCGCCTCACCTACCTTTTTGCATGTCACGGACAACCTGGGTGCACAGGGTGTTGATTTCCTCGAAACGGTTTCCGGGGCACTGGAACCGTATCGATCCGGAGGGAAATATTGATTCGTGCTAGTCACGATGCTTAGCGGGACCTCCAGCGGGGCTTGCTACCCGGGCTGATAGGGCGCGCCGCTAAGGCGGAGAAATATGTCCTTTATGGCTTGGCCAGTGACTTCATATAGACTAAGAGTTGGCTTGCTTTTCTTTCGTTGGTTTGTGCATCGTGTAGGCGCGGCCACCTTGCCTCGGCAAGAGTGTGCATTCGAGATGGGAATATATAACTTCGGTTGAGGATGGATATTGAGGCGAGTCTGATGGTTCGATATGTTATCGTGCAAACGATGGCATTGAGTTAGACGGGTCGGCTATATATAAACTGCTTGTCGCTTGGTTTGAGATTGAATGCTTGCATGCTTAAACTGCTTTACTGCTTTCCTTAACATGTCATCCATATGCCATGAAAAGAATCTAGGATTCAACTAGAAAGATCACCATTTAACTGTGTGCATTCACTACTTTACTTAGTGTCGGCTTAGACGAGTGGGTTACCCCGCTCACCAGTACGGTTGTGTACTGACCCACGTTTGTGGGCAATATTTCAGGTACACAGGCGTAGTGGCGCTGCTTGGATATACGGGACAAGATGTATGAACTGTAAGTACCTTTGTGGGCTAGAGAAAGAGCAAGAGTTATTTCATCGTCTCCGTGGCATCGCCTTTGTGGCATGGCCTTCGGGGCATCTCATTTGGACCCTATCGTGAGCTTCGCTGCGTATACCCTGATGTGTGCTTGGTACACAATTGGCTTCCGCTGTAACTTGGTTGTTTCGATGATAACTTTCGTGTTTAACAACATCGCCTTGTACGAGCGCAACTCCAGGCTCGTACGGCATCACGTCCCGAATAGAACGATTGTCCCGCGGGAGAGCTGCAACGTGGTGATTTCACGTTCAGCGGGGACTATTGGGCTTGCGGAAGTTTGGGGCGTGACATGCGTGACATGGACATGAGACATTATGAAACTGTGACGTGAGATTACATTGGGTGGGGAGAGATTTACCATACAAAAGGCTGATTATATATATATATAATATTTTAATGGAAGTGCCTTAGACTCTGACACAGAGCTTTGGTACCTTACTGGCCCTTCGAGAAAATACTGCTATGGTTTCTTCGACACTGATCCTGTAGTAGTCTCAGCCTGAGTATGACTAAAACTCTCACTTGCATATCACTTAGCTGGTTTATTTATTTACCCTATTGTTCTTTTATTTCTGCACTGCATTTATTTTTGCTTGTATTATCTGTACCTTGTTATGTCCCCTGAGGACCTGGAATGGACTATGTCCCCAGGATTGGCTGACGAGATCTATCCTGAGGTTTACGGGACCAGAGCACTTATCGGAGCAGAACCAGGAACCGAGGACGAGATCGTGCCCGAAGACTTCTCCTGAGTATTGGCTTTACATACTCAGATATTTCTATTTCCAGTTACTTTAATTCATGTCTATTTGCTTTGATGTAACAGACTTATTCTCGGATTGTTCCTCGAGACACTCTTGTTGAGATATGCTAGTTTATATTCATTTGCATTTATTCTGGCTTTTGATCTGTGGATGAGATTAGAATAGTCTGTGACTTGTAATACTTGATCTATTTATTGTTAGACTACAGCTTAAGCATGCCATGATGGATCCATTAAATTGGGTTGTCCATCGGTGCGTGCTGCTGGCCATTGCCACGTGTCCAGTCCCTCGGTATTTTGGGACTAGGGCGTGACACATCCCCACTAGCCACCTCGTCGAACCTCGATCTCCCCCGGCGCCTCCTTCAGCCGTGACTCGAGAACCCCTGCCACTGGACTCCGCCGACGAACTTCCCCGGAGCCGCCACCAGCTCAGCCGAGCACAGCGCCGCCACGACGACTCCAGCGCAGCCTCCATCGAGCCTCCCCGACGACCCCAGCAGCCACCGCAGAAACCCTAGCAGCCGTCGGCTGTGCCGCGTCGCGCCACCTCGTAGAAACGCGTAATTTCAGTCATCTTCGGCGCCCTGTTCAGGTGAGGATTTCTCTCTCCTCGCTGTCTCGTTTTCCGAACCGTCTGCTGTGACGCGTAGAATGCGTGACCCTATCGATACCCGTGCAATTCGTTCGGGGTATCGAGTCCTGTGGAGGTCGCATACTGTGACGCAAAAAAAGAAAAATAAATCCCCAATTTTCCCGGAACTGGGTGCGCCCCGCTAAATGGGACGACTTGGTCGTGTGCGGACTTCACCGAAAGGTACGCGCCATTAATACGGACGTGTGGGATTTCGCGAAAGTTGATTTAGATGTGCGTGCACACCGAAATCAACGCGTATCCGTCGACAACGCCCCGTATCGGCCCTGTTCTGAAACTCGTTGTAACTTCGTGTACGCTCGTCGTTTCGAAACGAAACGTTCGCCATCGGACTCGTAGCAATACGCTGGTCCTATGACCCAAGTTTGGTTCGATTATGAGAATGTTGACAAAATCCCGTATCGTGGCCCCCACGGCTCCACTTGACGAGCAATTTTCTGATCGGCTCATCGGAATCCAGTTCTGGATATTCCCTTGGATTCGTATCGTCATTCTGGACTTGTGGACACTAAGTTTGACGAATTTAGAGAACATTGTCTCTGGCATATTTTTCGGTGCGAAGCGGGCCACATGTGGACCCCGCTTTGACCAGAAATGTCACTTTTGCCCATGTGTCCAAATTGGACTTATGGACATGCAATTCTAGCTATTTGATGTCTTCTGAATCTGATGGTAACATTTATTTCAGCATTCGGAGGAGTACCTGTAAATCCCGTTTATACCAGAGCAGCAGTTGGAACCAGAACCCCAGACAAGTGTACCTTGCCATACTTGCAGCATTTGTTTATACTATTCTCTTGATTTATTACTGTAATATCTCTGTTCAACCTAGGACCGTGTGACATTACTTAGCGTCCGAATAATATTCGGGTGCCAACGCCGTACGCGAAGTTGTGTAACGTCACATAGAGATGGATATCGAGACCCTATACATTCTCGTGCTTGTCTTATCAAGTACGTCATACCTCAGGACACCTGACACTATTTATGAGATAGAATATTCCTGAGATATTCATGGTGATTCTATATAGGTTACAGGTTTTATGACATATACTTTATATACATGCTTAGATCTCATTATGACTTGCTGCATTAGATATGATCTTGCGTGTCATGGACATGAGACGTGTGATTACATTGGGTGGGGAGAGACACACAAGCTACAGGTTGATTATATTATTGCGGTGCCGTAGCCTCTCCGAACTAGACACCGACATGATATCACTGCTACCGGCTCCCCGACACCGAGCTTGTAGTGGTCTCAACCTGAGTTCTAGTGATGCTCTCATCTTGCATATCACTTAGCTGGTTATATAGTTTACCCTATTGATTCATTTATTATTGCACTGCATTTATTATGGCTTGAGTTATTCTTGTACCTTGCTATGTCCCCTAAGGACCTGGATCCGGGTTATGTCCCCAGGAATAGCAGAGGAGATCTACCCCGAGGTGTACGGAACAGGAGCAGGCACTGGAGCAGTACCAGAACCAGAAGACGAGGTGATCGCCGAGGATTTCTTCTGAGTATATGCTTTATCCATACTCAGTATTTGCTTTTGTTATACTCTTTATTTCTTGTCTATTGAACCATTGTATCAAACTCATTATCGGATTGTTCCCCGAGTTATGTTTTATTGAGACATTGATGTTGTTTATATTTCATATTGATGTATTCGTTTCTGTGGATGAGATTAGTACCATTGCCCATATTGTTGTTTTACAACTTAAGTACACCCTGATGGGTCCATTAAATTGAGTTTGCCCATCGGTGTGTGCTGCTGGCCATTGCCACGTGTCTAGTCCCTCGATATTTTGGGACTGGGGCGTGACAGTTTCCGATTGAAACACAAGACGATTGATCTAAGTGAGTGGGTAGAACTTCATTCTCTAATTCTTACATGCCTTAATAATAAATTTGAGTTTTTGAAAAACTTGTTTGCTTGATAAGATAATGTTCACATTAGAAATGATAGAACGAGAACCTATATGCTTAACAAGAGAACTTATATGCTTGTCTAAAAAGAGATAGAACCTTGCCATGCTAAGTCAAGATAGAAAAGAAATATTGCATGCATAGTTACATTGACACCACTATCAAACGAACCCTTGCCATGCTAAAAAGATAAGTAAAAGAATTGCTTGAACAAGTCCCCTTGTCATATGCTAAGTAAGAGTAGAATTGCATGCTTTAGTAACAAGATATAGAAGAACTAGTATCATGCTTGCTTACATAGAGTTTTCTCGTATGTTTTCTATCGTACTGAAAGAGAGAGAGATTGCATGCTAGTTGTTATGAAAATCGATATCGTGCTTGCTAATATATATTTTGCTTGCCTGTTTTCCTATATCGAACTGTTATAAGTCATTGATTCATATAAGCAGAGACTAATAGTGCGTCCTGAGGTACGGTCCTACGCGATCTAGTGGGGTAAGCTATTACTTGTGTGAAAGATGATTGATATGTTTTGCTTGATCATTGCTTTCTAGCATAATGTGTTCATGTCATGCATTGGTTTCGGACAACTTGTGCACAAGGTTTTGTCTCTCGAACGGTTGCTGGGCACTAGGAATCGCTCGGTCCGGAAGAGATTTTTGTTTCACCCTGAGGATACGGTCCTACGGGGTCTAGTGGGATGATGTGTCTATTAGTCTTGTGCGGAACCCATGATGTCACAGCTGCTAGTATTTGTGTATGTTGGTGAAGAGCTGAACCTTGAGTCACAGTTGCCGACACATGCGCGTGCTAATGCAGAGCTAAACCTTGAGTCACCGCTGCTAATCATGGGGCTACCCATGGACCATCATGTAGTTAGGGCACATACTAGGTTAGCCTTCTTGCATACCTAACTGTTTAATGCAGAGACGGACGGGGAATAGAACATATATGTTTATGCAAATTGTTGCTAAATTGTATGTCTGCTGCAGGGATAACCGTTCGACGAAGGGTAAGAATCACTGAATAAGTGATGCATTGATTTTTTATTATGTTTTGAATTTCGTTTTGTCCCTAGACTTGCATGTTTCACCTTATGTTCACCGCTGCCCCTTAGTAATGAATTGATCAGTCCACTAGAATAACTTGTGTTCCTAAAGAGTTAGTAATTATAGTGCACGATACATGTTGCGCACTGTACGATAGAACACTATCCTGATTGTATGTTTAAATGTTTGAATATGCAAAATTGTTTTCAAAGCTATGTTTTTGAAAGAAGTAAACTGACTCTAGCCCTGTGCTGCATGAAATGAACATAGGTAAAAGTAGCATGATCACTAGTAATGTAATATTTTGCCACATGCTTATTTAGTATTGGTTTCAGGGAGTGTTGCTTCTGTTCGTTGATTTATACTTACCAGTATTTTCTTCAAAGTGCTGACCCATCAACAGTTTGCTTGTTCGCAGGTGCTGGATCGTCCGAGGAAGCGATAGCCGGGCCTCATCCCCAGGACCCGAAAATCTAGAGTCGATGCCTTGAGCCATATCGAGTTGTGATTTGAGCTTCTTTTGTATACATGGATGTATGTATGGAACGATGTTATTGTATTCGAGAGAGTGCTTGAGCGATTTGTAACCTCGGCCAAACGCCGCTTGTAACACTTTTGAATATCAATAAAGATGCTTGTTTCCTTTTGCCGTTGTGTTCTTTACTTTTCTGTAAAATGTGTCATTGCTTCCGTCTTGAATAGCTTACTTTCCCTTGTTCAAGCTTTGGCCTTATGTAAGCGCAACTTAGGCTTGCATGGCATCACGCCCGTGCGAGGATGGTCGGTCCCGCAAGGACCCAAGCGAGGAGGAACGGCCTATGCTGGATCGGGGCGTGACAAGATCCGCTTACCTATGATGAGGCGATGAAGACCAGAGATGCTGTCTTCTGGAGGGAGGCTTTAAATAATGAGTATGGCTAAATAACCTCCAACCACACTGGGTGTTGGTCAATCTGCATGAAGGAGCTAAACCAATCAGATACTTATCAGCTCTTCAATTCGATAAAGATAAAAGCAGACAGAACAGTTGAGTTCAAGACAAGGCTATATGCCTAAGGATTTTCTCAGACAATAGGGGATTTGAGTTCTTTGGCACCTTGATAAGGGTGTCATAGATCAAGATGATGATTGTCGTAGCTGCTATTCACAATATTCATCAGATGATAGGAAGACAGCAAGTCTTGGATGAAGACAGACATGAGAGATTCACGGACAATAGTCGGAACTATTGTCATTCAGGTTTGAAGACAGTCTGCGAGTTGGTGATATCTCGATACGGCCTGAAGTAATTCTCAGGATGTGGCAGCAGGAGTTTGATAAGTCATCTAGTCAAAGTTGTCGCAGGATCAGCGAGACGGACAAGTGTGTGTACATGAAGTTCGCTGATAATGGAGGAGTCATCGTTTGTATCTATGTGGACGACTTACTAGTCCCAGTTGTGGACACAGAAGTGTCACTAACAAAGATGTCATTTTTATCCAAACTCAGGACATGGGATTGCGGATGTCATCCTAAGGATATAAGATAATCTGGATGCCAGGTGGGCTTGCTTAGTCACAAGCTCTCAGCATGAAATATTGATCACACGCTTTGGGTATCAAGGACAATACTCCTCAGGTGTGACATGAATATGAAGCCAAATCCAAGTAAAAGCGTCAGACAGTTGGTGTACTCGAGTATCATCAGGTGAATGATTCAAGCTGCGTGTACCACCAGGCCTGACATAGCTTTTGTTGTAGGGATGCTGAGTCAGTTCACAAGCAGTATATGTGTTGAACATTGAAAGCTGTGAAGAGAGTCATCAGAATTCTCAGGAGAACTCAGTAGTATATCATGTGCTACAACAGTTATCCAGATATGAAGGAAGGCTTTGATGATGCCAGTTGGTGCTCTGGAAAGAAGAGTGAAAGATCCACAGGAGAACTTGACTTCTCCAGGGGTGGTGTTGCTATATCGTGGAAGTTGAAGCAGCAGTCTTTACTCTCAGAGTTCTTTGCACTATCAAGCTGCAACATATAAAGCAGAATGGCTCTGGAAGCTCTCAGATGATCTTCCTATGGTTAGTATACAGATTCGGATGATACCGTATACTGTAAAAACCAGGAAGCTGCAGCAGTGGCATATGTTCATCGCTTCAACAGTTTGAAGAGAACTATATGGATAGAACACAGGACACTGAATGAGTGCAGATTGCGTAGATCATTACAGTGCTTTAATGATCGGAGTCAGGTAAATCTGGTGGATCCGTTCATGATTGTCATGCCTTGGTCCCGCAGGGGCCGATCGTCCTCGCTTGGTCCCTAAGGAACCGATCGTCCTCACTTGGACGCGATGTCGTGCAAGCCTAAAGTGCGCTTGCACAAGGCCAAAACTTTGAACAAGGGCAAGTAAGCTATTCAAGACAGGAGCAGCGATATATATGTTGCAGAAAAGTAAAGAACACAACGGCATAAAGAAACAAGCATCTTTATTGATATTCAAAAGTGTTACAAGCGGCGCTTGACTGAGGTTTCAGATCGCTCAAGCACTCTCTTTCTCTCGATTACAATGACACCGTTCCATACATTATGTCCCTCTATACAAAAGCAGCTCAAAGCAATCTCGATACGGCTCAAGGCATCGACTCCAGATTTTTGGGTCCTGGGGATGAGGTACGGCTAACGCTTCCTCGGACGATCCAACACCTACGAACAAGCAAATTGTTGGTGGGTCATCACTTTGGAGAAAGTACTGATGAGTATAAAATCAACGAACAGAAGCAACACTCCCTGAAACCCACACTAAGTAAGCATATGGCAAAATATTATATTACTAGTGATCTTGCTACTTTTACCTATGTTCATTTCATGCAGCTCAGGATTATAGTCAGTTTACATCTTTTCGAAAACATAGCTTTGAAATCAGTTTGCATATTCAATACTTACAAGCAAGCTATAGAGACAGTGTTCTATCGTGCAGTGTGCAGCATGTATTGTGAGCCATATTCGATCTCTTAGGAACAAAAGTTATCTCTAGTGGACTGTTCATCTCGAATCAAGACTAGTGCAATAAGTGGACTATATAATTCGATGCAATAGGGGCAGCAGCATGTTCAATATAAAACAGATATATTACATTTAGCATAAATGGTAAGGGACATAAGGAAATACAGGTGATCACTTATTCAATGATCCTTACCTATGGACGAACGGTTATCCCTGCGGCAAACATAAAAGTTAGCAACTTATGCATATATTAAACAAGGTTCTTCTTGCATGTTCGTCTCTGCAGATAAACCTTGTACACAAGTTGTCAGACCGATGCATGAATGCACTTCTATCAGATAAATACCATATGATGCACATAATTCAGAACAAGAAAGCAAGCATATCTATCAAGCTATAGAGCCGGAGCTCTCAATACTCTTGCCTAAAAGCCACACCTAAATAAGGACTTCAAGCCTCAGGATGGACTATTATCTACATGCACAAGTTCAAGCTATTCATGCAGTTCTATCTCTTTACAAGTAATCAATAAAACATGTTCAAGCAATCTAGCTCTTTTAACAAGTAACAAGCAAGAACAATTCTATAAATCTAGCATGCAATTCTATCTCTTTAGTGCGATAGCGAACAGGCAAGCAATTTATTATTAAAGCAAGCATAGTAGTCATTACACTATCTCTCAAGACAAGCATGTAGTTCTATTTTTGTTTAGCATTCGATGAAAACATATGAACTTCTTTTACTCTTGTTTATTAGCATGACAGCGGTTCGTTCGATAGTGGTGTCCGTGTAACTAAGCATACATATTTCTATCTTTTCTTAGCATGGCAATGGTTCTATCTCTTTTAGACAAGCGTTCAAGTTCTCTAGTTAGGCAAGTAGATTCATTTCAATGATAAGCTATATGAGGTCTCTTATTAAGTATGCAGAGTCAGGTTCTATCATTCTTCTTATAAAACTATCTTCTTAGAACAAGCAGTAGAAAACTCAGATTCATTATTAAGGCGTGCAAGAATCAGAGAATGCAGTTCTGGCCACTCACTTAGATCAATCGTCTTGTGGTTCGATCGGGAACTCTCCGAGAAGACTTCCACTTGAGCAAGCAAAGTGATATCACTTGTACATAGTGCCTACGCGAAGCGGAGCACTACAATGATAGACCTTAAGGGCCAGTACAGGACACTGAATGAGCGCAACTACCTTAGATCATTATAGTATTTGATGATCGGAGCCAGGAGAGTCTGGCAGATCCGTTCATGTAAGGCCTCCAGCGCCAGCTGATCCCAAGAACTATAAAGGAGGGTAGTACTCCATGTTACAGTGGCGTGACACCACACGAAGGAGTGAACCTCGGCTTTGGGTCATGTCACAGCAGCGTAACACCACATATAGTCAAGGACCCAACATATATAGGCTTGAAGGACCTTTGATATTGTGTCTTTGCAATCATACCATTTAAGTTTATGTTATTAGTTCAAAGAAAAATCTACTAGGCATCTAGCTATTGGTTCAAGGGAGAACCATTGACTGGGAGAATATCAGGAACAGTGGATAGTCCTGTAAATTCCCTCACCCAAAATTAGGCCTACTTGGTTAGATAGAGAAATTAGGGCTAGTTTGTATCCAATTGAAAATAGGACACAGCATTTTATTTAATTTTACAGTAATTAAATCACGTAGCGCACCTTACCGTTGCTTCGACAATTGGAGCACTACACTAGTCATTGCCTTCTTACAAACTTTACACCCTTGTCCTAGACATGACCGCCTTCTATCCTGACCTCGGTGTAACTTATAATTATACTCTCTTGTGCTACTTTTTAGTCGCGCAATAAACGTCGCGAACGTTATTATTTAATTCTAAATAAATTCCAACTTTGTACCCTTGTGCATTCCAATCGAAATTGGAGACACAATCTTGATCGTTTTGTGCAACCCAAATTTATGATAAAATTCTACTCTGAGCCCTCTACGTCCATGACACTTGTGTCCCACCTAATTTTATCCCCATGTACCTTTAATTAATTCCATAACACCGTGCGCACTAATTTTAAATAAATTAATTCAATTTCCATCTTTGTGCAATTTTCTAATTGTTGGGAGACTTTTATGCAAAATTGCATTAAGCTGTCCACACCATTGGACAATACATGAAGAAATCCAGCTTTCCCCTTCATAGGAATTTTTCCGTAATTTTCGGGATGTGCAAACGCACAACATCGCCCCCTCATTTAAACCCCATAATTGCATTTTAAACCATGTAATTTATAGCCCCAACATCCTCATGCAAGACCAAGGCCCACTCCAAGGAGAGTTGACCAAGCCCACATTGTCCTAGGTCAAACCCCCAAACCCAAATTTCATGTATATAAACAACTTTTTCCCTTCCTTTCTTTATTTTCCCAAAACACCAAAACCTAAACTGCAATACTCAGCCGACCACCCCTTCCCTTACTGTTCATCGTCCTCTCCCTGTGCACTCCCTACCTCGCCGGAGCTCCGTCGGCCCTCTCCTCGAGTTCACCTCCTCTCTCCTTCCCCATCTCTGTCGAACCCCTCGACCGGATCCTTCCACCGCCTCCGGCCAAGCACATCCGCCGCGGCTGCACTCCCCACCACCAGCCGCCACGACCCCGTTCCCGCTGCACCCCGCTGAACCTTGCCGAGCCACCTCGTCGACCAGAACCACCACCATCTCGACGACCTCTCCTCCCCATCTCGCCATCTCCCCACCACCATTGTCATCCGACCCCGCTCGACTCACCTCCGGCCACTTCCCCGACCATTCACCCATCATCTCCCTCAACCTCCCTCGACTCCCCTCACCGCCGGAGAACACCACCTATTCTCCAACTTCCTCTTCCTCGACAACACAGACCCACGGCCACCGCCTGACTCGACCGAGCAGCCGCCCCCTCGCCTGAACGTCGTCGGCACCAGGACCACACCACCAGCACATCACCACCACTCTACACCAGCACCACCTGCATCGACCAGCACCACCTCCATCTCCTTCCCCCGCAGCGCCCTGAGCACCTCCTCCCTGGCCTCTTCCCAGTTCCCTGTCAGCCTCCTCCTTCCTCCTTGGCCGGACCTTCTTGGCCGGACCTCCCCTGGTCGGGCCTCCTCCGGCAGACACCCTCACCACCATCATCCTCTTTATCATCATCTTATCAACTCTTATCATCATTCCCTTCACAATTATCATTATCATCATCATCACACATAATCCCCATCAACATCATCATCCTCATCATCACCATCGTCCACATCACCATCCTCGTCATCGTCCTCGTCAACACCATCGTCCTCGTTATCACCATCATCCACATCATCGCCCTCGTCATCACCATCATCCACATCATCGTTGTCGTCGCCATCATCATCATCATCACCTCATCGTCGTCGTCATCATCGCATCATCGTCATCTCATCATCGTCGTCGTCATCATCATCATCCCATCATCATCATCATCTCATCGTTATCTCGTCATCGTCGTCAACCTCACTGTCGTACCCGTGCACGTACCCCGAGGTACGAACTTGTCTCGTCTTCTCCTTTTTATGTGTGTTCGTGTGTGCGCCAGTAGGACATTAGTATTGCTTTACCACAATCAGTTGACATCGGACCCTGAGTCAGTGAAACCAACTCGTATACACGTACGTACGCGTATGCGTATACTGTTCAATTTGGTTGTCACGCCCCAGTTCCAAAATGACGAGGGACTGAGCACGTGAGCAATGGCCAGCAACACGCACCGATGGACAACCCAATTTAATGGATCCATCAGGGCATGCTTAAGCTGTAGTCTAGCAGTAATATGTTACAAGTCTCAGGTATTTCTAATCTCTTCCACAGAAATAACACAGATTAATGCCAGGAAATAAATGCAATAGAAATAAGTATGCAATATCAAGGTTATCTCGGAAAACAAATCCGAGAAATATTCTGTTACATTTAAGGAAAAAGACAGGAATTGAAATGCTGAAAATGTAAATACTGTGTAGCTGAAGCCGGTGCTCAGTTGAAATCTTCGGCCACTACTTCGTCCTCTGTTCCTTGTTCTGCTCCAAGGAGTGCTCCGGTACCGTACACCTCTGGGTAGTTCTCTTCAGCTGTACCTGGGGACATAATCCGGATCCAGGTCCTCAGGGGACAGCAAGGTACAGAAAATACAAGCCAAAATAAATACAGTGCAGCAGATAAAATAATCATCAGGGTAAACTAAGTAACCAACTATGTGATATGCAATATGAGAGCAGCACTAGAACTCAGGCTGAAGCCACTACAAGCTCTGTGTCGGGGAGCCGGTAGCGGCAATAACTATGAATTACACTATGTTATATACTATGTTTTATATATAATGTCAGCCTGTAGTCTGTGTGTCTCTCCCCACCCAATGTAATCCCACGTCTCATGTCCACGATGCCTCATGTCCATGTCATGCACGATTATAACTAATGCAGCAAGTCTGATAGCTATGAATCAAATGTCTAAGAATGTAAAGTCTATGTCATAAAACATGCATCCTATACAGAATCACCTCGAATGTCTCAGGAAGACTCTGTCTCATGAAATAGTGTCAAGTGTCCTGGGTTCTGGTGTACTTGATAGGACAAGTACGAGAATAAGGGTATCGATTGTCCATCTCTAATGACGTACCCAACACCGCGTACGGGGTTGGCACCCGACTATGATCGGACACTAAGCACGTCACACGTTTCCTAGGTTAAGCAGTTAAAACAAGTTACATATGGATCTACCAGAATTCAAGTAAAATACTATAACAGAAATTACTGAGAATTTACAAGCTCTATGTTCTCACTGATGCAAAATTAACCAAGAAAAATATATAGCAAGCTGCAGCGTTTGGCAAGGTACACTTGCCTGTGGTTCCTGTTCCAATTGCGGCTCTGACTTCAGCTGGAATTGCAGGCGGTACTCCGATTGCTGACACAAACATCACCATCAGATCCAGAAAATATCAATCAGCTAGAAACGCCTGTCCTTGGGTCCAATTTGGAGACAAGGGCAGAAACGGCAGTTTCAGGCCAAAACGGGGTCCACCGGTAGGCCCGCTTTGCACCGAAAAACGCGTCCGGGTCAACGGTCTCCAAATTCACCAAACTCAGTGTCAACTGGTCAGAAACGCTGATACGAACCCAACGGAACTTTCAGAATTGAATTCCGATGAGCCGATCACAAAATCGCCCGTCGAGCGGGGCCTGTGGGGCCCACGACACGCGATTTCGTCAACGTTCTCAGAATCGAACCAAACTTGACCCACAGGACCAGCGTATTGCTACGAGTCCGATGGCGCAAGTTTCGTCTCGATCGGACGTATGTACACAAAGTTAGGGCACGTTCCAGAAAGTACGAATACGGGGCGATGTCCGCGGATACGCGTTGATTCCGGTGTGCACGCACACCCGAATCAGCTTCCACGAAATCCCACACGTCCGTATCGACGAGGCGCTCGTGTCTGTGAAGACCGCGCGCGACCAAGTCGTCCCGTTTGGCGGGGCGTACTCAGTTCCGGGGTGAAACAGGGTCTGGTTTTTCCTGTTTTTGGATCGCGGTGTGCGATCACCACAGGACGCGATGCCCCGAACAGTTTGTCCGGACACCGAGAGGGTCATACAGGCTTCGCAACGCAATTTGCGGAATCGAAAATGGAGCTACGAGCAAAAAGTTACACGCACCTGAAGGGGATCCGAAAACCGGGGTTCGAGTTGTGTCCGACACGTGTCCGACTCGTGTCGGACACAGGGAATTAAGGCTAGGGTTAGGGCTTGGGGTTCCCGGCGGAGACGGCGGCTCTGCGGCGGCTCAGGGCGGGGAGGCCGGCCGGGCGGAGGGGCCGAAGGCAGCGGGAACACGCGGCGGCGCTGGAGGCGGCGCGGGCGGCGCGGGGAGCGGCCGGAGCTGCTGCTGTTCGGCTCTGCGGGGAAGGAGGTGGACGGAGGAGGCCGGCTCGGCGGAGGAGGCTGGCGGGGTGACGGCGCGGCACGGCGAAGCTGACGGCGAGGCGGGGCTGCGTCGTCGTGGCGGCGTCGGGCTGGCTAGGGCGGTGGCTGAGGGTGGAGGCGTTGGCCAGGGAGGGGGGGTTTAAAGGGCTGGCCGGGCGGTTGGAGGCCGAGAGAGGCGGGGAGTCGTGGGGGGTGGCGTGGCGAGGCGAGAGGCGTGGGTGGCTGGCCGGGCGGCGCTGGGCCGGCGGCGGAGGCGACGGGAAAGTCGGGGAAGAGGGGGTCGTGGGGGAGAGGGGGGCGGGTTGCGGGCACGGGCTAGCGGGCGGGTCTCGCCGACCCGACCCGACCCGCTAGCAGCGCGGGCTGGGTTTGGGTTGGGACGGGTCTGTTGGGCCGGGCTGGGCCGGCCCAACGGGCTGGGTTTTATTATTTTTTTTAAAAATAATTATAATAATTTAATAATAATAATTAACAGTAATTAATTAATAATTAAATAATTAATAGGTAAATACTTTTTAGGCATTTAAAAATAGGTCCGGGACCCGATAAATTCCAGAAAAATTGTCCTAAGTCCAGTTTTTCATTTTACATCCAAAAATATTATTTTCATAATATTTTAATACTGTTTATTATCAATTAAAAATTATTGAATAATTAAAACCCTGTTTTTAAATTACAGAAAATTCCCAGAAAATTCCAGAAAATTGTGAAAAATCCAGTTTTTAAAATTTTAAAAAAATCAGGGGGTTTACATTGGTATATGTATAATATTCATTGGTACGTATATATATATTTAGTAAATATATTCAAATAGGTATATAAATAAATTATCGGTTATATTATTATATAATTATATGGATATATATGTAATTAAATGTTAAATAATAGTTGTGACTATATATATGTAACTATATTGTACGACCCTATGACACTGTGGACTGTCCCGTACTTACCTTGACTTTGTGACCTGAATATTCGGGAATTATCTGTCTTATGTACACCGACGTACTGGCAATAAGGGTGTTAGTTTGACTGTCTGATTGTGCGCAGTATTTGAAGACGAGACACCCACGTAATTCAACGCGCAGTTGACCGTGTTAGTTGACCTGTGTTACCCCTAGTGTACCCCCTGAGTCCAGAGTAAATATTGTTGTGTATGTGCTAGTGTAATGACTAATGATTTTATTGTATTATATTATATGTACATAGGATATTGGATTTGTTCTGCGCGACTTTGGGAGTAGGTTATTGATACTACGCAGCTCTCTTGCCAGGCAAGTATACCTTGCCATTGTACTGTTATTCATATTCCATATGTTGCATGTATCTTTATTTTCTGTCATTAGTTCATATATTTTAACTGCTATACAAAATGCGCGTCCAAGGAAACTTGGGTGCAACGACGGTGTCGTCGTGATATATTTTTATTTATGTATATGCATTGACCTTGTTTATGAGATTGCCCATTATCATGAAGCATCATTAGGTTTCATTGGCCGTGACACAGTTGTTACACGAGTGTGTCTCATATAGATTACGAACTGCGTGACAGGTCTGGCCTCCTGTACGTATGGACCTGTAGAAACTTTGTATGCTAGAAGACTTAGCAGTTATTAGAGGTCCATGGACATAGCATATTGTAGTACGGTGGTCCAATCCTTGTCCTTGTTTGGTTGCAGGATTGGGCTAGTGTACTAAAGATAGGCTATGAACCAAATCGTGTCATGGATGTGACATGCTTAGAGCATGGGGTGGGGAGAACAAGTAAGGCATTTGGGCTCCTTTGCACTTTTTTCCATATAACCCGTACGCTCCGCCGGAGATGCGCGGTCATGATGACCACTATATATTATATATTATCAGGCGACCTCTATCGTTCAAAAGACGACATGCTTTGTAGGCCCCTGGATGCCAATCCCATTTTAGCCAGACAGCCCACTGTTTGATAATAAACGAAAGAAATTGAGACTAGGTTTATACGAAACCCTTTCTTTGTTTACAAACAAGAAAAAGAAGTACAATTAATCCTATACGAGGATGTTAAGTACAAAAAAATAATTCTGGAAAAATATTGCTATAGGAGTCTGATCTGCGGTCGATCACTTTGTCCCTTGGACCACACCATGACGAAAAAGTGCTGTAGAAAAAGAGGAAGCTTTGAAGATTGCAGGAGGGATTGAATTCTCGTTGCCGAAGTTATCAATCAACACTCTCTATGTGTACTCTCTCTGATCTCCTCTGATTCCGATCTCTCTTTTCTCTCCGATCTTTTTTTCTGACCTGAATGTCCCCCCTGTCTCTTGTGGCCGGAGGTCTCTATTTATAGAGTTCGGTCACAGTAACTGACCAGTAGGCGTAGAAACCGAACAGCGGAGAAAATTGTACCTTTTACGCGACGGTTATAATAACTGCTACCCACATCTGAATGATCTCCTGAATCTGCGTGTGACGCGTCCCATTATGAGGTAACGCGTATAATCGCTCGTCGAAGATCACGGCATGCAAGCCACGTAGGTAACTGTCCCTCACGTAGAGAAGGTTGGCATAAAAGCCAAATAACTGTCTCGTTGGCGTAAAAGCCAAATAGTTATCTTGTTGGCGTAAAAGTCAAATAGCTGTTCTGATGGCGTAAAAGCCAAGTAGCTGTTTTGTTGGCGTAAAAACCAAGTAGCTGTCTTAATGGCGTAAAAACCAAGTTCTGCGTAAAGCTTGATGCTGCATGGATAGGTAACCAGCGTAAAGATAGCCAATTATCCTTCCTTGACTGAGGTCTTGAGCGTATTCTGGGCCAAGTAGCTTTATTACGTACCTTTGCAAATATAGCCTGAGTTGGCGTATTTCAAGGAGATAGCATACGGCGTACTCCTATAGTTGAAAATAGCCAGGTTGGCGTATTTCGTGGAGATAGCATACGGCGTGCTCCTATAGCTAAAAATAGCCTGGTTTGGCGTAATATGCAGAGATAGTGACGTGAGCATATTAGCCCTAATTTTAGCTCTCCCAGTCGTTAAAAGTAGAACCAAATCTCGTGCATTAAATGCAGAGATCTGCCCCCATCTCGCGCATTAACTGCAGAGACGTGCCTCGAGTTCTGTACGAAGAGCAGCTTTTGACGTGGCGGTTGGTTTCGTCTCATCATGAGCGTAAGGCTCATCTCTGCCTGTGTAGAATAGGCAGCGTATTCCTTGAATGCGTAAACAACGTCTCATATCAAGGATTATGTCACTAAACGACAGTCTGGGTCTCTGTGCAGAATCATCATTACAGCCGTCATCTAGATCGTCGTGCAGTACTATTTGTCAGGAGTCAGGTTCACTGTTCTGTCTGACATGTTCATTCGAGGAATACGAAGAGTTTCTCGTACAATTTCCCGCTGCTTTAAAAGCAGACTTAGTTTACACCGAAGTGTAGCAACCTTTTTACGCCAAAACAGGCTTGAAGTGCTGCTTTACGCGGGCAGCACTGAAATCTTGTTTTACGCGTATAGTTCTGAAGCTTCTATTTTACGCGTGCTTCATGTATATTTGGGGGTTTTATGCGTATAGTTCCCCAGCGTATTTTTCATGCTTCTACAAGACCCCCTTCAAAGTTTTCAAATTTCTCGTAATTTGAAATACTTTGAATGAAGCATGAAACGGTCAAATTTGACTCGTTCTGCGAGGCTGATTTCTCGGCGGATTTTAGGAAGTTGTTGGGATTTGATATGTTCTCTCCTGCCTATATAAAGGCAAGTGAGTGAACATTTCTTTCCACACTTCCTTCACCAAAAGAGATGGTTGCCGAGATCCATTGGGATGACCTGAGGAAGAAGAAGATCATGTTCTTCCAGCATGTAAGGAGCCGTAAAAAGAAGCGTCTTCGAGCAAATGTCCTCTGCAACGATGGATCATGGAAGGATATCATAGCTTCCTTTGCTCGGGATAATCAACAATTTTATATGGTGATTCGTCCAGGAGAGAGGAAGGGTCACATCAGACCACACAGCTTGTTAGCTGTATTTTCTCCCATTATGGCGCTGGGCGAAGGTAGGCAGTTTGGTCGTCTTCCAGTATTATGTTGGGTCTGAATCCCTAACACAATTCTAGGACGTAGCTGCCATGGCGTATGGAGGGTGGGCTTGAATAATGCAGGCACAGTTCTGTATCCTCCCGCCATTAATCATTTTCTTGTTCATCGGCCGCGGAAGCCGATGAAGTGCCTAAGAAGACGAAAAAAGATCTACACCAATATGAGAACCTGGCACAACAGATTCCTGGTGTAATCTTAAACGAGAATGAGAAACCCTTTGTAAAAAAAGGATTTTCATCATATGTAATCATGAAGATGAAAAACCCTTTGTAAACTGGATTTCCATCATATGTAATCATGATTAATAGACTTGTCTTCTTTTACGCATCTGATGATTTGCCATATTTGCTGTGAGGAAGTCTAATAATCTGCAGCTTCGACATGTCTGAATAATTTTACGCTGACCCTGATAAAAGATTATCCGATCACGTCCCGTCTTTTACGCGTAATGGAAGATGTGTAAAAAGTTCCTTAGCATTAAGTTGTCTTTGAAGATCAAACTGTCATACTGTTTTTGGACGAGGAGTCGCGTAAAAATTCTGAAATGTCACTTCTCTGATACGAAGAATTCTTGTTCAGACC
The DNA here is from genome assembly GCA_036927795.1 of Iris macrosiphon. Classification (NCBI taxonomy): domain Eukaryota; kingdom Viridiplantae; phylum Streptophyta; class Magnoliopsida; order Asparagales; family Iridaceae; genus Iris; species Iris macrosiphon. The sequence goes on along the minus strand of JAYESA010000005.1, from coordinate 17,314,600 downwards.
ATCATCTTCCAGAATGGTTTCCCGAAAATTCCTTGAAATAGGGCGAGAAATGTCCGTTGAACAAGCCATACTTGAACTTTTGTAAAAGATTCTGACTGGACTTCGGATAACTTCCAATGGCCCAAGAAGAAGAGTCATCTTCAATGCTGACCTCTGTGAGTTTCAGGCACTTTGAATGTTTTGTAGCCAAGAAGGAGCATTTTCTGCGTAAACCTTTGTATTTGGCCATCTGTAGCTTTTGAGCGTAGAATCGTAGATTTGTAGCCTCTAAGCGTAAAACCGTAGGTTTGTAGCCTTTGAGCGTAAAAGCTCTTGAGCGTAAAAGCTTCTGAGCATACAACCATAGATTTATAGCCTCTGAGCGTAAAATCGTAGATTTGTGGCCTTTGAGCGTAAAAAGCTCTTAAGCGTAAAGTCATAGATCTGCTCTTCGCGTAAAATCTGGATCACTGACTGTCCGTCTTCTTTTTCAAATGATAGGATGACGTGGTCCTAAATCATAACCGAATATTAAATATCGGATTTGGTTAGGGATTCGAAGAGTTATCCGAACTCTATAAAAAGCCCAAGGTCTTGAGAGAGAAACCCTTCATCTGTCTTCGCAAAACCCTTGCTTTCCAAAAACCTTTCTTCTTCGTCTCTTTCATGAGAACTCAAATTCGCCATGGCACCCAAACAAGCTTCCACTGCTAAGGGAAAGAAGGTCGCTTCCTCATCTCGCTCTACCGCTCAAGCACGAGCAACCCCCATTAGGCTGAACGAGCCCCGATCTGAGCGCAGTGCTCCCCCGTCGAGCTGTGCTCCGGACATTACAGGTAAAGGCTTCGAGAGGAAAAACCCTTCGCACACGTTGTACGTGCACGCGCAAGGTCATCTTCTGTGCTAAGAACCTCTTCGAGGAAGATGATGCACAGAGATATTTTATTATTACGCCCACATTCCTAATGTGTCAGCGTAAAAAACTTCAAATTTTTTCAGTCTGGCGTAAAAACTCAGACTGTCAAAATTTGGCGTATACTACAAACTTTGAGTTTTACGCGCTGGATGTAACTTCCGGCTTAAAAACTCAAAATTTGGCAGTCTGGCGTAAAAAGCTCAGACTGTTATATTTTGGCGTATACTGCCAACTTTGAGTTTTACGTACTGAAAGTAAATTCCAGCGTAAAACTATAGATTTGTTACAGTCCGGCGTAAAAGCTCAGACTGTTAGTCTTTGGCGTATCCTGCAAAAGTGTAATGTCTAGCGTAAAAACTGACTTGTTTTCTTGCATTTTGCAGTGGACTTGCAGATCTCTTCTTTGGCTGAAGTGATGGGCTCTGCTACCGGAATGCTGAACTCAAACTATTTGGAGGACTTGTCCCATGTGACATTCCCCATTTCTGGAGCCAATTATCCTGAAGAAAGGGGAACCCTGATCTCGTCCCAAGGAGAACGCATGCTGCTGAGTATGATCAGTGGGGAGCCCCTGACATATATAGATGGGACTGAGTATAAGAAACCAGGTTTCTTATTCGGGGATGTTATCGACAAACAATCCCAGACAAAGCCCAAGAAGGAGGATTGGGTGTTTACTGCTGAGGGCACGGTTATGTATCTGCCCAGGATGCCCAGAGATTACCCTATCTCTGCGTTCTTCCATGCCACACATCCTAGGAAGATGATGTGGACCCTGACTCCCGATCTTCATGGCCAGCCAGGGAAGATTTTGTACAACAAAGGATTGAATCAAGGGGCCTTTATGAGCAGACCTTCAGGCCCTGTTATGCCTTTTAGGGGATTACTGCCGGGTAGCGTCCCGAGTGAAGACACTTCACTGATCCAGCCGGTTCAAATATCGACTTTCTGCAATGACTTTATGGGGCAGGGAGGAGTGTACCCTAAGGTCAACCCTCGGACCAGTGGATGGCTTAGCCCCGGGAATCTTCGATGGGCCAGTTTAACTGCCTGGGCCCTGAAGCACTTCCAGACGGTTAATCCTTCACAAGACCAAGGTGATGTCTCCTGGTCCTGCCAGCGGTTCGGAAAATAACTTCTTGTTGAATTACAAGAATTTTCTTTGGAACGTGGCGAGCGTCATAGATTGCCGGCGAGCATTAAATTTTGCCCATGGCTGGAAGCTCTTCTGTATCGTCCCCCCTGTACATATCAATCAACAGGGGACGAAACTTAAGGATGCAGATCAAGGGAGGACTATTCTTTCTCCCAAAGCCTTTTATTGATTGGTCTGCATTAGACCTTTCCATTTGTTGTACAGAAGTGAGGACCACTGCTACTTGGAGCCTTATTTGCCCAGTCGATTCGCCAGGCAATTTGGGTATGATCAGTTGCATGTGGGGAATCCCATCACCAGTTTCAAGTCCAAAGGTGGACTTATTGATGGAGCCAGAGGATGGCGGTACTTCATCACGGGCTGTACTGGTGCAACTTTTGTTGTGCCCGCGACTTCTCTCTCCATGGAGTTGCGCATTCTGCACTCGTACGCGCAGTTTTATGCGTCCATCAATACCTTCCATCGCGATTTTAATGTGCATGAAAGTTTTCGGATGCCCTCCCATAAGTCCACTGCAAGAGAGGAGATTCCGTCTGTTTCCTCGGATGAAGGTGAAGACACCGCCGGGGCAGACGAGTACTTGTTGATAATACCGAGAGGCGTAATAGCTCCGCCAACAGAGCCTCTCGTTATCTCCAATAAACGGAAGGCTTCCACTCCGAAAGAGCCTTCCCCCCGCAAGACGAAGAAGACTGTCGGAGGTCCTAAAAAAACTTCCACCAAGGGGGCTTCTAGAAGTGAACCTATTATTTCCCCAGTTGGGGATGATTCTTTGATCCGAGGTCCTTCGCCTTTTAGAGAGGGAACCTCCACAGCTCCGGCTGCCAGTGCTGGAGATTTTTTGCTCGCGATCGCTGCCGCTATTACCGCTACTGGAAGTGCTTCGAGGTCGCCTTCGAGACCGAGCATATTCAGAATTAATATACCTTTATCCAGACCAATAACTGTCACGCCCCGATCTCCCGCAGGCGCAATCGGCCGTTCCCGCTAGGCGGGAATCACCCTCGCCAGCGCTCCCGCGGAACGATCGCTTAACCCATCCGGACGTGATGCCGTACGAGCGTGAGCCACGCCCGTGCAAGGCCATGGTTCATTGGCTGGCGGTTAGAGTTCTAAGCCACAGAGTCGCACAGATTGTCCGAGTGCAGCGGAGTTTAGGAACGCATAGCGATCGGTAACAGGTTCACTGAGTCGACAATATAGCGGAAGCATAAAAACAAGTAAAGTAATCTCTTTATTGATATGAACAAGTGTTACAGGCGGCGTATAGCCGAGATTACAAGTCGCTCAAGCCTCTCTCTCTGAAACAGTAAAAGCGTGCCAAGTGGCTACAACTGTGGAATGAATGTACAGGCGATGGTCAGGCGATGTTCACAACTTATGTCTTGTATATGTGCTTCAGTCCCGGACGCACCGTTGCTTCGGAGTGTTGTCCACGCCTTAGCACGCACGTTGGAGGCGTCCGCACCGCACGAGGTTCTCCCGCACCCTGCATATCAAACTGGTGGATTATCAGTACATTGAATGCACTGGTGGGGAAGCTACTCGCCCGCTCGACAAATCCAAACACGTAATACAGGTTCCGTGCACAACTATTAAGTTGTCTTTCTAGTTGCCTTAGGATCAGTTTCATGCAAACATTGAATAGCTTAACGTGTCGGGCAGTGCGCCGTGCGATGTTTGAGGAAACACGGCGAGACTTACCAACTTACCATCTCCTTCCCTGTCCAAGGCAAACATGATTAATTCAAGCACGGGCAAACATAAACATTCAGGAGGCATAGCATATGCAAACAGGAGAGTTCTTATAACATGATCGTTCAGGTGTTAAGTTATTCATTGATGCTATGCAATGACTCGCACGCGGATAGCCGCTAAGCGAGGATGACTTGTTAACTTTTATTTCACAGGCAAGCACGCAACAGGTTAAATACACACGATAAACACACGATGCATTGCAAGCCATATTCACACGATAATCACACGAGGCATTGCAAGCATATACACACGATGATCACTGGCTGATGCCATAATGGACTAGTCAAGGACGTGAATAACATGCAACGAGAAAACACGAGGAGCTCATAAAACACGATGCGTTGCAAGTTACCCAGTCCGCACACGATTGACTATAAACACGAAGTCTGCCCGGATCGGATCGGTGCCAGTGCCCCAGCACCGTTCGCAGAACTTATATCCTTGTGCACAAGTTGTCCATGATCGAACACGATTGTTAATTTACACACGAGCACACGAGATTCATTTAGCTATTGGATATGCACAGTCTCCTGGGCTGCTGTAAGCCCGCACACGAGAGAGACTTGCAGGGAGATCCAAATACCTGAATGAGTCTTGCCACAGGAACATGATTCTTTTACTTGGCATGATACAGTCCCCTGGATCGGGAACTGCCTTGGTGACCTAACGGTCCCGAATACTTGCGGGTTCATTCAGGCACGGAACGACTACGTAGTAGTCTCCCGAGGTTTGGATGAAAACACGGTAACTATCAAGCAGACAAGCATGCGTTTCTAGGAACATAAGCAAGCACGTTGCTCGGGCCCGAAGGTAGTCCGAGAGATGAAACCGTTTAGGGACTTAGCATGCGAGGGTCTGAACATAAGCAGTATTTCCTTTTCCATGTTCTAGCAAGCAATATGAGTTGGGATTATTCCCTTAGCTAGGTGCGTTGGATTTATTAGCATGCAGGGGGTGAATCACCTAGCGACTAGCATGAACATTCCAGATTTTATGTGTGCTGGCTAAGCAAAGACAAGTTCACCGTAGCCACCCACCTTAGCGATGATTCGCCTCGGTAGAGCGATACGTCTGAGCGAGCCTCTGAAAGTCCAAGCCGGATTCCTGTAGGGACAAGTCTAGATATCCTTTGCTTCTTGATCGAGGCAAAGCGGGTCGGGACAGTTGCACTATTGCCGATTGAGTCGGCAGTTCCGCTTGAGCGGAACAGGGTGTTACATCCTACCCAACTTAGAAAAAGTCTCGTCCTCGAGACTTACTAAGGACAAGCAGTAATCTAGGGTTGAGGCAATCCTAGACAAGTCGTTTGTACTTGTTTCATTTGGATCTTCACTTGCACAAGCGTCGAAATCAGCATATCGCTTAGACTGGATCGTGCGCACCTTCGACATGCATTTCTAGTGTGAACACGTCAACCAGCTCAGTGATAGCGAAGTCTTAGCACTCGAGTTTCACATTTTCTTAAGTCTTGAATGGTGCACTAGTTCAAGGCGTCCCTCGAATAGATGCATTCAACCAAACTTAGGGTTAGTGAAAATCGGACAAGCTACTAGCGATACTCTCAATTGTTCGCACAGGTTGGCTCAAAGGCCACTCACAGTATACAACCAGACAAGCAAGCATATCATTCAAAACGTATTTTGAAAGTATTTAGACTTATTGTTGGAACATCCCATCGAGGCATTGAGAGAGAGCGTGCACATAACCCACGAACGAGCTTTCGAAACAGAGATATCGAATCGAAGTCCAAAGGCGTAGAAGCCAGGCTCTGATACCAACCTGTCACGCCCCGATCTCCCGCAGGCGCAATCGGCCGTTCCCGCTAGGCGGGAATCACCCTCGCCAGCGCTCCCGCGGAACGATCGCTTAACCCATCCGGGCGTGATGCCGCACGAGCGTGAGCCACGCCCGTGCAAGGCCATGGTTCATTGGCTGGCGGTTAGAGTTCTAAGCCACAGAGTCGCACAGATTGTCCGAGTGCAGCGGAGTTTAGGAACGCATAGCGATCGGTAACAGGTTCACTGAGTCGACAATATAACGGAAGCATAGAAACAAGTAAAGTAATCTCTTTATTGATATGAACAAGTGTTACAGGCGGCGTATAGCCGAGATTACAAATCGCTCAAGCCTCTCTCTCTGAAACAGTAAAAGCGTGCCAAGTGGCTACAACTGTGGAATGAATGTACAGGCGATGGTCAGGCGATGTTCACAACTTATGTCTTGTATATGTGCTTCAGTCCCGGACGCACCGTTGCTTCGGAGTGTTGTCCACGCCTTAGCACGCACGTTGGAGGCGTCCGCACCGCACGAGGTTCTCCCGCACCCTGCATATCAAACTGGTGGATTATCAGTACATTGAATGCACTGGTGGGGAAGCTACTCGCCCGCTCGACAAATCCAAACACGTAATACAGGTTCCGTGCACAACTATTAAGTTGTCTTTCTAGTTGCCTTAGGATCAGTTTCATGCAAACATTGAATAGCTTAACGTGTCGGGCAGTGCGCCGTGCGATGTTTGAGGAAACACGGCGAGACTTACCAACTTACCATCTCCTTCCCTGTCCAAGGCAAACATGATTAATTCAAGCACGGGCAAGCATAAACATTCAGGAGGCATAGCATATGCAAACAGGAGGGTTCTTATAACATGATCGTTCAGGTGTTAAGTTATTCATTGATGCTATGCAATGACTCGCACGCGGATAGCCGCTAAGCGAGGATGACTTGTTAACTTTTGTTTCACAGGCAAGCACGCAACAGGTTAAATACACACGATAAACACACGATGCATTGCAAGCCATATTCACACGATAATCACACGAGGCATTGCAAGCATATACACACGATGATCACTGGCTGATGCCATAATGGACTAGTCAAGGACGTGAATAACATGCAACGAGAAAACACGAGGAGCTCATAAAACACGATGCGTTGCAAGTTACCCAGTCCGCACACGATTGACTATAAACACGAAGTCTGCCCGGATCGGATCGGTGCCAGTGCCCCAGCACCGTCCGCAGAACTTATATCCTTGTGCACAAGTTGTCCATGATCGAACACGATTGTTAATTTACACACGAGCACACGAGATTCATTTAGCTATTGGATATGCACAGTCTCCTGGGCTGCTGTAAGCCCGCACACGAGGGAGACTTGCAGGGAGATCCAAATACCTGAATGAGTCTTGCCAGAGGAACATGATTCTTTTACTTGGCATGATACAGTCCCCTGGATCGGGAACTGCCTTGGTGACCTAACGGTCCCGAATACTTGTGGGTTCATTCAGGCACGGAACGACTACGTAGTAGTCTCCCGAGGTTTGGATGAAAACACGGTAACTATCAAGCAGACAAGCATGCGTTTCTAGGAACATAAGCAAGCACGTTGCTCGGGCCCGAAGGTAGTCCGAGAGATGAAACCGTTTAGGGACTTAGCATGCGAGGGTCTGAACATAAGCAGTATTTCCTTTTCCATGTTCTAGCAAGCAATATGAGTTGGGATTATTCCCTTAGCTAGGTGCGTTGGATTTATTAGCATGCAGGGGGTGAATCACCTAGCGACTAGCATGAACATTCCAGATTTTATGTGTGCTGGCTAAGCAAAGACAAGTTCACCGTAGACACCCACCTTAGCGATGATTCGCCTCGGTAGAGCGATACGTCTGAGCGAGCCTCTGAAAGTCCAAGCCGGATTCCTGTAGGGACAAGTCTAGATATCCTTTGCTTCTTGATCGAGGCAAAGCGGGTCGGGACAGTTGCACTATTGCCGATTGAGTCGGCAATTCCGCTTGAGCGGAACAGGGTGTTACAATAACGGGAGTAGCCCCTCCTTCGTCTGTAAGTATTTCTAGCGAGATTACACCCGATGAATCTCGAGTGGATCTGGGTGATGACTGGGATGACTTCCCTCAAACGTCAGTTGGTGCACCCTCTTCCCCAGGTATGACAGCTTGTTTAGCATCATTAAGACATGATTTAGCTATACAGGCTGCAGACGCAACATACATACCATCGGCTATGGGTAAATGTTGTCTTTACGCTTCTTTTAGGAAAATTAATATCAAATTTGATATTAACTTTCTCTTATCTTCTTTTCAGGCGAAGACATCTCTAGGGAGGGCGGAGTTGACACAACCTCTGACCTTGTTGCGGATCCATTTAATGAAACGGTGGTGATCGACGTCGAAGAAGAGTGCTTTGAAACTGCCGATCTCTCATCCGCAATATTCTCAGGTGTCATCCCGCCAGTGGAGGTTCAAATAACATCAGAGGAGGATGAACCCACATAATCTCACCACGCTTAGTAGTTAGGGGTACCAGGTCATGGTTTTGATCCCTGGTTGGAGGGAGATTAACAATGTTCATCATCGCCCTTGGAATAGGTACTACACCATCCGGGATTTCCTGAGGGGGCAGATTGCCAAACTGGAGAGAGATCATGTTGGCAGTGACCGTCTTCTCGCTATTACGCAGAGTGATGGCCTTGGCTTCGATCAGCTCCTGGATTTTCCTTTTTAATACATAACATGCCTTTGTGGGATGATGTATGTATCTGTGAAAAATGCAGTACTTAGGGTTATTGGTACTGCCGACTTCATTTGGCCGCTTTACCTCGGGGAGAGTAAGCTTGCCTCTTTTGACTAGACAATCGAATATGCTCGGAATATCGTCGTCGTCAAAAGAATAGTCTTCTTTAGGCCTGGAAGTCCCAGGATTCGTCTGCGTAGTCACCGGAGTATGTTGCCTGGACGTATTGATTGCCAGAGCTTCCTCCCTTTGGAACTACGAGCATGATCGTTATTGGAAGATGACCGCTTCCCTCTATCAGAGGTAGAGATCATGATTCCATTGTCACGCGCCTTCCGACTGTTATCTTCAGCGGCTACCGCTGAGATGATAAACGAGGGCCAATCATGGAACTGATATGGTCCCGTGAACACTGAGATTAGCGGGAGAAGATTCTTCCTGCAAATGTCCACCAAGGCAGAATCCGGAACTCCGGGAGGCATCTGCAAGGTAGCCTAACGAAAGCGTTCGATAAAAGTACGAACGCTCTCTTTCTCCTTCTGCTTCACTTCGATAAGTGACGACATAGACATGTCCATACCTCCTTCGTAGAATCGAGCGAAGAACAGAGTCTTGAAATCTTCAAAAGAAGTAATGCAGTTGTCCGACAGACTACGGTACCATTGATAGGCCACTCCAGACAGACAGCCTTTAAACACTCGAGTGAGAAGGGCGTCATTCCCTTGCAACAACACTGTCATCATGCTAAAGTAGTTCATGTACTGACTCGGTGACGTCTTTCCCTTAAACAAAACCATAGCATGTGGTTTGTAGTTAGGTGGGAAAGGGATCTCGTCCCAGATAGCTGGGTATGGCTGGTTGATTCCCAACTTCTTGAGCTGATCCTTATGCTTCAAGGCATCAAATTGGGCTTTCAATTCCCGAACTGCCTGCATCAGATCTTCAGCTGGGAGAGGGACCGCAGAGTGGTGAGAGATCGATTGTATTGTGACTCCAACAGGAGGCAATACATTCTCCGAGTTAAGCAGTTGAGGAGCTGCTGACTCTTGATTTAGAATAGGCTCCTGGTTTGCGTTGGATGGTGGTAGGTCCACCCCCACACGTAGTTGAGCCGTAGGAACCGATGTTTGAGCTATTGCAGCTGCTTGTTGAGTCACCATCATCTGACGCATACTCTACATCATGGAATGCATCTCTTTAAGCGATGCTTCCAATACAGTGATGCGTTGGTCAGTACTTCCTGATGGGGAAGCCTCTTCCTGTTCATCTCCAATGGCATAAACTCCCATTTATCTGGATGCTACTGAGGGATTAGTATAGATCTCTGTAGAGATCGAGTCTATACTTTCAGCATCAGATTCGGGAAACTGGCGACCCCCAGTGTCGGAATCAAAAGAATATGAAGTCAGTTGTCGTGACCTCGAGCGGGTGTTTCGAAAAACACCTGCCTCAATATTCTCAAGGAGTGTCGAAACTCCTTTGGCTTGGAGTTCTAGAGGGATGACGTCTTGAGCTTGACCTTCCTCTAGGAATGTGTGAATCCATGTTCAATGATGCGAATGTCGGCTCTTCTTCCTGTAGAGACAAAGAGTAGTTCAACCGGTCGAAAACTGACCGTTTTGCCTTAGAACAGCAGTAATTAACTACAACTTTATGACTATTACAACAATGCTATCTAGGGGGTGTAATAGACATGTTGGAAGATCCCCTGTCTTTGCGCTTCTGGATCAAGAAATCACGTAAATCAGGAGGATTAACAGAAGAAGAAGAAGAAGGTTTATTCTGCCTTTTTACATCAGTAGGAGCGTGGATATTGGGAACCATGACCCTCTCTCTGCCATAAGTATACAGCAGTTTGCCCATGTGAGTGGCATATGATCCATCATCCGTCTGGGGAGCGTATTTCCCCATGAAGCAGGTCTTCTTTACGCGGATGGGTTTATCCTGGCGTAATCTGGAGCTTCGCACAGATTCGCGTAAAACAGGTGGAGTCCGCGTAATCTTCTTCTCTTGATGGCGTACTACTCTAGAAGTCGGGAGATTCGCCACGCGTTTTCCCTTGATGTGATCCAAGGGTCCATCGGATGCATTTTTACGCGCAAAGCGCGTTTGAATTTTCTGCGCGGGCACTGAGGCCTTGTCAGAAATTCCGTCTGCCACGTCACAGACGGGAGACGAAGTTTTACGTGCGGGACGAGTTTGAAATTTCTAAATTGGCGCTGAGGCCTAATCAGAAATTTTGTCTACCACGTCACAGACGGGAGACGAAGTTTTACGCGCAAAGCGCGTTCTGGACTTCTGGATTGGCACTAGGGCATTACCAGAAGCTTTGTCTGCCACATCACAGACGGGAGACGGATTTTTACGCACAGAGCGTATAGGTCATGATGTCACAACCTTGTTGATCGGAGAGGGAGAGTCCGCAAGAAGGGTAGAGAATGTCCGGGGCATCCATACTTTACGCAGCTTCCTGTTGTCCTGGACAGAGAGGGAATGAGAACTACCCCCTGCTCGAAGCATGTCTTCATAAGCCGATTGGTCGAATTGGACGACCAAAGTCTTCTTCATTGATCCGACGGATACAACATCGTATTGAGCAATGGCTTTCTCATCAGATGAGAAAGTAGTCCCCAGCAGAGTCGCCATCTTGTGTTTGATAATAAACGAAAGAAATTGAGACTAGGTTTATACGAAACCCTTTATTTGTTTACAAACAAGAAAAAAAAGTACAATTAATCCTATACGAGGATGTTAAGTACAAAAAAATGATTCTGGAAAAATATTGCTATAGGAGTCTGATCTGCGGTCGATCACTTTGTCCCTTGGACCACACGATGACGAAGAAGTGTTGTAGAAGAAGAGGAAGCTTCGAAGATTGCAGGAGGGATTGAATTCTCGTTGCCGAAGTTATCAATCAACACTCTCTATGTGTACTCTCTCTGATCTCCTCTGATTCCGATCTCTCTTTTCTCTCCGATCTTTTTTTCTGACCTGAATGTCCCCCCTGTCTCTTGTGGACGGAGGTCTCTATTTATAGAGTTCGGTCACAGTAACTGACCAGTAGGCGTAGAAACCGAACAGCGGAGAAAATTGCACATTTTACGCGGCGGTTATAATAACTGCTACCCACGTCTGAATGATCTCCTGAATCTGCGTGTGACGCGTGTCCCATTATGAGGTAACGCATATAATCGCTCGTCGAAGATCACGGCATGCAAGCCACGTAGGTAACTGCCCCTCGCGTAGAGAAGGTTGGCATAAAAGCCAAATAACTGTCTCGTTGGCGTAAAAGCCAAATAGTTATCTTGTTGGCGTAAAAGCCAAATAGCTGTTCTGATGGCGTAAAAGCCAAGTAGCTGTCTTGTTGGCGTAAAAGCCAAGTAGTTGTCTTAATGGCGTAAAAGTCAAGTTCTGCGTAAAGCTTGATGCTGCATGGATAGGTAACCAGCGTAAAGATAGTCAATTATCCTTCCTTGACTGAGGTCTTGAGCGTATTCTGGGCCAAGTAGCTTTATCACGTACCTTTGCAAATATAGCCTGAGTTGACGTATTTCAAGGAGATAGCATACGGCGTACTCCTATAGTTGAAAATAGTCAGGTTGGCGTATTTCGCGGAGATAGCATACGGCGTGCTCCTATAGCTAAAAATAGCCTGGTTTGGCGTAATATGCAGAGATAGTGACGTGAGCATATTAGCCCTAATTTTAGCTCTCCCAGTCGTTAAAAGTAGAACCAAATCTCGTGCATTAAATGCAGATATCTGCCCCCATCTCGCGCATTAACTGCAGAGACGTTCCTCGAGTTCTGTACGAAGAGCAGCTTTTGACGTGGCGGTTGGTTTCGTCTCATCCTGAGCGTAAGGCTCATCTCTGCCTGTGTAGAATAGGCAGCGTATTCCTTGAATGCGTAAACAACGTCTCATATCAAGGATTATGTCATTAAACGACAGTCTGGATCTCTGTGCAGAATCATCATTACAGCCGTCATCTCGATCGTCGTGCAGTACTCTTTGTCAGGAGTCAGGTTCACTGTTCTGTCTGACAGGTTCATTCGAGGAATACGAAGAGTTCCTCGTACAATTTCCCGCTGCTTTAAAAGCAGGCTTAGTTTACGCCGGAGTGTAGCAACCTTTTTATGCCAAAACAGGCTTGAAGTGCTGCTTTACGCGGGCAGCACTGAAGTCTTGTTTTACGCGTATAGTTCTGAAGCTTCTGTTTTACGCGTGCTTCATGTATGTTTGGAGGTTTTATGCGTATAGTTCCCCAGCGTATTTTTCATGTTTCTACACCCACTTGTTGGAAAGTTGTTTTCAAACTGCATTTACTTAGACGGTTAGGCGACCCATTGGATATTTATTTCAGTACTTTATTGGCATGCTTTTATGTATCTTGTTATGTCCCCCTGAGGACTTGGTCCCTTTCCAGGTGTAGATATTCATGAGTATTCGCAGGAGTGCAGATCCGGACTGGTTGCTTATATTTGAGGAGGTCTTCCCTTCGAGCCCCGTGATTGTTAGTTGTTATTCTCATAGTGTTTGTTGTGTTGTACTTTTATATTCTAGTTCGGAAGTGGATTTGTTTCCATCCGACTATCCTCTTTTGATACTTCATATTGTGATCTAGTATATAGATATTGGTTATTTGTTTATATTAATTTTTTGTGGATGAGATTTAGACTATACCCTGTGACTTGTGATAGTTTTTACCACTTGTGGATCTATCATTCATAATACAGCGTACGTATGCGTTGTGGTTTCCATATATTGGAGTGTCATATCCATGCGGCTGGTATGCTTACGTGTCCTAGTCCTACGTATTTTGGGACTGGGGCGTGACAAGTCCTTTGAGACATTGAGGGGTTACGAACCCAGAACTATTGTTGTCTACTGATTGTTCTTTTGTGTAGAACAAGTCATGTAGGAGGATGGCTTAGATGTCTTAATGAGTTCTCAGGCATTTTGAATGTCTGGCGTGCTTAACAAGAAGCACGGTAGCGCAGCACTACAAAGGAGCATAAGGTCTCCATGCTACAGTGGGTGACACCACCAAGAGGTTCCTCGGTAAGGGTAATGCATCGGCTTCGCGATCCATGTCGCAGCGGCGTAGCACCACACATAGGCAGGTAGCCTATTAATGTAGAATGAAGAGTGTAGGCAGCACTACAAAGAGGCCGGTGTTCTCATGTTACAGTGGTGAGACACCACAGAGGTAAAATATGTAAATCCTCGGCTACACGAGCCATGTCACAGCGGCGGAACACCGCAAGGAAGCACAAGACTTTATGTTGGATAGTTTGGCACTACAAAGAGGCTAGGACCTCATGCTACAGTGGCATGACACCACGATGACGTTTAGCCTCGGCTCTGGGTCATGTCATAGCGGAGTAGCACCGCAAGGAAGCTCGAGGCTTCATGCCAAGGACTCTTTAAAAGAACTCACCTAGAGTGTATGGAAAGAGATATAGGTCGTCTCTTGAGGAAAAACTTGTAGACGTCCAAAATACATACACCAAAATCAGGCGTGCACAGGGCCTTTAATGTGCAACCGATCGAAAGCACAGCTGGTATTATTGTGTGAGTGAAAAGAATTGCAGCTATGGTGCAGAATTCAAGACTTAGTCCATTCTTGTATTATACTGTTGTTCGACCCATGCGGGAAGATTCAAGTCGAAGCGATATCTATCCTAATGCATGATAGGCAGTCACTGTGGGGAACGCTCAACCCATATATATTGAGATATGTGGGGAACGCTCAACCCATATCCTAATGCATGATGGCATCTTTCTGTAAGCAAATAGCTATTGGACATGCTTTTCAAAACAAATCAGCAGAAGCAGCCAAGATAAGCAATCGCAAACCCAAGCCTAAGAGAGACGTTAACATTGATATTTTTTGGAAAGGAGACCGCAAGGAAATTATCGCGTACCAAATTGAAATTCTCTTCTAAGTTAATTTCATTCCAAATGGATGGCCCAATTCAACTAAGGCTGCCAATCAAAGTCTAGGTTAAGTCTTGCAACATTCAAATTTGCAATCTTCCTGGGATCTGGAATTTATGTTAGTCATGGCTGATTTTATAGATTTCATGCCCTGCAGTAGACCTACTAAAAATTCAGTAAATGAAGTACTCTTAATACTCTTAGGTCACATGAAAACCAACTAGAACAATCAAGGGCACTGAAAAGACACAGTCCTTGCAGTTAACCTCTAGGACGACCCATTCAAGATCAATCATCGTAGTCAAGCACCAAGAAAAGAAAGAAAACTTCTATTTATATATATTCTATAAATCAGAGAAACTGTATAATTATTAGCCAACATGAAATTTCATATCAAACCATTTTAAAAAATCGTATAAAATATATAGACTATTTCAGAGAAAGTTTCTCCGTAAAATGCCATAAAATTCTGACAATCATCTTCTTACAAGTCAAAAAAAAAAACCAAAGTCATTGTTGAGGCACTTGAGAGAAGTCATCATTGAGGCAATGCAGTAATTAGTATATTACCAAATTTTTTATTGCGGTAATACCAGAATTAAGCTCCAATCATAACTCATTTATTATAGACATTAAGGCAAAGAAATTACCAACCAAATCATAGAAACACTTAATAAAAAGTTTTAAGGAAAAAAAACAATATAAGATATAGCAAAACCAGATTTCAGATGCTAGAGCCACCTATATGGAAAGAACAACAACAAGACATAATCTCATCCTTCACCATATATTTTCCTATTCTGAACGTTCCACAGCATTTTCTGCACTAAATTCAATATTCAATTAATTTTGTAACAACCAACTCAGTCATCCTTCACCATATATTCTACCTATTATGAAGTATGAACATTCCATAGCATTTCTGCACTAAATCCAATATCCAATTAATTTTGTAATAAGCAACTCACCAGATCATCCTGACACAATTCCAGATTTGAGATGTCAGAAGCCACCTATATGGAAAGAAGGGCAACAAGACAGAGCCTCATCCTTCACCAGACATTTGCCTATTCTGACCATTCCATGGCATTTTCTGCGTTAAATACACCACATATTTGCCTATTTTGTAATAAGCAACTCACCGAATCATTCTGGCACAGTTCATCTTCATCCATCTTTAACCAAGTATTCATCTGCTAACTATTATTCCAAAACAATCCACCAACTTCAGTTCCATATTCAAACTTTAGTTCAAACTATGTCCAAAGACCTGTTGTAGTATACAAAAAGGAACAACATTAACTCGATCTCGCAACAAGAGTTCACAATTTGTGCGACATCATTTTTATTTTATATAGCTCCAAAATTGTCCTCCAAACCAAACCTTGTAGCGCCGCATCTTTTTCTATAAGGGCCTGTTTAGCAACACGAAACTACTTGATAGTTGGAAACTTAGTTTCTTTTGAGTTTCTAGAAACGGAAGAAAGTAGGTTTCCAAACCATAAAAGTTGTTTGTTTGATAGAAACTAGAATAAAGAAACTAATATGACGACATGTCACTGTTAAAATATTATAAATGTTGATCATATTCATTAGTTTGGACCACTTTGTAAATAAAAAATAGGGTTATTTACACCGACACCCCCTATGTTTTGTTAAATACACGAACCACCCCTAAGTTTTATAATTTATGTAAAAGGTTTTACACTGACCACCTCTACTTTAAAAAAACTATAAAGGGCAAGGGGTGTCGGTGTATTTATTTTTAAACTAGGGAAGGTCTGTGTAATAAGCGCAAAACATAGAGAGTGTCACTGTAAATAACCCTAAAAAATAATAACAAAAGTTGTCTCCACTAGTTTCTTTACTTCCACCATTTTGGGATGGAAACTAGATGGGGATATAGTTTCCATTTATGAAGGTGTGGTATGAAGTTTGGAAACTTACTTTCCTACCAACAAACAATACATCAAATGGAAACTAGGAGGACTTTCTACTAGTTTCCTAGTTTCCATGCTACTTTCTTGTAGCCAAACAGGTCCTTAATGCTTTCCAAAACAAAATAAGTAAATTGTAAAGGACACAACTCTAATTCCTAGGTAGTCCTGAAGCAATATGCCTCTCTTTGTAAGCTCCTTGAGGACAACATCCGAAGCTGCAAAAATAGCAACTAAACCCAATACTTTTTTATCCTTATGAAATCAAAGCATTACTATTCCTAAACTCCCTGACCCTTTCTATGTCAAAGCAAAAACCTTGATCGTGCTTTCCTTCATATTTCATATTATTTGTATCGATTGTTTTTTATGCAATAAAGAACTAAAGAGAATCTCAAGGTCGAAGAGAAGAGCCGGTGAAGAAAGAATCTCAAGGTCAGTGGCACAAGAATTCTTCAAATGTTTGCGCAGCGCAAGACCATGTATCTATTTATCCACCCGCAGATTCGAACTTGATTATTGCTTTGAGAACAGTGCCACGTAAGAGAACCCCACATCTATGTATGAGATTAGTTGTTATTGGACCAAAGTGCAGAAAAACAAAGCAAGACGGGATCTTTTTTTTTAAGTCTCAAGAACTAGAATCATCAGTATCTATATTGAGCTCCTCAAAGCAATTTTTCAACAAACTTATAATCTCATACCAATCGCCGAATCATCATCATACAAACCTTCTTCCATCAGAATAGGATCATATGTGGAGCATAAGAAAGGTCCATAAACAATTTCACAAAGTTTTTATGACCGGCTATCAACTTCATGTCAGTTCTCTATGTTGGTGTCAAATTGATCGCGGCATAAAGGATGCTGCTACACAGACCGCGGTCTGTGACCCACAAGCCACGTGTCGCCGCGCCATTGGCAGTGACCGGTGGCGGCCCCCACACAAATAGGGGGGACGAATGGGATTCGGCCATGTCGGCCTGCGGTCACGCTCACGGACAGAGACCATGGACCAAATATCATTTCCGCGGCATAAAACCTAGGTCAACAGTTGGCATGTAAAAAGACCTACCTATCGGATATGCGATTAAAACTCATGCAACCAAAGAGCACCCTCCAAGTTTTCCTAGCCTACAAAAAGTCTAAAAGAAGAGGTAAGATGATATATTTTGCTATAGAGAATTGCAATAATCTATATGAAACATTTAGACAAAGAGCGAAAGCACACAAATTAGATTATTTGTCCAGAATGCTACGAACACAACAATACAATCAAGATTCAGCCAAACTCCCAGAACCCAATCTCTATGACACATTTCCTCAAACAGAAGGATGAAGGTGCAGAAAAGCTCAGCAAGGCTGAATTTGTTAGATTTATTTTGGCTTTGCTTTGAAAGCAACCCATGTGAATCAATAAAGGAAAAGTCATTCCCCTTTCCATATATTGTTTTACCCCTCTTAGTGGGTACGTGGGTTGGGATGGGCTAGATCTCATCCAACCCGCGAGCGGGTGCGCGATTTAATGCGCATTTTTTACGCGTTTATTAGTCGCGCCCTTAGCACTTTGCACGCTTGCGCGCCGCGGAACGGACAGGGGTACAAAGATAATTTCACAACTTATTTTATTTTATTTTTTATTTCCGTTGGTTTTGTCTGGTGGATTGCTGGTCTTCCGCGGAATCGTTCTCACGTAATCCCGTTACGGAAAGAGTGAAAAATGTTACGTGAAAGATATATCCAGGACACGATCCTGAGATCTGAGAACAGTATTCGGTTTTACTATTTTCTCTCGCTCGTTCTATGTTCGGAACGAAAGAAAAAACGTACAAAGACGGAAAAGAAAATAAAACCACCAGAACCTAAATTCCTCAAAACAAAAAAATCTCCGTCCAATCTCTTCTTGGGGCAAGGTTGTGATCGTTCGTGGGATTCGCCACTGGGTGCACGGTGTAGTGGATCGAAAGGATTCGTTGTATCTCGGGGATAGATCGCCAGGAACCTGCTGCACTGTTCGTGGGGGACGAAATTCTATTCTAAGGACAGCGTGCAACGTGCCTCGAATCCTCTACATATTTCCTGTCTTTAATTTTGCTTCTCCCAATTTGCATTCCTTAGAAATTTTCCAACAATCTTATAATTGAGTTTCATAGCTTCTGTCTACTTTATGTTTTTTGTTTATGAAAATTTCTATCTACATGATGAACACCACCGTAGAAGAACTGTCTGCCAACATTCATAACTCCTCCAAACCGGAGAAGTTTGATGGCCTGAATTTAAGAGATGGCAGCGTAGGATGACTTACTGGCTGACTTGCTTAAAACTGTTTAAGGTTCTCAAAGAACCGAAATCCTACCTGACTTTCACGAACCTGTCAGGACCTATGAATTAGAGTCCTACAATGAGACAGACTTTATCTGTCACGGTAAAATTCTCAGTTGTCTTTCTGACACGCCGTATGATATATATTGCACTACCTCTACGTCCAGAGAGCTTTAGGAAGCTCTCGATAAAAAATACTCCAATGAATGAGCGGGTTCTGAGATTTATATTGTAGACAGTTTTATATTGTTTAAAATGATAGATGAGAAGTCTGTTGTTGAACAGACTAATACCCTTCAGACTATCATACACGAGATGTCTCAGAAAGACATGACATTTGCTGATAAGTTTTTTATTGTTGCCTTCATTAATAAACTTTCCCATCCTGGAAAGAATTTGGTTTAAAACTAAAACATAATAGGGGACCCATGTCCTTAGACGACCTGTTCGTATCCTTCCGCATTAAGGAAGAAGGTAGAACTAGAGACAAGGAACATCTGAGTACTGAATTCGAGGCAAAGTTACACATTGCTGAAACCAAGGGAAAGCCTAAGGGCCAACCCCATCAACAGAGGAACAACCCCCATAATAGGAACCCTGCAAAGAAACAGTTTCTTAAGCCAAAAGATGTGATTGAAAAAGACAACAGACCTAAGCGGGAATGTTACAACTGTGGTAAGCCTGGTCACTTTGCTAGGCAATGCCGCCACAGGAAGAAGGGTCAGGGATTTCAGAATCCTGATCGTCGAACTCCTGCAGACGCTCATGTTGTTCCACAGGCTCATGTTATCATAGCCGGGACCGAATCTGTCGATACCGATGATCAGAGGTTTGTAACCGTATGTTCTGTTTTTGAGTCCTCGTATCAGCCTACTGACTGGTGGGTTGATACAGGAGCAAATGTCCATGTATGCCCTAATATTGATTCATTTTTCTCCTACCGACAGGTTGAGCAAGGCGAATCAGTAGCTATGGGAAACACGAGTGCTGCCAGAGTGCATGGAAAGGGAAGAGTGAACCTCAAGTTATCTCCGGACAAGATTCTCCCTTTGCATAATGTGCAGCACGTACCGGACGTCAACAAGAATTTAATTTCTGGTTATTTGCTAAATAAACATGGTTACAAACTTGTATTTGAGTCTGATCGAGTTATAATCTCCCTGAACGGTAACTTTATTGGAAAAGGCTATGTATGTGGGGGTCTGTTTAAACTTTCGGTGGACATGCCTTGCAGTACTTTAAATTCATGTTTAAATAATATTGCATCTACTTCTATTTCTGATTCGAATGCTCTCTTTTATAATACTGATAGTTGTGATGTTTGGCATTGTCGTTTAAGACATGTTAATTTTAACTCTTTAAAGAGAATGTCTAAGTTGTAATTGATTCCTAAGATTGACATGAACAGGAATGGAAAATGTAAGATATGTACACAAGCCAAACAGTACAGAAAATTCTTTCATTATGTTGAAAGAAGTTCTCAGCTATTGGAGCTTATTCACAGCAATATTTGTGAATTGAGCGGTATTCTTACTCGTAGTGGTAAACGGTATTTTATTACTTTTATAGATGATTATTCAAAATACTGACATGTTTACTTGCTTAGAACTAAAGATGAAGCTTTCAGTAAGTTTGTATCTTTTAAAGCTGAAGTTAAAAACCAGCTCGAAAAGAAAATTAAAATTCTTAGGTCTGATCGTGGGGGTGAATACATCTCTGCTGAGTTTGACTCTTTTTGTGAATTGTATGGCATTATACATGGGGTAACTGCTCCTTGTGCTCCTCAACAGAATGGGATAGCAGAAAGAAAAAATAGAACATTTCTTGATATGATTAATGTTATATTAGGTAGCTCTGGTTTATCTAATAATTTGTGGGGGGAAGCCATTCTTTCCGCATGTCATATTTTAAATAAAGTTTCTTTCAAAAAGACTGATAAGACCCCTTATGAACTTTGGAAAGATAGAAAGCCATCTTTGAAATATTTCAAAGTGTGGGGGTGCCTCGCTAAAGTTTTTGTCCCTCCTACTAAGAAAAGAAAATTGGGACCCAAGACCGTAGATTGTGTATTTTGGGGATATGCCCAAAATAGTATTATTTAGAGATTTCTTGTAATTAAGAGTGAGGTAAATGGTATTGATGCTAATACAGTCATGGAATCTAGGGATGCTACATTTTTTGAAAATGTTTTTCTATTGAAAAATAGAATTCCTAGATCTTTTATTTCTACACAAGTCCCTCTGATGTAACCTCTAGTTCACAACCAGAGGAGATTATCCCAGTAGAACCCAGGAGAAGTAAAAGAACAAGACGAGAATCAGACCTAGGTGAAGGTTTTTTCACCTATATTGTTGAAGAGGACCTTATATCTTATCAAGGGGCTATGTCCTCAGTTGATTCCTTATTTTGGAAAGAGACTATAAATAGTGAAATGGATTCTATTATATCAAATAGAACTTGGAATTTGGTTAACATTCATGTAGGTTGCAAACCAATAGGTTGCCAATGGATCTTCAGAAAGAAGTTAAGACCTGATGGGTCTATTGAGAAATTCAAAGCCAGGTTAGTGGCTAAAGGGTTCAAACAAAGAGAAAGGGTAGACTTTTTTGACACTTACTCTCATGTTACTAGAATTGCTACAATTAGAATGTTAATAGCTATTGCATCTGTTCATAAACTGTTTATTCATCAAATAGTTGTAAAAACTGCTTTTCTGAATGAAGATTTACAGGAAGAGATTTATATGGAACAACCTGAAGGGTTTATTGTTCCATGGCAAGAACGCAAGGTATGCAAATTAATTAAATCTCTGTATGGGCTGAAACAAGCGCCAAAGCAATGGCATGATAAATTTGATAAGGTAATTCTATCATATGGTTTTGCTATTAATGATTCTGATAAATGTGTATATAGCAAAACTGTTGGTAGCTCTTGTGTAATATTATGCTTGTATGTTGATGACATTTTTATTTTTGGTGCTGACATGAATATTATTTATGATATCAAATCATTCATGTCTCAAAATTTTGATATGGAAGATTTAGGACCTGCTGATGTAATTTTATGACTTAAATTAAGCCGCACTTCTGAGGGAATTGGTATCTCCCAATCTCACTATATAGAAAAGGTTCTAAAAAGATTTAACTATTTTGATTCTAAACCTGTAAGCACTACATATGATGCAAGTATCAGGTTGAAGAAGAATAAAGGAGACAGTGTGGCTCAATTGAAGTATTCTCAGCAAATCGGATGTCTGAACTATATTGCTAATCGTACCAGACCTGATATTTCCTACGCAGTAGGAAAGCTTAGTCGGTACACTAGCAATCCGATTTGTTCACATTGGACTATCTTAGAACGGGTAATGAGATACCTAAAGGGCACGATATCCCATGGATTATTCTATGGAGGATACCCATCTGTATTAGAAGGGTATACTGATGCAAACTGGATCTCCGATACAGATGAGACCAAAGCCACAAGTAGATATGTATTCACATTGGGTGAAGCTGTTGCGTGAAACTCTACCAGGCAGACCTGTATTTCTAGATCTACTATGGAGGTAGAATCCATAGCTCTTGACCTCACCAGTGAGGAAGCAGACTGGCTTAGGAATATGGTAACAGATATTCCTCTGTGGAGCAAACCAGTTCATGCTATCTATGTACACTGTGACAGCCAAGCTGCAATAGCAAAGGCTCAGAGGACAAGTTATAATGGAAAATCCAGACATATACATTTGAGGTACAATCGGGTGAAGCAATTGCGATCCAGTGGAGTAATTGCAATTGACTTCGTCAGATCAAAGAACAATCTAGCAGATCCTCTAACTAAAGGGCTCTCAAGGAGACTAGTATTGGAGACGGCAAGAGGTTAAAGTCCAAAGATTGAGTCACCTCAAAGGCAACACGACCTTCGATTAGAAGCACCAAGAAAAGGTTCAATGGGTAACAACAAAATTGATGTGTGACTGAAAACAATACATGATAGTAATTGTAAAGAACCATTCCTCTACTGTATAGTGTTGATCTACAATAAATAAAAGGGTGATTGCAAAATCTTAATGAATCTGTGACTTATAAAGCAGGGTATATAAATTGCAGAATACCTAGAAAGATTCACCTATTTAAGAGTGAAAGTGGGGCCGCTTTCTATGAGAACTCGGGCTGTTCTCTAGAGCTCCTAAGAAATCGAGACAGCACATGGACGAAAAGTGCACAACTGTTGATACGATCAAATGCCTACAATGTGTTTGTGTGTATGTTGAGTCTGTCTGTACATGTAAGATCCTAAGTTCAAGATTTATGTCACTTTGGCTCTGTATCGATGAGATGTATAACACTAAGGGGAGGTCCATATCTTGTTTTCCTTCTTATATGTCCTATCGTGCTATACATTTTTTTTTCTCATATTGAATCATGTGGGGGATTGTTAGATTTATTTTGGCTTTGCTTTGAAAGCAACCCATGTGATTCAATAAAGGCATCTCTTTTTTTTAGTCCCACATAGAAAAGGAGAAGTCATTCCCCTTTCCATATATTGATTTACCCCTCTTAGTGGGTAAATGGATTTTGTAGGGGATAGGCTAGATCTCATCCAACCCACGAGCGGGTGCGCGATTTAATGCGCATTTTTTACGCGTTTATTAGTCGCGCACTTAACACTTTGCACGCTTGCGCGTCGCAGAACGGAGAGGGGTACAAAGGTCATTTCACAACTTATTTTATTTTATTTTTTCGTTGGTTTGGTCTGGTGGGTTGTTTGTCTTCCGCGGAACCGTTCTCACGTAATCCCGTTACGGAAAGAGTGGAAAATGTTACGTGAGAGATATATCCAGGACACGATCCTGAAATCTGAGAACAGTATTCGATTTTACTTTTTTCTCTCTCTCTCGCTCTCTGTTCGGAACGAAAGAAAAAACGGACAAAGACGAAAAAGAAAAGAAAACCGCCGGAACCTAAATTTCTCCAAAAAAAATTCCTCCGTCCAATCTCTCTTCTTCGGACAAGGCTGTGATCGTTCGTGGGATTCGCCACCGGATGCACGGTGTAGTGGATCGAAAGGATTCGTTGTATCTCGGGGATAGATCGTCAGGAACCCGCTGCACTGTTCTGGGGGGGTAAAATTCTATTCTAGGGACAGCGTGTAGCGCGCATCGAATCCTCTACACATTTTCTGTCTTTAATTTTGCATCTTCCAATTTGCATTCCTTAGAAATTTTTCCAACAGGATCTTTTTTTCAAGTTTGAAGAAACGAAAGAACGAACCTCGAGGCACTCGATCCGCTGGTCTCGCTTGCCGAGCTCCTCGAAGAGGAGGAAGCAGTGCTCCGTCCGGACGATCCTCACGTACTTCCCCAGCGTCGCCACCAGCGGCTCCCCGGACTTCCTCAGCAGCAGGCGACCACCTCCTCGGCCGCCGACGGAGGCGGCGTCGGTTTCCTCCGGCGAGGCTTGGGTCCGCCGCCAGCGCCTCCGGGGGAAGAGGAGAGGCGGGTGGTAGTTAGGGTTTTGGCGGGAACTCTGACGACGGACGCGGGCTGGGGAGGAAGAAGAGCGGAGAGAAGGAGGAGAGGGGGAGAAGGCTGAGTTTGAAATCATTTGGATTGAGGGGCTTTTGTGAAATTTGGCGGGGGTTTCTTTGTCATCGGATTACTGACACTCTCTGTACCTTCCGCTATGAAGTTGTATCTTTTGAAATAAATTCGGTATAGGTCCCTCCAACTTCTCTTAAATAAATAGGAATCGATCGGGGGAAGACATTGATCTGTAGCCGACCTCATGGGCCACAGGCCGGACTAAATAAGCCCAATTAAGAAAGGGGCCGGATATGGGAGTTTTCTTGGCCCAATTTATTTTCTGACGGGGTATATAGGGCTAATTTGGATTGTATTACTTTGGGACTTCATTCATTCACAAGGGATCCATATTATTGGATGACTCTTGCTCAAATGTATCGTTCATTTGGGAGTTTTTGTTCTTTTGCTTCTTTTTTTTCATTTTTTATCCTTTATTATGGGGAATATTTATATGAGTAGTTACCAAATATGGTAATATAATTTTTCAGATCATTTAATTACTTATAATTTGATTTTCATAAATATAGAATTTTTTTACTTTTCCATAGCAAAGGCATCTTTTAAGTTGTATTACATGGATTTTATGTAGTTTTAGAAAAAAAATATATAATATAATCAAATTTGTAATCGTGATTATATTATATCTATTTTTTTTTTGTCCAATCGAACGATCGAGTTAGATTGATAACGTAATACCAATTATATTATATTGTCCAATCATCAAACAAAACCGTCAAAGCTATAATAATGCCCTCATTAGTTTGGTTCAAACGTATTGTTCATTCGGGTGCATTATAGCACTTTTTATGTGAAAGTAGAATTGTGATTACACAATGGAAAAAATGTGAATGCCAATTGATCCCCAGGTTAAGGTTAAGGTCAAGGAGGCACACTACTAAATTATGAGTTTAGGTTTGTGAAAAAACTTGTGGAAGACTAGGCTCAACCAACACGGGGGCGGATCCAGTAGTCTGGAGTGGGCTGGAGCCCATACCAAAAAAAAAATCGATTTTTTCGTAGGAGTTGGTCTACATCTAGTCCATTCTAACCGAGTATAGTCTATTCCAGTTTATATTTCTGGATCCGCCCCTGAACGAACATACAATCGAATAAAAGATCGAGGGATGCGACTTTGTCACCAAACTATATGTTACAATTTGTCCAAGTGCGACCAATTAAAGTTGGAACGTACGGACGAAGGTTTGTAGCAGAAATTTGGCAGTCTTATGTTTGGAGTATGACTTTAAACTAATCTCAAATCTTATAATGCGGCTTGGAATCGGCTCAAAATTGAACCGTCTAAGCCATAAATAAATATTCAACCAATTTAATTTAAAAAAATTATGGTAGATAAATAAAAGCTAAAACCAACTTCTCTCTTATCCGTCCAAACCATAAGTAAATACTCAATAAATTTTTATTATTTTTTAAACTTACGGGAGATTAAAAAATATAAATATGTAAGTTAAATACTCAACAAATTTATTTTTTATTTTTTTTAGGTTACAGGAGATAAATATAAACTCAAACCAACTTTCCTCTAATCTCCCAAAGGCGTAAGTAAATACTCAACCAATTAATTTTTTTTATTTATAATTACGAAATAAAAAAGCAAAAAAAAAAAAATATTCTTGACAAACAATACTTAGCATTAAATATACGTGCAACGCACGTATACGTTACTAGTAAAAATACAAGCTAATCAGTGTTTATACCCTGAATATACCGGCTTAGAGTTAAATTTTTAATACATCAGATTAGAAAGTTTAGACCTTAGATTCTTTTTCTCATTATACTCTCCTTTCCAGTTTCCATTCGTACTCATATATAAGGATATAATAGAAGAAGAAAAATAAAAATAGAAATCCAGAGTCCAAAATTTTCAATTAGACAATCAAGACATTTTAAAAGTTTACAAAAAAAGTAGCCATAGTATAGAAGAAGTATAATAGAAACACAGATGAGAAAGAAAAAAAATAGGATAGAGTATTAGTAGTTATAATTACTAGTAAATTCACGTGCGTGGTACGTAATATAAATATTATATTTTTATGATATTGTTGAAAAATGCTTCAAATATTTAAATATATTTAAATTTCTAATTTTTAAATTTAGTTTTTAAACAGTTTTGAATTTAGTTATATATATATATATATATATATATATATATATATATATATATATATATATATGTGTGTGTGTGTGTGCGCGCGCGCGCGCGCGCGCGGAAGAGATGAGAGAAAATTAGTTTTTTTACCATAATTTATTTTTAATAAAATGGTTGATGATATACATACGGTTTGCACGATTCATTTTTGAGTCTTTTCCAGGCCGCATTATAATAGTAGAGATATATATTTTGTAAGGATATAAATGAAATGTAATAATAAAATCGTTTAAAATTTACCGATTTTTGGTGTTTATAAAGCCACAAAAAATCACATTATATCAATTTTCGGGAGATTTTGAGCCTATCAAAACCAATGCCTAAAAAAAACTAACAAGCAAAAATTTTCAGAAACGATCGGTTCAAAAATATTTTTAAATCGATAAAAATATCGTTACCAAACAAACCCTAAGCGGATATATATCTAAACGTTGATTGAGCATAAAAATAATTGAGAGTGGAATGTGATTGCGGGCTCCTACTGCCTGTCTTTGTGTCGGGTCCACTTGCCCCTAAAACTAATGAGTGAAGCTTTTCCTACGCTACAAACATTCCCACACACGTAACACCTATATAATTGCAAGATTGGATATACTTGTATTTTATCCGATTTGTCCCAACATCTTTGTCCAAACCCCTCTTATCTCTTCTCTAATAATGTGGTTTAAAATCGACTAAAAAAAATAAGTAGTATGCATTATTTGTATATTCTTCATTGATTAACAAACAAAAAAAATTAAGTCTTCTAACTATCGTGTGTGTGTATGTGTATATCAAGTCTAAAAAAAAAAAAAAAAAACTTAAAAAACTTATAATCATCTAAACATAGATCAAAAAAATTATAAACATATATATAACAAATCAAAATCAAAATATATTTAATATTTAAATTATATTTAAATTAAAATATATTTTAGTATTATCGATAATTTTAATTTTAATTTTAATTTTAATTTTATAATTTATCATGTCAACTATTACATTAACCGTCACGTCATCTGTCGTAAAAGAAGAAATTATTTGAAGGAATACTATTGAGATTCAAATAACATTATTCTTACTAAACACGTTCGTCGGACTAGCTTTTAATAGTCGTCCATTTGAGCACAAAATTACGAAAAATATAAAAATACCCTCTCTCACTCACCACACAAATACACACGAAATCATCACTCGCATCTTTTGGCACAAATGGAATCCCAAATAAAATGTAAATACAATTTAAACCGGCGCTAAACCAGCATATGAGAGTGTACAAGTTTTGCTTGAAGGGCATAGATGACACTAATGTTAAATTTCAAAAATATCTATTCATTGTCATCTAGGAAGCACATATACTTCAAAAGTAAAGTAGGAATCGTGTAACTGACGCGTGTCGAAGATAATCATGCACACGGAGTCGGCCCAGAGGTAAGTCTGACAAGAATTCTGACTCATTTCTAGGACAAGCTTCCAGATTTAGCAAAATACTACAAGAAATCATGGTTGCAAGTGATGCTCCGGAACCGACCCCAACAAGGATCAAAGGACAACAAAAATTGGCTCAGGATAGGACAATCCAACTCTCCGAGTCGACCTTGCGTACACATTCCAAAATACAGCAAAATAGCTCATCAATGAACATCATAGTCATCTCCGTTAATCCAAGTCTTCCCCCATAATAAAGACTCTTGATAAAGGCACTAAAAAAATGGCTCAGGACATCCTAAATTTTCACCATTAATAATTACAAATTTACCACTCCCAAAAATTATCCACCGGAGTGTCCATTTTTAATTATTATTTTTTTATAATCAGGACTGTCAAAATTTTCAATTATACCAATTGGAATGACTGTTAAAATTTTGACAGTCCTAACAATTTGTAGGATTGTCAAATTTTTTAGTCCTACCAATTGGAAGGACTGTCAAAATTTTGACAGTCCGGAGGGAAGGCTACGCGAGGTGACACGAGGACGGGACTGCGTGGAGGCCAGGGGGCGGGGGGGGGAGGGGAGGGGGGACGAGGCTAAGGAGTGGGAGGAGAAGGAGGAGGAGGCGGAGGCGGAGGCGGTGGGGGTGGAGGTTTTGAGCATATCAAAATCAATGTCTAAAAAAAACTAGCAAGCGAAAATTTTTATAAATAGTCGGTTCAAAAATATTTCTAAATCGATAAAAATATTCTTACCAAAAAAAAACCCTAAGCGGATATATATATCTAAACGTTGATTGGCCTAAAAATAATTGAGAGTGGAATGTGATTGTGGGCTCCTACTGCCTGTCTTTGTGTCGGGTCCACTTGCCCCTAAAACTAATGAGTGAAGCTTTTCCTACGCTACAATCATTCCCACACACGTAACACCTATATAATTGCTAGATTGGATATACTTGTATTTTATCCGATTTGTCCCAACATCTTTGTCCAAACCCCTCTTATCTCTGCTCTAATAATGTAAGTTTGAAAACGACTAAAAAAATAAGTAGTATAAGTTATTTGTATAATTTTCATTAATTAACAAAAAAATAATTTAAGTCTTCTAACTAACATATATATATATATATATATATATATATATATATATATATCAAGCCTAAAAAAAAAAAAAAAACTTTAAAAACTTATAATCATCTGAACATAGATCAAAAAAGTTATAAACATATATATAACAAATCAAAATGAAAATATATTTAATATTTAAATTATATTTAAATTTAAATTAAAATATATTTTAATTTTAATTTACTTTTAATTTTAATTTTAATTTTAATTTTAATTTTAATTTTAATTTTAATTTACTTTTTAATTTTAATTTTAATTTTAATTTTAATTTTAATTTTAATTTTAATTTTAATGTCAATGTTAATTTTTATTTTATAATTTGTCATGTCAATTATTACATTAACCGTCACGCCATCTGTCATAAAAGAAGAAATTATTTGAAAGAATACTATAGAGATACAAATAACATTATTCCTACGAAACACGTTCGTCGGACTAGCTTTTAATAATCACCCATTTAAGCACAAAAAATATAAAAATATCCTCTCTCACTCACCACACAAATACACACGAAATCATCACTCGCATCTTTTGGCACAAATGGAATCCCAAATAAAATGTAAATACAATTTAAATCGGCGCTAAACCAGCAGATGAGAGATTGTACAAGTTTTGCTTGAAGGGCATAGATGACACTAATGTTAAAATTTTAAAATATATGTTCATTGCCATCTAGGAAGCATGGATACTCCAAAATTTAAGTAGGAATCGTGTGACTGACGCGTGTCGAACATAATCCTGCACACGGAGCCGGTCCAGAGATAAGTCTAACAAAAATTCTGGCTCGTTGCTATGACAAGCTTCCAGATTTAGCAAAATACTACAAGAGATCGTGGTTGCAGGTGATTCTCCGGAACCGACCCACAACAAGGATCAAAGGACAACAAAAATTAGCTCAGGATAGGACAATCCAACTCTCCGAGTCGGCCTTACGTGCACATTCCAAAATACAGCAAAATGGCTCATCAATGAACATCATAGTCATCTCCGTTCATCCAAGTCTTCCCCCATTATAAAGACGCTTGATAAAGGCACTACAAAAAAGGTTCAGGACAGTCCAAATTTTCACCATTAATAATTACAAGTTTGCCATTCAAAAAATTATCCACCGGACTGTCCATTTGCAATTATTATTTTTTTATAACCAGGACTATCAAAATTTTGAGTCATACAAATTGTTAGGACTGTCAAAATTTTAATAATTGGTAGGACTGTCAAAATTTTGACAATCCTAACAATTGGCAGGACTATTAAAATTTTGAGTCATACCAATTGTTAGGACTGTCAAAATTTTAACAATTGGTAGGACTGTCAAAATTTTGACAGTCCTAAAAAAATATGTTGATTTTTTAGGACTGTCAAAATTTTTACAGTCCTTCCAATTGGTAGAACTGTCAAAATTTTGACAGTCCGGAGGAGAGGGCTACGCGAGGTGACACGAGGGCGGGACTGCGTGGAGGTCCGAGGGGGAGGGGGAACGAGGCTAAGGAGCGGGAGGAAGAGGAGGCAGCGGCGGCGGGGAAGGAGGCGGAGGTGCACGCGAGGGCGGGAACGAGGCGTAGGCGCACGCGTTCGCCTCCGCTGCCGCTACCGCTTCTGCTGCTGTTGACGTCGCCGTCGCCGGTGTAGACGTAGTCCCCCGCCAGCGCGTGCCTCCGCCGCGTGCAGTCCCCCGCACGCTTCTTCTTCTTTATCGTCTTCGTGACGAAGCCGACGGAAAGGTGCTTAAAGTGCGGCTTGGCGACGGTAACGTAGTTGATGGCGAGGTCGACGATACGGAGAGGCAAAAAATGACGAAATAAGGGAGGAGGAGAGGCCGGAAGGGGGTGGGGGAGGAGTAGGAGTAGGAGGAGATAGGTGAAAAAGGTGGACAGTCATAGTAAAATTTGGCCATAATCTGAATAAAAAAAAATAACTGAACTAGCACCAATACTGAACTAGTTTCGATTTATTTTTGTAGTAGCTTTATCAAGAGCCACAGTAAAGAGGAGTCAAATTTTGACAAAATAGCGATTGGTGCGGCTTTTGCGACTGAGTTGCTCGCTACTATTTGTCGGGTTGCGAGCAAAGCTAGAATGTAGGGATGAAGATGAGTAAGCATGCATGTAGCCCTAATGCTGAGAAAATAATTTAGGTATGAGCTGTTAATCTACTTGCAAGCCAATGACTGACGCAGGCTAAATCGGCCGTTCCCGCTAGGCGAGAATCACCGTGCCAGCGCTCCCGCGGAACGATCGTTTGACCCATTCGGACGTGATGCCGTACGAGCGTGAGCCACGCCCGTGCAAGGCCGTGGTTCATTGGTGTAAACTCCCTCACCCAAAATAGGTATTTTGTGTATATTTTATATTATTATATTTATTATATATGTTGAATTTATTTAGAATATGCTCTTAGTTAATTAGAAAATAAATTTCTTGATATATTTACTTATATAAATATTCATTTAGAATTATTTTAGGTTATTTTAGATTTTTGGAGATTTTTCTAGAATTTTTTTGGTAATTAAAACTTAGAAAACATAAATTTCTAGGACTTCTATGATTTACTATACGACCATACTTGCATGTCGTTCCTACCAAATATTTATTTTAGTTTAAAATATTTAATTATATTTTTTGTAATTTATTTAGAATTTTAAGAAATTTATTTAGTTTTTAAAATTATTTAGGATTTATTTGGATATATATAGTCTTAATATTAGATATATACTAATTTAGAGTTAATAGATATTAATAAGATTTTATAAATTATTTGTATTATCTTTAATTAAATTTTAGATTATAAATTATTGAGATAAATTCAAACTCTATTTTAAATTAATTCAAATCCTGAACCTACTAGGAAATCAACTTCATGCATATCCTATCCTTATTTAAATTCATCATAATTATATCCAAATTAACCAATCCTATTCTTATTTAATTAAGTAGTGTCCACCATTATAAATACCTCATCCTTCATATTTTTTTTCCCAAATTCCTCTCTTTTTCGCCAAAAAAAATATATTCAAAATTCGTCATAAATTCAGCCACATTTTCTACTAGTTATGACGAATTAAAAAGACGATATCTCCTAGCTCCAGACTCCAAACATGCTCCAGTTTTTTTTGTTAGAACGATAATGAGGTTAGCTTTCTGATAATATAAATTATTTTTCTAAATTATTAGTATTAAATTCTAGAAAATTCGTAGAGCACAGTATGTCCGAAAATAGACGTATTTCGATGTTTTCGTGATTCCGGGAGAACCAGGAATCAGAATCATGAACCGTTTAAAGTTTCGGAAAGCTAATGTCGAGATCATCGACATATATTTTTCCTAGAATTTATTTCGAAGTATTTACATACTGTTAATTCTGTAGAACTTCTAGGTTAGAATTTAACCATCGGTGCACAATACAAAATTTGTATGTGCCATAATTCTCAAACGAATTTGAATTCAGACGAGCCATAAATTCCAGTATATTTTTATGCTGAAATCTACATGAAATCATGCATGAAAGTCGAGTTTGTATCGGTTGACTTTTTGGTCAACAGATCGCCTCGATTTGCGTGCCATGAGTCTCGAGTTGATAAAATTCAGTTTCTTTGGACAAAATTTAGGAATTAACATAAAAATTAGAATAATAAGATTAAAATAAGATTTTAGAGTAATTATTCCAGAATTAAATAAATTAAAATAAATTAATGGTTATATTATTATATAGTTATATGAATATATATGTAAGTAAATGCTAATTGATAATTATGACTAAATATTCAGACTGTATGACCCTAGGATATCGTGGACTATCCCATACTTACCTTGACCATGTTGACCCTAAGAACTTGTGAATTTGTCTGCCTTGCGTACACTAACGTACTGGCATAGACACCTGTCAGTTGGCTGACTGATTTCGTACTGTACTTGAAGACGCGACACCTGCGTAATTCAATGCGTAATTGACCGTGTTAGATGACTAGTGTTACCCCTAGTATACCCCCTAATTCCAGTGTAAATATGGTTGAGTATGTGCTAGTCTAATGACTAATGATTCTATTATATTATATTTATGTGTACATAGGATATTGGATTGTTCTGCGCGATTTCTGGAGCAGGTTATTGGTACATTGCAGCTTCCTTGCCAGGCAAGTATACCTTGCCATTGTACTGTTATTTATGTTCCATATGTTGCATGCATCTTTACTTTCTGTCCTTAGTTCATATATTTTAATTGTTATATAAAATGTGCGCGACGGTGACGTCGCAATATGTTTTTATTTATGTATTGCATTGACCCTGTTCATGAGACTACCCCATTATCATATAGTATCATTAGGTTCATTTGGCCGTGACACATATTTTTACACGAGTTGTGAGTCTCATATAGATCACGGACTGCGTGACAGGTCTGGCCTCCTGTACGTATGAACCGTGCGTTAGGAATAACTGCTGTTAGAAACTTTGCATGCTAGTAGACTTGGCAGTTATTAGAGGTGTTATCGTGTCATGGATATGACATGCTTAGAGCATGGGGTGGGGAGAACAACAAGTACCGCATTTGAGCTCCTTTGCACTTTCTCCTGTACGTCCGGATTCTCCGCTGGAGATACGGGTCATGATGACCACTATATATTATGTACTATCAGGCGGGCCACCGGCGTTCAAAAGACGACGTGCCTTTTAGGCCCCTGGATCTTCAAAAGAGAACCATGCCAAATCCCAGTTTTCAGCCAGATAGCTCACTTGTGGGGAAAGTTGTTCTTAACTGCATTCACTTTAGACGGTTAGGCGACCCCTTTGGATATTTATTTTAGTACTTTATTGGCATGTGTTTAAGTATACTTGTTATGTCCCTCTGAGGACCTGGTCCGCTGCCAGGTGTACCTGTTCTTGAGTATTTGCAGGAGCGCAGATTGGAAGGATATAGAAGCTTCGTGGATGTCTTCCCTTCGAGCCGTGATTGGTAGCTGGTACTTATATTGTTTGAGTGAGTTGTACTTATATTGTATTTACTTTTCCCATTTGAGTTGGTAGTGGATTTGTTTCCACCCAACTATCATCCTTAGATACTTCTTGTTGAGATCTAGTTTCATAGATACTGATTATTTATTTCTATATGATTTTGGTGGATGAGATTTAGATTTTACCCTGTGACTTGTATTACAGTTTCACCACTTGTGGATTTGATATTCATAAAACAGCGTACGTATGGATTTGGTTTCCATTATTGGAGTTGCCATATCCATGCGGCTGGCATGCTTACGTGTCCTAGTCCTACGTATTTTTGGGACTGGGGCGTGACATATTTTTGTGGTGGCCCATGCAGGTCAAGAGCATATTGTCTCGGTTACGTTATTGTACCGAACAAGCCTGCACCTAGGACTAGAATATAGGATCTCATCCACAACTGACCCTGATTCATCTTCCTCCTCTCTGTTCTATTTTGATCAAATGCATCATGCTTGATTCTTGTGCTTCCCTAATAGTTTTTAAGTATAACCTCCTCCTAGAATATAGAAGTTCCTGTTGTTAGATGATAATTAGAGTAGCACACCTATTTAGAATACAACGAGATTATAGATACACAACTAAGCTTAGAATATCTAGCGAACCCTAGAATCCCTTATCCCTATAATTGGTTTACCATTACCCCGGATGTAATATGAGGACTTGAGAGTAGTATAGACACTACTAGAGTTAGTTAGAAGGTTACCATAATGTTGCCCCTAGCATTGAGGAACCCATAGAAAATCAAAAACTTAATATTTGGACTAAACCTAACCTTCATAGTTAGATGATATTGGAACTATAAACTTATATCATTATCTTGTTATTAGTAGACAGCACCCTAGGAAGCCTAGAGGAATGTAATCAACACTTCTCCCTTGATCATACCCCGAACATAGCAACCAACACCCCACTCCCCTTAGAGAACCATGATGCTATCTAGAGCCCTCTATCTTTATTTTATATATTGTTCCCTGCGACCATAGCACTCGCTATTTTGCGACGGCTAATTACGTTTCTTCTCTTCATCTTTCAACTCGTGCCATCTGACACTTCGGATAGTAGGCCAAGTAATTATTCTTTGTTAAGGGCTCATAGTTTGCTAGGATTATAGTTGTAGCCTTGAATGTGAAATTTTTTATGCTTGGTAGTTAGAACTTGATAAGTTTAAGTTATTTTATAGATTGTGACCGATGATTAACCCTTAGTTTTAAATTATGTAACATGTACCCCACCTCAATGTAGGCTATATCCTCTTTCCCCTCTGACGGCCAGTAACTCTTCTATCCTTACTATTGACACTTGCTCTATAAGTGCTATGACTAAGACTTAGGATGACCATTACCTACATAAAAAGGATACCCTAATCAATACCAAGATCTTTCCTTATATACCCTAATAAGAGTTTCTGTTCTATGTACATGTGCAAGGTTATTTTTGTAGGATCCTCTTAAGGCTGTCACAGTACTAGTTAAATTATTTTAAGTTGGGTAGTATACCTTACCACCTGGTATCATATAGCCCATGTGAATCCATTGATGAAGTGTAACTGAATGGCATTAATTGTATGCTAGTATTAGACGACAGTGTTTATTCAGACGGTAGAATTTAGAGGTCCATGCCCTATTTGGTCGACTAGCGACTTAGACAAGGAGGTTGTATGATAACTGTAGAGATTGTAGAGTCTTTTGTTATTATTGCTTATGTTGTTTTTGTTTTTGCAAACTTGAATTATTTGTAACTTCTCTCATCATAATCCAGCGTTATATTTTTTTTTGTGCTACCTCGAATTATGCTGCTATTATAGCCTAGTTTTTGCAAGCTTATTATTTATCGAGCTTGTTCATGACATATGTATTATTGGGTATACACATTAATACATTTCAGAATCAGTGTATTAAGGTCTAGCTAACCTTAGTGTGCTTGGTTCGCCTTCGCATAACTACTTTACGTGGATTGAGATATGTAGTGATTAGTAGACGAATATACTTGCCCTAGGCATGTCTGACATATCGTATCAGTTACATAACTGTACTAATACGAGCAGGCAAACAAAGGATTACCAAAATAGAATTTCAATCCACAACTGCTTTGACAATTCCCAATTGAATTCTTTAAACGCCTTGATCCCAATACTTCTATTCTATTACGCTGCCCTTGAACTCTTTATTATTGATCTTCGTCTTCCCTTATTTCGGAAAGACGAAATCTCGTGCTGGGTATAAAGTTTGATACACAGAGAGTACTAGATATACCCCATAGGCCGGTCACATACTTGAGGATTATTCTTTCGTAATTAAGGACATATCATATGTGATATGATCGACGTTGAAGTTTCGAGGATTGAACGACATGAGTAAATAAATTAAGGGATATTTTCTTAAGGTATATAGCCTTAGGTGATAGGTGGATAAATTCTAAGTTGGGTAGTAGTGCATTGTCAACTCGGGAGGAATTTCTTTAGATTATGATCGAGTAAGACTAGATTGGGAGAGGTTCAAGCCATTGTAATTTTGAGAAATTTAGAAGGATGATTAAGATAATGAGGATTTAATGAATTTTAAAAATCTTGATATTGAGGACCCAATATTTATACTTTGAGCACATGATTTAAATTTTGAATATTGAAGGATGAATCATCGATTTAAATTTTGAGGATAAATATATAATTTTAGACTTGAACAATTGGTTAATTAGATTTAAATTTTACAATTTGATGATTTGAATTAAAAGTTTAATTTTGATTGTTGGGTCACCTATTTGAAATATTGAGGATGTAAATTGAGTTTAAATATTCGAATAGTACAAAATTCTTAAGTTAAGAATAGGAATAAGATTTGATTAGAATTGTTTATTGTTCAAAGTCTAGAGAAGATTATGATAGTTGGAAATTATGATATAAATTTTGATGTGGGATGCCATATAGACTTGAGTCAGATTTGGATGTTGATTATTTAAAAATCGAGAAGAGATTACGACATGTTGAATTTTGATTTAAACAGTGGTTATATTAATTTTGAAGTGATCGCGATATATTCGAATAGATTTTGTTATTTAAATTTTTGGAAGAGATTGTGATTGACATACCTTATGTACGAATGTGAAGGATTTAACAAATTATGTCTTATTTTAATTTCGAGGACGAAATTATTTTAAGTTGGGTAGATTGTAAACTCCCTCACCCAAAATAGGTATTTTGTGTATATTTTATATTATTATATTTATTATATATGTTGAATTTATTTAGAATATACTCTTAGTTAATTAGAAAATAAATTTCTTGATATATTTACTTATATAAATATTCATTTAGAATTATTTTAGGTTATTTTAGATTTTTGGAGATTTTTCTAGAATTTTTTTGGTAATTAAAACTTAGAAAACATAAATTTCTAGGACTTCTATGATTTACTATACGACCATACTTGCATGTCGTTCCTACCAAATATTTATTTTAGTTTAAAATATTTAATTATATTTTTTGTAATTTATTTAGAATTTTAAGAAATTTATTTAGTTTTTAAAATTATTTAGGATTTATTTGGATATATATAGTCTTAATATTAGATATATACTAATTTAGAGTTAATAGATATTAATAAGATTTTATAAATTATTTGTATTATCTTTAATTATATTTAAGATTATAAATTATTGAGATAAATTCAAACTCTATTTTAAATTAATTCAAATCCTGAACCTACTAGGAAATCAACTTCGTGCATATCCTATCCTTATTTAAATTCATCATAATCCTATCCAAATTAACCAATCCTATTCTTATTTAATTAAGTAGTGTCCACCATTATAAATACCTCATCCTTCATTTTTTTTTTCCCAAATTCCTCTCTTTTTCGTCCAAAAAAAATATATTCAAAATTCGTCATAAATTCAGCCACATTTTCTACTAGTTATGACGAATTAAAAAGACGATATCTCCTAGCTCCGGACTCCAAACATGCTCCAATTTTTTTTGTTAGAACGATAATGAGGTTAGCTTTCTGATAATATAAATTTTTTTTCTAAATTATTAGTATTAAATTCTGGAAAATTCGTAGAGCACAGTATGTCCGAAAATAGATGTGTTTCGATATTTTCGTGATTCCGGGTGAACCAGGAATCAGAATCATGAACCGTTTAAAGTTTAGGAAAGCTAATGTCGAGATCATCGACATATATTTTTTATAGAATTTATTTCGAAGTATTTACATACTGTTAATTCTGTAGAACTTCTATGTTAGAATTTAACCATCGGTGCACAATACAAAATTTGTATGTGCCATAATTCTCAAACGAATTTGAATTCAGACGAGCCGTAAATTCCAGTATATTTTTATGCTAAAATCTACATGAAATCATGTATGAAAGTCGAGTTTGTATCGGTTGACTTTTTGGTCAACAGATCGCCTCGATTTGCGTGCCATGAGTCTCGAGTTGATAAAATTCAGTTTCTTTGGACAAAATTTAGAAATTAACATAAAAATCAGAATAATAAGATTAAAATAGGATTTTAGAGTAATTATTCCAGAAATAAATAAATTAAAATAAATTAATGGTTATATTATTATATAGTTATATGAATATATATGTAAGTAAATGCTAATTGATAATTATGACTAAATATTCAGACTGTATGACCCTAGGATATCGTGGACTATCCCATACTTACCTTGACCATGTTGACCCTAAGAACTTGTGAATTTGTCTGCCTTGCGTACACTAACGTACTGGCATAGACACCTGTCAGTTGACTGACTGATTTCGTACAGTACTTGAAGACGCGACACCTGCGTAATTCAATGCGTAATTGACCGTGTTAGATGACTAGTGTTACCCCTAGTATACCCCCTGATTCCAGTGTAAATATGGTTGAGTATGTGCTAGTCTAATGACTAATGATTCTATTATATTATATTTATGTGTACATAGGATATTGGATTGTTCTGCGCGATTTCTGGAGCAGGTTATTGGTACATTGCAGCTTCCTTGCCAGGCAAGTATACCTTGCCATTGTACTATTATTTATGTTTCATATGTTGCATGCATCTTTACTTTCTGTCCTTAGTTCATATATTTTAATTGTTATATAAAATGTGCGCGACGGTGACGTCGCAATATGTTTTTATTTATGTATTGCATTGACCCTGTTCATGAGACTACCCCATTATCATATAGTATCATTAGGTTCATTTGGCCGTGACACATATTTTTACACGAGTTGTGAGTCTCATATAGATCATGGACTGCGTGACAGGTCTGGCCTCCTGTACGTATGAACCGTGCGTTAGGAATAACTGCTGTTAAAAACTTTGCATGCTAGTAGACTTGGCAGTTATTAGAGGTGTTATCGTGTCATGGATATGACATGTTTAGAGCATGGGGTGGGGAGAACAACAAGTATCGCATTTGAGCTCCTTTGCACTTTCTCCTGTACGCCCGAATTCTCCGCTGGAGATACGGGTCATGATGACCACTATATATTATGTACTATCAGGCAGGCCACCGGCGTTCAAAAGACGATGTGCCTTTTAGGCCCCTGGATCTTCAAAAGAGAACTATGTCAAATCCCAGTTTTCAGCCAGATAGCTCACTTGTGGGGAAAGTTGTTCTTAACTGCATTCACTTTAGACGGTTAGGCGACCCCTTTGGATATTTATTTCAGTACTTTATTGGCATGTGTTTAAGTATACTTGTTATATCCCTCTGAGAACCTGGTCCGCTGCCAGGTGTACCTGTTCTTGAGTATTTGCAGGAGCACAGATTGGAAGGATATAGAAGCTTCGTGGATGTCTTCCCTTCGAGCCGTGATTGGTAGCTGGTACTTATATTGTTTGAGTGAGTTGTACTTATATTGTATTTACTTTTCCCATTTGAGTTGGTAGTGGATTTGTTTCCACCCAACTATCATCCTTAGATACTTCTTGTTGAGATCTAGTTTCATAGATACTGATTATTTATTTCTATATGATTTTGGTGGATGAGATTTAGATTTTACCCTGTGACTTGTATTACAGTTTCACCACTTGTGGATTTGATATTCATAAAACAGCGTACGTATGGATTTGGTTTCCATTATTGGAGTTGCCATATCCATGCGGCTGGCATGCTTACGTGTCCTAGTCCTACGTATTTTTGGGACTGGGGTGTGATAATTGGTTGGCGGTAAGAGTTTTAAGCCACATAGTCGCACAGACAGTGGAGTCATAAACGCATAGGCGATTTGGTAACAAGTTCACTGTGTCGACAATATAGAGAAAGCATTGAATAACACAAGTTGAAGTAAAGCAACTCTTTATTGATATAAACAAGTGTTACAGGTGGCGTATAGCCGAGATTACAAGTCGCTCAAGCATCTCTCTCTGAAACAATAAAAGCGTGCCAAGTGGCTACAATTGTGGAATAATTATACAGGCGATGTTCACAACATTATGTCTTGTATATGTGCTTCAGTTCCGGATATAGCGCTCCAAG
This sequence comes from Iris macrosiphon, assembly GCA_036927795.1. Classification (NCBI taxonomy): domain Eukaryota; kingdom Viridiplantae; phylum Streptophyta; class Magnoliopsida; order Asparagales; family Iridaceae; genus Iris; species Iris macrosiphon. Next base: position 17,274,320 of record JAYESA010000005.1, on the reverse strand, counting down.
GCTCCGGAGGGAACTCCTGGCCTTAGTACATACGAAGGAGGCATCTGCACCGAACGAGGTTCTCCCGCACCCTGCATACAATCTGGTGGATTATCAGTACATTGAATGCACTGGTGGGGAAGCTACTCGCCCGCTCGATAAATCTAAATACGTAATATAGGTTCCGTGCACCAACTATTATGTTGTCTTTCTAGTTGCCTTAGGATCAGTTTCATATAAACATTGAATAACCTAACTCGTATGGCAGTGCGCCGTGCAACATGAGAGAAAACACGGCGAGACTTACCAACTTACCATTTGTCCTTCCCTATCCAAGGCAAACATTATTAATACAAGCACGGGCAGGCATAAACATTCAGGAGCATTTATAATAAAAACTAAGGCAATAGCATATGCAACACAAGAGTCGTTGTATCATGATCGTTCATGTGTTCAGTCGTTCATTGATGCGATGCAATAACTCACATGCGGATAGTCGCTAAGCGAGGATGACTTATCTATATGAACATGAGTCACTGGCATAGCCATAAAGGACATGTGTAGCACATGAAAGAAAATGAAATACAACGCACGGATCAAGAGTGCTACAGGTCATTCCTTCCGAGGCAGGCAGCTACTTAGTCTGGGAGCAAGAATGGCGTGAAGGATAAGTTCACAGGCGCTACACGCCATTATGCCCGATACAGGCAGACTAACAGGGTTCCTATCAGGATCGGATCGGCCCGGTGCCTCGAAGACCGTTCGCAGAAACAGAGATCCGAAAATCTTGCTTGATAACAAGTTGTCCGCGACATGCAGGTCTCAGGTCAGGTGCAGGAACAAGTTCGAGTCAGGATATATATATATATATATATGGAACTTGTTGAGGCAGGATCGTTCACATTAGTGTATTCTGGGATTCATTCATTCATGGTGCAAATTTTCTGGTTCAGAAATTGCCTTAGTGACCTAACGATCCCGGATACTTGCAGGTTCATTTAGGCACGGAACGACTACTTAGTAGTCTCTCGGGGTTTGGATGAAAACAAAGCGACATACAAGCAGACAAGCATGCATTTGTATAATCATAAACATTCACGTTAGCTCGGGCCTGAAGATAAGCCGATGAGTGAGATCGTAATGGACTTCCCGAGCGACACGTTCTAGGGTAGCATACGAGGGTCTGAACATATATAAGCAATTTTTTATTTCCATGTTCTAACATAAGCGATACAAGTTGGGATTATTTCCTTAGCTAGGTGCGTTGGATTCTTATTAGCATGCATGGGTGATTCACCTAGCGACTAGCATGTAGCAATCCATATTTTTAAGTGCTGGCTAAGCAAAGACAAGTTCACCGTAGCCATCCACCTTAGCGATGATTCCCCTCGGTTGAGCGATACGTCAAGCGAGCCTCTGAAAGCCTAAGTCGGATCCTGTAGGGACAAGTCTGGATATCCTTTGCCTCAAACGAGTATTCTCGCCTGAGCAAAGCGGATCGGGACATGCACTTTTGTCGTTTGAATCGGCAGTCTGCTTGAGCAGAACGGGGTATTACATCCTACCAAACTCAGAAAAAGTCTCGTCCTCGAGACTTACTGAGGACAAGCAGTAAGTTTTAATCAATTTTGATTTAACGATACAAGGCTGAGGCAAACCTATACAAGTCGTTGTACTTGTTTATTTGGATATTCACTTGCACAAGCGTTCGAGATCATTATATCGCTAGTCTGGATCGTGCGCACATTCGAAGTGCACATCTAGCGTGAGCACACCAACCAACTTAGCGATAGCGAAGTCTTAGCACTTAAGTTTCATATTTTCTTAAGTCTTGGATTGTGCACAAGTTCAAGGCGTCCCTTAAACATATGCATTCAACCAAAGTTAGAGATAGTGAAATCGGACAAGCTAATTGCGATAATCTCAAGGGTACTCACTCAGGTTGGCACAAAGGCCACTCGCAGCACAATATCATACAAGTAATCATATCATTCAAAACGCATTTTAAAAATATTTAGACTTATTATTGGAACATCCCATTGAGGCATTGAGAGAGAGCGTGTACATAACTTATGAACGAGCTTTCAAAACTGAGATCATCGAAATAAAGTCCAAAGGCGTATAAGCCAGGCTCTGATACCATTATGTTATGCCCCGATCTCCTGCAGGCTAAATCGACTATTCCTGCTAGGCGAGAATCACCGCGCCAACGCTTCCGCGGAATGATCGCTTGACCCATCCGGGCGTGGCTCACGCTCGTGTGGCATCATGCCCGGATGGGTCAAGCGATCGTTCTGCGGGAGAACTGGCGCGGTGATTCTCGCCTAGCGGGAACGGCCGATTTAGCCTGCGGGAGATCGGGGCGTGACACTACCCATGCCCATACGTCGAAATGGTTGTCCTTACTATGCATTTTCATATAGATTGTCTAGTATATCGTACTTATATATTTTATGTCTATTATGCATGTTTACTGTATTCAATTGGCATGCTTCTATGTATCTTGTAACGCTCCTCTGAGGAACTGGTCCTTTTTCAGGTGTAGACGATCTTGACTATTCGTAGGAGCACGGATCATGACTTGCTACTTATCTCTCTTTCGAGGAGGTCTTTCCTTCGAGTCTCATTATTTATTAGATGTACTTATGTGGTTTCTCTTTGTCACGTCCCAGTCCCAAAATGCCGAAGGACTGGACACGTGGCAATGGCCAGCAGCACGCACCGATGGACAACCCAATTTAATAGATCCATCAGGGCATGCTTAAGCTGTAGTCTAACAACAAATAGAACCAATGATACAGGTCACAGTCTATACTAATCTCATCCACAACAGATAATCACAGATTAAATGCCAAAAGTAATGCAATAGAATAAATAAGCAAATCTCAAATAAGTGTCTCGGGGAATAATCCGAGAATATGTCTGGTACATCGAATGAAAATAGACAGGAAATAAAGGAACAGGAAATAGAAACAGAAATAACTGAATATATAAAGCCAATGCTCAAGAGAAGTCCTCTGGTGCGAACTCGTCCTCAGGTCCTGGTACAGCTCCTGGAAGTGCTCCTGTACGGTGTATCTCTGGATGGATCCCTTCGGCTATACCTGGGGACATAGTCCATTCCAGGTCCTCAGGGGACATAACAAGGTACAGATAATACAAGCCAACTAAATGCAGTACAGAAATTAAATGAAACACCAGGGTAAACTATGTAACCAACTAAGTGATAAATGCAATATGAGAGCAGCACTAGAACTCAGGCTGAAACTACTACAAGCTCTGTGTCGGGGAGCCGGTAGCAGTGATATCATGTAGGTGTCTAGCTCAATGGGAGACTACGACGCCGGCATAATATAAAATCAACCTGTAGCCTGTGTGTCTCTCCCCACCCAATGTAATCACGCATACCATGACCATAACGTCTCATTTCCATGTCAAACGGGATCATAGCTAATACAACAAGTCATATAGTATCTTTAAATACAATATCTCTGTCAAGTCCTGTATCCTATACATAATCACCATGAATGTCTCAGGAAGACTCTGTCTCATGAATAGTGTCAGGTGTCCTGGGTTATGATGTACTTGATAAGACAAGTACGAGAATACATAGGGTCTCGATATCCATGTCTATGTGATGTTACACAACTCCGCGTACGGGGTTGGCACCCGACTAGTAATCAGACGCTAAGTAAAATCACTCGGTCCTGGGTTGAACAGTTAAACAAGATTATATATGAAGTCTACAAGAACTCAAGTAAAGTACTATAACAGTCATCACTGCGAATTGGCAAGCTTTAATTGCCCACTAATGAATAAACAAGTCAAGAAAAATAAGTAGCAAGCTGCAGGGTTTGGCAAGGTACACTTGCCTGTGGTTTCAGTTCCAACTGCGGCTCTGACTTCAGCTGGAATTGCAGACGGTACTCCGGTTGCTGAAATAAATATCACCATCAGATCCAAAAAATATCAATCAGCTAGAAACGTCTGTCCTTGAGTCCAATTTGGAGACAAGGGCAAAAACGGCAATTTCGGGTCAAAACGGGGTCCACAGGTGGGCCCGCTTTGCACCGAAAAATGTGTCAGGGTCAAAGGTCTCCAAACTCACCAAACTTAGTGTCAACAGGTCAGGAACGATGATACGAACCCAATGGAACTTCCAGAATTGGATTCCGATGAGCCGATCACAAAATCGCCCGTCGAGCGAGGCCTGTGGGGCCCACGACACGCGATTTCGTCAACGTTCTCAGAATTGAACCAAACTTGGGTCACAGGACCAGCGTATCGCTACAAGTCCGATGGCGCAAGTTTCGTTTCAATCCGACGTGTGTACACAATGTTAGGGCATAATTCAGAAAAGTCGGATACGGGGCGTTGTCCGCGGATACGCGTTGATTCCGGTGTGCACGCACATCCGAATCAGCTTCTGCGAAATCCCGTACGTCCGTATCAACGATGCGCACGTATCTGTGAAGACCGTATGCGACCAAGTCGTCCCGTTTGGCGGGGCGTACCCAGTTCCGGGGTGAATCGGGACGTTATTTTTCCTGTTTTTGGATCGCGGTTCGCGATCGCCACAGGACGCGATGCCCCGAGCGGTTTGCACGGGCACCGAGAGGGTCACGCAGACTTCACGATAAAAGACGGAATCAGAAACGGGTAAACGAGCAGGGAGATACACGTACCTGAACAGGGCTAAAAAATTCAGAAAGTTCTGTGTCCGACACGTGTCTGACACGAGAGAGATCTAGGGTTAGGGTTTCCTCGCCGGAGCTGGGCGACGCTGAGGCGGGGAGCGGCTGGCCAGGGCTGGGGCGGCGAGCCACGCGGCGGCGCGCAGGCGGCTGGTGGCGCGGCTGATGGCGGCGCAGGGGTCGGCCGGCGCTGGGGAAGAAGGAGGAGGGGTCGTCGGTCGAGGCTGCGGGCGGCTGAGGGGGGAGAAAGAAGGAGGAGGCGGAGGAGTCGGTTGGGGCGTGGCGGAGGGCGGTGCGGCGAGGGTGGCGCAGGGGATGGCCGGAGCTAGGGCGAGGGAGGCGGGGTGTTTGGGGATTCGAGGGGCGGCCGGAGGGGTTTAAATAGGTGGTGGAGGAGGCTGGGGTGGCCGGGGAAGGCGGAGGAGGGGGCCGACGGGTACGGGGACGTGGGGCGAGGTGGCCGGGCGGAGCGGCGGGCGACGTGGCGCCGGACGCGGGCAGCTGGGCTGGGTCGTGGGAGAAGAAGCGGGTTCGGGTCGGGTGGCGGTGCGGGTTGGGCAGACCCGACCCGACCCGTAGGGCGAATGGGCTGGGCCGGCCTGTTGGGTCGGTTTGGGCCGGGCTATTGGGCCGGTTGGGTCGGGCTTTGGGTAAAAAAATAATCAATAAATAATTAAATAAATAAATAAATAAATAAATAAATAAATAGTTTTTAGGTGTTTAAAAATAGGTTCGGGGCCCGATAAATTTCAGAAAAATTACTCTAAGTCCAGTTTTTTATTTTACACCCAAAAATATTATTTTCATAATATTTTAATATTATTTATTATTAATTAAAAATCATTTAATAATTAAAACCCTGTTTTTAATTACAGAAAATTCCAAAAAATTGTGAAAACCAAATTTTAAAATTTTGAAAAATCAGGGGGTTTACACTCTTATATTCTAGTTGGTAGTGGATTTGTCTCCACCTAACTACTTGTTCTTATCAAGCATTTTATACTCGATTCAGTTATATAGTTGATTGGTTATTTGATTCTGTGGATGAGATCTAGTTATGCCCTGTGACTTATGATAATATATATACCACATATGAGTTAACATTCATAATACAGCGTACGTGTGTATTATGGTATCCATATATTAGAGTTGCCATATACATATGGCTGACATGCTTACGTATTCCTAGTCCTACGTATTTTGGGACTGGGGCGTGACATATTTTTGTGGTGGCCCATGCAGGTCGAGAGCATATTATCTCGGTTATGTTACTGTACCAAAGCAAGCCTGCGCATAAGATTAGACTATAGGATCTCATCCACTTATTTAATCACCGTCCATGATTTTATTTCGCTTTCTTATTTGATTGCTTGCATTGCATCTTGCTTGATCCTTTCTCAACGTTAATCTTCTCTTTTCTCTCGTGCTTGATAGGGGTTAGGAAGGTGACTTGTACTAGGTATATACACTCTATTATTCAATAACACTATTAGTTAAATTCATGTAAGTTGGGTAATATGCCTCATAACCTAGTATCACATAGTCCTTTTGACCCATTAAGAAAGTGTAATTGAATGACACCAACTATATGCTAGCATAAGGTAATAGTGTTTATCCAGATTGTAGAACTTAGAGGCCCATACCCCCATTTGGATGACTTTAGACTTAGACAAGAAGTTAGTATGACAACTGTAGAGGCACAACACCGATCTTCTTGGTGAACTTAAATTATTCTGTACCTTCCTTCATCATAATCTAGCGTACTTATATTTTCTGGACTACCTTCGCTTATGCTGCTATTTTATAGCCTAGTTTTGCAAGCTTATTCTTTTATCGGGCTTGTTCATGACATATGTGTTATTGGGGACGCCTACTAATACATTGTCTAAATCAGAATCAATGTATTACGGTCTGATCAACCTTAATACACTTGGTTCGCTCTTCGCATGACTACTTTACGTGGATTGAGATATAGTTGACTCAGCTTGTTAGACGAATATACTTACCCTCTAGACATGTTTGAGCATATCGTAGCGGTTATATAACTGTACTGATATGAGCATGCAAATAGAAATTTACCAAAATAAGACTTCAATCCACAACTGCCCTGGCAATTCTCTTTTTGAATTCTTTAAATCGCCTTGAACCCCGTACTTGTATTCTATCACCTCCTCCTTGAATTCTTTATTATTATTATTTTCGTCTTCTCCTATTTCGGAACGACGAATGCTCGTGCTTGGTATAAGTTTGATACACGAAGACTACTAGATATACCCCCTAGGCTAATCACTTTACTTTGTCACTATCTTTTGTGATTAAGGGCATATCACAATGTGATATATTTAGTGTTAAACTTTTGAGGATATGTTGATATTTTAACCAGATGACATACCCACGATACTAATGGATGATACGAGTAGCAGTAGTAGTATTCTTTTTTCTATCACCATCTCGTCCCATGGGTTTGCTCATCTTCTCTTCCATATCCATTCCTTATCCCATGCTTAATTATTTCTATCGTAGTTACATCTTTTCGTGGCATCATGAATTGTTTGATTTACTTCAACCTCACCCTTTATTTTGTTAGTTAAAACATAAATGGGTTAGTAATAATTAATAACTAAAAAGATGAGTTAATGATAACCTTATGTATATGCACTATAATAATATATGTATTCTCTTATTATTTTTAAACCTTGAGTAGCATCCTTTAGTCTAACAGGAATTAGTTGGATTGTTGAAATAGTTCATACTTCTAATAGTTTTATAAAGTTAGTCAAGACCTTAATTGTTGTCCTAAAACTTAGAGTAATCTTAGGAAAGAGTTGAAGACACTTGTTACAAACTGATGACTATGACAAATCATTGGCGAGGTTGCGACAGCTGCAGCTAGACCATTATAGTAGAGTAGTCGAATTAATTGCAGACATACTGGCCAGGTGGCGTGGCAGTATTACACCATGATACTTGATGGTTACAGAAAAAAAATATAGTTATGAGATTCCAGACAAGTATCCTAAAATTTTTGACCCAATAAATAAATTCGTCTTACAACCTATACAATAGCCTCAAAAGACTTTGACTACTAGTAGAATTATTGTAAGTTGGGTAGTGTAGACGAGTTAGAGGATAAAAAAAAAGTATATAGACAATAAGGGAGAAAAGTGTTAGGGTGTCAGATCATAACCTTTTAGGAAGCGCTGCAAGATAGGAATGAAGTGTTAATAGCTATAGTAATTTATTACGAATATGGGTTAATGTTAATTTCGAGGACGAAATAATTGTAAGTTGGGTAGAATGTAAACCCCCTAAAATTTCAAATTTTATTTTAAGTATTTTATTAAATTATTGAATTTCTTTAGAGTATTTTCATAATTAATTAGAAAATAATTTTTATTGATTTAGTTATATAAATACTCATTTAGACTTATTTTACAAAATAATTTTATTATTTTAGAGTCTTGTTGAAGGGCAATAGATTTTTTAGAATTTATTCTATATGCCAATGTTCTTTTTGAATTTTTATATAGTCTCATCTATATATGTACATATATATGTAAATAAATATATAATAATAATAGTAATAATAAATATATGTTATTAAAAATAATAATAATAATAATAATAGAAATAGTAATAGTAATAGTAGTAATAATAATAATAATAATAATAATAATAATAATAATAATAATAATAATAATAAAAATAGTAATAGTAATAGTAATAGTAATAGTAATAGTAATAGTAATAGTAATAAAAAAAAAAAAAAAAAAAGAAATAAAAGGGAAAGAAAAGAAAAGAAAAGATAAAATCATAAACCCTTAACTAATTCCTAAAGCCTAAGCTAATCCCTTAAACCTAAACTAAACCACTAGTCCTATTCTACCCAACCCAGCAGCCAAAACAACCGCCCCCCTTAAGACCCGCGGATCTCTCTCCTCCATATATATATATATATATATGTGTGTGTGTGTGTGTGTGTGTGTGTATTACGTACATTAAACCATCAAACCAATCTAAACCCTAACCTTAACCCTAGCCTCCGGCCAACCTCAGCCCCGTGCTGCCGACAGACCGCTTTGCCGCCGCCCCCGCGCCGACCGCCGCCGTAGCCGTCCGATCGTCCGCGTGCGCACAACGCGCGTAACAACACAGTTTTACTCCCCTCTTCGCGGTATCACATCTCACTCATTTTTGATTATTTTTGTGAGCGGTTTATCTGTATACGTTCACAACTTAACCCTCTAGGATTTTTATTCAAGCGAGACGAGTTTTTGTGTCCCGGATTGATCGAAAAATTGACCGAAAAATGGCCGAAAAACTGACCAAAAATAGTCCAGAAACTTCAACCCAAACCCCTATGTTCATGCCCAATTTGCCACCAACCTGTTTAATATTTTCAAAATCTAATTGAAGAGTTTTCTTCTCTATATAACCGAGAATTTAACTGTTCTTTTACTTTTTATTAATTTATTTTAATTGTTAAATTATTCGACATCCAAAACGACCAAAAATTTGATTTATTAAAACTAAAATTTTGTGATACGAAGTGCGTCCCGCCAAACGAGACCGTCTCATCGAGTACCAATTGCACTAAAAGGCACATATGGTATATCCTGATGTGTGAACTTTCACGAAAGTTGATTCAGACGTGTGTGCGCGTCGGAATCAACCCGTATCCGTAAAAAGTCACTATATCGCAACTTTTATAAAATATCACCCTATTTTGTGTACGCTCGTCGGAATGCGACAAAACTTACGCCATTGGATTCTTGATATCACGCTGGTCCTGTGACCCAAGTTTCACGCGATTCTGAGACAGTTGACCAAGTCGCCTATTTGCGGGGGCCCTACGAGTTGACTTTAAGGGCAAATTTGTGATTGGCTCACCGGAATCCAAAATTGGATATACCGTTGAGTTTGTATCGACGTTTAGAATTTGTTTGACCTATAATTTGTTCCATTTAGAGATCTTTACCTCTGGCACGTATTTTGGTGCAAAGTAGGCCACATGTGGACCCCACTTTGACCCAAAATTACTGTTTTGTTCCTGTGTCCATATTGGACAAAAGGGTAGTATTTTCTAGCTTTCTCGCTTATTCTGGAAATGTTGGTGATATTTATTTAAGCATCCGGAGACATTCATTCTGATGCCATAGTTCCGATCCCTTGTGCTTGATGTCTGAACGCTTACACTTTGCAGCTTTGTTGCCAGGCAAGATACCTTGCCAAATTGGTTATAGTACTTTTGCATGTTTATCATATTTTTATATATTCATTATATATGTATTTTTTTCCAGTCATAATTATATACTATATATATGTTGACACATAATTGACACATAGTATCATGGGAGGGGAGGACAATCAGTAGACGTATGGGCTATATCCACTGTGGTAAACCGTAGTAACTAGCACGTACTACGGTAGTTGTGTCATGCTAGTCTCTACCCTCGTGGTATGTCGATTTCTGGTGTCACGATGGTCTCTACCCTCGCGGTATGACGACTTCTGATGTTCATGGACGTGTGTGTGAGTTATGAGATTAAATAGAGTAGCCTACCTATACCCATACGTGGAAATGGTTGTCCTCACTATCATTTTCATATAGATGTCTAGTACAGTGTACTTATATATTTTCTGTCTATTATGCATGTTTACTGTATTCAATTGGCATGCTTCTATGTATCTTTTTACGTTCCTCTGAGGACTTGGTCCCTTTCCAGGTGTAGACGTTCTTGACTATTCGCAGGAGCACGGATCAGGACTTGCTACTTATCTCTCTTTCGAGGAGGTCTTTCCTTCGAGTCTCATTGTTCATTAGATGTACTTATATGGTTTCTCTTATATTCTAGTTGGTAGTGGATTTGTCTCCACCAAACTACTTGTTCTTATCAAATATTTTATACTCGATTCAGTTATATAGTTGATTGGTTATTTGATTCTGTGGATGATATCTAGTTATGCCCTGTGACTTGTGACAATATATATACCACATGTGAGTTAACATTAATAATACAACGTACGTGCATATTATGGTATCCATATATTGGAGTTACCATATACATACGACTGGCATGCTTACGTATTCTTAGTCCTACGTATTTTAGGACTGGGGCATGACAAAAAGTGCTGACCCATCAACAGTTTACTTGCTTGCAGGTAATGGATCGTCCGAGGAAGCGATAGGCGTGCCTCATCCCAAAGACCTGGAAATCTGGTTTTGATTGCCTCGAGCTGCTTTCTTATAAAGGGGCATAATGTATGGAACGATCCTATTGTATTCAGAGAACCCGTTGCCTCGATTTGCCCCGAATACTCAGATGGATAAATGCTTGCAACAATGTCCTTCCGCTGCTTACTCGATAGATGCGATGATAGCCAAACTTTAACGATATTGCCTTGTGCGGGCGCAACCCCAGGCCCGCACGGCATAACGTCCCGGTATCAAACGACCATACGTGCCCTGCGGGAGCGCCGAGGCGTAGTGATTCGCGTCCGGTCCAGTGGGGGAATGGTGGTCCGGAGGCCTCCGGGACCGGGGCGTGACATGAAGGAGGTTTAGTTGAAGTTCTTTTAATTGATCATAATATTTCGTTTGATAATTTACGTAATCTAATAATTTTTTTTTTATTGACTATGAATTTTTATTGGTACATATTTATATATCTAATTGTATAAATTTAATTAGTGAGAAAGCATTTAAATTTGTTCTTGAAGTTAATATACAATCACCATATATTAATATTTCTGTGACTCCACCACCACCACCACCACCACCACCACCAAGAATTACTAGTGCTCCTTGTTCTTCTCACCAAGTTATTTCATTTACTGAATAAGAACATAGAGTAGATGATGGTAATACCGACGATAAAAATAGTAATAATTTAATAGAAAATATAGATGATGTACTTGATGATAATGTTGATAGTTTAAATAATTTATTCATTTGAAGAGAATTTATGAATTGTCATGCATTTAGAAGTTTTATTAGTGATATAGCAATTGCAAGAAAAATTTGTTGCAGGGCTACTATAAAAAATATTATAAAGCTTGGAAAGATAGAGAAATTGCTTTATCAGAAATAAATGGTAGTTATATTGATGCATATAATAGTCTTGAAGAGTATACTTTTACAATCATTGAGACAAATTCAGGTAGCAGATGTTATATAAAGACTACAGAAAATAATAAGTTTCAAAGAATTTTTATTTGTTTCAAGGCATGCATTGATGGATTTTTAAGGGGATGTTTACATGTGATTAGTACCGATGCTACATTTCTTTCCTCTAAATTTTAAGGTATTTTATTTATTGCATGTGCTCATGATCCTAACTATCAATTATATCCAATTGCTTATGCTGTTGCTGATAGCGAAAACACGGATTCTTGGACTTGGTTTTTAAACGGTTTGAAAATATCTTTTGATGGTAGCTTTAATACATGTGATACAATTTCTTTTATATCAGATAAACAGAAAGGATTAATAAATGCCATGCGTGCTACTTTTCCAGAATTATCTCATTTTTATTGTATTCAATATTTTAAACAAAATTTAAAACAAGTATGTAGACTACCTTATTTTTAACGTAAATTAGACTACCTTGCAAGACGTTATAATGAGACAGATGCGAATATTTGCTTTGAAACTATTAAGGCTGAAAATATCGATGTTTATAATTAGCTTGTTGGAGTAAATGATGAAACTTGTGTTTTATCACACTTGATAACAACTTATTCTCCTTGTCCTAGATTAGATATTAACACGTCGAACCTTGTTGAATGCTTCAATAACTGGGTTAAAAACTTACGCGATAAACCAATAACAACACTACTTGATGGTATTTGAGCCAAAATTATAACACTTCAGGACAAAAATCGACAAAAAACTGAAAATCTTGTAACTGACTATTGTCCGAAGATGTTAAATACTATAACCAGTATCACAAGAAAAAGACACCAGCTGCAAATATTGAGTATAGTTGGTTATTTGTTTGAAATACTAGATCGTGAAACAAATAGAACATATGTTGTTAACTTAGATAAAAAATATTGTACATATTTTAAATGGTATCATACTTGTCTGCCATGTGTACATGTATGTTATGCTTGTAATTCTAAAAATATTAGCATTGAGAGTTTTTATCCAGGTATATTTTCCAAAGAAGCATTAAGAAGCGTATATGAGCCGCACCTGGAGCCAATTCCAGTCCCTTACAACATTCAAAGTACATTGGTTATAGGCGACATTGGAGTACCAGATGTATGACAGAAAGCAGGAAGACCAAATAAGAACCGCATCATGACGAATGATCAATCATCAAGAGATCTCCGATGTAGCAACTGTAATGGTTTAGGACACAATCGAAGAAGATGTACCAACCAACCAAGAGAATAAATGCATTGGCATAGATTTCTTTAGAAAAGTTATAAGTTCATTGATGTAATTTTATTTCTAATACATAAATTTCTAATAAAACCTAGCAGTACGAGATTTTTATTCTCTGTCTCTTGTCATCTTGTCATAATACCTACGAGGACTTGGCCTAAGACCAAGTCTATTTCTTCTTACTACTGTATCCTCGGGTCTCTCCCTGGCAATAGTGCACATGGGTCAAATGCATCAGTCTCCTGTGTCTGCACCGACGTTGTTGGAGTCACAAATAACTGAGTAGCTGTATCAAACTGGGGTGCATCAAATATAGAAGTGGCCATCTGTATGTAATAATCTCAATAGTCACCACCAGGCTATGACGTCCCCTCGCCAGTCTCTCGGTCCATATATGGGGTACATGCCTGTGACGTTCCCTCGCCCGCCCACTAATAAGTGCCCTGGCCAGCCCACTGGGAAGTGCCCTGGTCAGCTTGCTGGAAATTGCCCTGCTCAGCCTGCTGAGGGACCTCGTCATCTTGTTGAGGTGGGCTATCCATATGACAAACATGAGGATACTTTCTACGCGAACGTGCTTGCCGTCGGCTAACTAAGTCTTGAGGATAATCCAGTGGAATATGTAACAGAGGGTTCGGTGGAGTCAAAATTGCTTGCACATCATCCAAAAATGATCTTACTGCTATGTTCAACGAGTCTCTCACTGGATGATTTTTACATGCTATATTCAAATTTGGAAGCTGAAATATTAACTAGAATTCAATTAATTCATATAAAAAAAACTATGGAGACAAATATTTTTATTAATAAAATACGTACATTCTCAATTACACGTTGATACCATTCACGATAACTAGCATCACCAACGGCCCGATGTTGGAATCGCAACTCCTCATATCTGTAGGATCGATTACTGATAAGATGAGCTCCCCACCAAGATTTATAGGCAATATCACCTAATGCTACACCATTTAAACAAATATGAGCGTATGATATCATATAATTTAAAAAAAATATTTTGTTCAACTTTTTAAATAACTTACCCTCATCTATAGAGTCCATTAGTTGAGACGACTGTACCGCGGGCTGTGTTTTCAATCTAGAATTCCACTGTGGAATTATTTTGCTTGCTCTTTTAGTTTCACTCCCTCTACTACGGTTTAAATATGGTGGCTCATCGGGAATATTTTGTTTCACCCAAAATTATCGTATAACGCGATCAGCTGGATGATACATGATTTCATCGTCGAATATTAGGAAACAACTATGGACACTAAGGTCATAGGCTATTGTTTGTATTTCAGTAGGATTATGCTCAAGCCGGTACGGACAGTATGTCACATATTTTATGACAAAAAATTATAAGATAATGGTCATAATGGCTTTATAAAATAATAATACAGATATTTTACCTCGTTATACTTCAATGTATCAAATTCGACCCGGTATAAAGAGATAACCGCATGTTCACAGTGTACTGGATCTGCTGCATCTGTAGTCCACCGTAAAGCTAACGGGAAGACACCAACGTCGGTATTAATGCGGGAGACTGGCCTATCAATATGAAAGTGCTCGTAGGACCAAACCTAGAAAATACGAGCATATGGTATAAGTGCATATATTTTCAATGTAAATGGAATTAAGTAAAACTTTTAATATGATATAAGTGCACATATTTTCATACATGTATTAATGTCGCGCAACCACTTAAATTTATCTTCGTTGCATTCATGTCTTCAAATTGTACAAAATCTGTCATAGAACTATATAAATATGCCAATGCTGATGCTCCCCAAGCGTTGTACATAGGTGCGGCCAGGTCTACCAAAAAAGGTAGAAAACATAAATCAACTAAATCTGATGAGTCTGGAAATAACATTCCGCTTAATAAACCTAGCAAGTAGCTCTGGTGCAAGCAATGACCTGAACAAATGATGAAGAAATGATATGCGTTAAATTAAATTAAAAATATATTACGTAATAATAACATAAGTTGCGAAAAAAATTATACTTACCCGATCCTCATCCACTGAGATAACTTGATCACCAATACGATCTAGGTGCAAAAAGTTGTGACGGAGCCACGTAAATGTCACAAGATTTTTACTAGGTTTATTACGCGGCTGCTCCACACCTAGGTACTTCGTAATCATAGTGTCGGCAAAAATTGATTTATCAAATATTATAGGTTCACCCGTAATAGGTAAACCTAAAATATTTACCACATCTGCTAGAATAATACTCATCTCTCTGAATGGTAGCTGA
Source organism: Iris macrosiphon (assembly GCA_036927795.1). NCBI lineage: Eukaryota > Viridiplantae > Streptophyta > Magnoliopsida > Asparagales > Iridaceae > Iris > Iris macrosiphon. The sequence goes on along the minus strand of JAYESA010000005.1, from coordinate 17,258,990 downwards.
AAGGTATTTCGTCCGGGCCACCTGTAAACCCCCTGATTTTCAAGAATTTTTTAATTTGAAATTTTTTACAATTTTCTGGAATTTTCTGAGATTTTTCTCTAATTAAATTAAGGTGTTTTAATTATTAAATAATTTTTAAATAATATTAAATAATATTAAAATATTATGAAAATAATATTTTATGGTGTAAAATGAAAAACTAGACATAGGGTAAATTTTCAAGAATTTATTGGACCCCGAAATCATTTTAAAAGCCCTAAAAAATAATTATTTAATTAAACCAAAATAAACCGGGTTTATTTTAAATAAACCAAACCAAACCAATAGCTGAACCAAACCGGTCTAATTAAACCCAAATCCTTATTGGGTCGGATCCGGGCCCAAAATCGACCCGACCCGCTTGGACCCGACCCGACCCGTATTCTATTATTGGATCGAGCCGGATCCACTAGCCCGACCCGACCCGTCCGCCCGACCCGTTAACTCTTTCCCTTCCAAACCGATCCCGACCGATGCCCTCCAGCCGCCGCCGGCCGACCAGCGCCGCTCCGGCTTCTTGCAACCGCCGCCGCCGCCCGCTCGCGTCCCCGACTCTCCGCCTCTTCTCCCCGCAACGGCCACCGTCCGTCTCCCCTCTCCGGCCTATAAAAACCCTACCCGACCCCATTTTCCCTCCTCCGCCTCACTCCAGCACCCTCGACCTCGTCGGCCTCCCCAGACCTCGACGCCCCTGCCCAGCTCCGCCTGAGCCGCCGCCTCCCGCCTTGCCGCGACGCCGCCCCTGCCCAGCACGGCCCGCCTCCTCCTTCCTTCTCCCCCGACCCAGCAACAGCCCGCAGCATCCTTCGGCTACCCCGCTCCGCCCGGCCGCCTGTGCCGCCTCCCAGAGCGTTGCCGCACCGCCCTCGACCGAGCCAGCCCCGAGCCGCCGCCTCCGGCCAACAACAGACCCTAATCCTAGGTCGCTGAGGACTCGGACACGTCTCGGACACGGAGAATTTCGGTTTCCGGAGCCCTGCTCAGGTACTCATATCTCTGTCCTCGCTGCCCCAATTTCTATTTCGTCTGTTGCATCGCGTAGCCTGCAAGACCCCCTCGATGCCCGTGCAACCCGCTCGGTGCATCGCGTCCTGTGGCGATCGCGAACCGCGATCCAAAAACAGGAAAACCAACGCCCTGTTTCACCCCGGAACTGAGTACGCCCTGCCAAACGGGACGACTTGGTCGCACGCGGTCTTTACCGAAATATGTGCGTCGTTGATACGGACGTGCAAGATTTCACAGAAGTTGATTTGGATGTGCGTGCACACCGGAATCAACGCGTATCCGCCGACAATGCCCCGTATTCGTCCTTTCTGGTTCTCGATGTAACTTAGTGTACACACGTCGGATCGAGACGAAACTTGTGCCATCGGACTTGTAGCAATACGCTGGTCCTGTGAGCCAAGTTTGGTTCGATTCTGAGAACGTTGACAAAATCGCGTGTCGTGGGCCCCATAGGCTCCACTTGACGGGCAATTTTTTGATCGGCTCATCGGAATCCAATTCTGGAAGTTCCGTTGGGTTCGTATCATCGTTCCTGACTTGTTGACACTGAGTTTGAGAAATTTGGAGACCTTTGACCCTGACACGCTTTTCGGTGCAAAGTGGCCCACATGTGGACCCCGCCTTGACCTAAAATTGTTATTTTTGCCCCTGTGTCCAAATTGGACTCAAGGACAGGCATTTCTAGCTGATTAATATTTTTTGGATATGATGGTGATGTCTATTTCAGCAACCGGAGTACCGCCTGCAAATCATGCTCTGCCAGAGCTACAATTGGAGCCGGAAATCCAGGCAAGTGTACCTTGCCATAATTGCAGTATAATGATTCATTTTGTTCTCTTGATTTATTTTTTGTGACTGTTGTACATGCTCAACCCTAGGGCCGTGTGACTTACTTAGATTCCGATTAATAGTCGGGTGCCAACACCGTACGCGGGGTTGTGTAACGTCACCTGGAGATGGATATCGTGACATTTACATTCTCGTACTTGCCATATCAAGTACAATATACCCAGGACACCTGACACGAATCATGAGACAGAATCTTCCTGAAATATTCAAGGTGATTCTGTATAGGATACATGTTTATGACTTATACATTTTACATGCTTAAATTTTATTCTGACTTACTGCATTAGTTTTGATCCTGCGTGTCATGGACATGAGACGTGAGATTATATTGGGTGGGGAGAGTATTACCATATCAAGGCTGATTAAATTATAATTATGTCATCTGGAGGTGTCTTAGTCTCTGATACAGAGCTTTGGCGCAAGTTCTGGCCCTTCGAGAAAATACTGCTATAGGTTTCTCCGACACTGATCCTGTAGTAGTCTCAGCCTGAGTATGACTAAAACTCTCACTTGCATATCACTTAGCTGGTTATTTATTTACCCTATTGTTTCATTTATAGCTGCACTGCATTATTTTGGCTTGTATTATCTGTACCTTGCTATGTCCCCTGAGGACCTGGAATGGATTATGTCCCCAGGATTAGCAGACGAGATCTACCCTGAGGTGTACGGAACATGAGCACTTCTCGGAATGTTCCAGACCCTGAGGACGAGGTGATCGCTGAGGACTTTTCCTGAACAACTGCTTCGCCATGCTCAGTTTTTATTGGCAAATTAAACTCTTTATTTCCTATTTTAGAGAACATTTATAACAGACTTAATATCGGGTTGTTCCCCGATTTTATTTACTTTTGACTGGATGTTGTTTAATACTTTCTATTGATATTTTTGTGTTTATTCTGTGGATGAGATTAGTAAACCCTGATCATTGTAATACAGCTTAAGTATATCCCGATGGATCCATTAAATTGGGTTAGTCCATCGGTGTGTGCTGCTGGCCATTGCCACGTGTCCAGTTCCTCGATATTTGGGACTGGGGCGTGACACCACCAACGCTCAACTAAACTGAAAATTAAGTCTCTATCGTGTTGCATAAAATGTATCTTGTCAACATAATAAAAGCCAAATATTTTCAACAGTGCCACCTGGTGGTCGCTCAACCTCCAATACCAAAGTCTGCTATCGTGATGCCATGAGACATGCTCTCGGCACTGTTCATCATTAGTATAATCGTATTGTATGAAAAATATAGACGATGTTATTAGTATACATGTACAAAATATCATTCATATTGGTTTACACTATTAAATTTTATTGTACCTTCCCATAAAATACCAAACTAGATATATGTTTCGCACGTTGCTGGATTATTAAATCCGTAGTAGTCCCTCCAGGAATACGTCCGTCGTTTTGGCTGTCCATCTGTACAATTATGGTTGTCAAAACACATATTTTGGTTGCCTATCGTTTTGCACATTACATAACTTAAATTCACTAAATAAACACTAGTATCCTAGCATTTAAAAAATAAAAACTAACATAAAATTATTGCATATACAAATGAGAGTATAAATGAAGGAGAATAGAATAAAGACCTTCAATAATAAGGATTGTGCGTGCTCACAGAGACTGCTGTGTCCACTTGCAAATGAGAGAAAATGAAGGCTGCTCGAATTGCTGCTATGTGCTCACAAGAAATGCTGTGTATTACTTCTTAGTACACACTGTTCTTCTTCCTCCTTCCCTTCTTATAGCTCACACCTCCCACCAACTTCTCCTCTTTATTTCATTACTCCTCTCATTTACTTCCTCCCTCCACGAGACATGTCTCTTCTTCTTTTTTCTTTACTCTCTCATGTTTCTTCTTCTTTTTTCTTGTCAAGTTTTTTCTTCTTTTTTCTTGTCAAACTCTTGTCTCTCAGTATTTTTGTTGTGTAGTCTTTCTTGTCTCTTCCTCGTTAAACCAAACCGAATAACATTACCCCCTTCCACGTTAAACCAAACCGAAACAATAGCCAGTGGGCATAAACCAAAACCAACTCCTAAACCAACATCAATCCATAGACCCGGATCAAATTTCAAACCCAAATAAAAATTAAACAAAAATCCAAAACTAAACTAAATAAAAAAATTTAAAATCCAAAACAAAACTTAATAGAAAAAAAAAAAACCCAAAACCAAAACATAACTAATTAAAAAAACCAAAACCAATCAAACAAAACCAAACCACCCCAACCCAACCCAACCGTGGGCTCCAAAGGCCAATTTTCGCCAAAACTGTTGGTCGAAATTGTGTATGTTGGCAAAAATTGGCATGTGGGGTCCACATTTATTTATTTTTTGGTTTTTTTTCCTACATGTTCGGTCTATTGTGTTTTTCGTCAACTGAGTTGGTTGACTCTGTCTTTAGTTTTAATTTTAGTAAATTTATTTCGTTTGCATTAATTTAATATAATTTAATTTTACTACAGTAAATTTTCTGTATAAATTTTCCTATAGTACAATGTGAAGTAGTATAAAAGTCATCCCCGTTAGAGAGAGCCAAGGACAGCAGAGCCCTACTTCATGAATATCCCAAAACTAGAAAGAAACTGTCACAAAAAGACCACAAGCGAACTCAACATCATATGAAAGGTGAGCCACACACCACAACTGTCAGCAAAACCTTCTCCAACAGCTCTCACAATCACCACCAATCGGACGGCTGGAATTGGCCGGTTTCGAGTTAGGTCCACATGTGATGATGATAAGGCTTTCCAACCAGAAAAAGGGTGGGAGTGGACACCACTCACTTCCTTTACAGCAAATTCCGGAATTTCTCTCCACATCAAATTCTCAAATCATTCTCTTCGGAAGTAAGATTTCTCACTTTTCCTTCGATTCTTTGATCTCTGTTACTCTATTCTCACGGCTGGGATCCCAAAGATTCCACCTTTTTTTTCCCACTTTCATTGCTCTTTGTATCACTGCAACATTCGATTTGTGAGCTTTGTTCTGCTTCTTTGCACTGTTTGGATCGGCAGAAGCGTTCCGCAACGTCGGTCGGAAGAACCCATTTGGTAGAATTGGTTCTAGTTTGGTGAATTGCTCGAATTTGTATGTATTGGGGTTGTTACAGTCGGTCGGAAGAACCCATTTGGTAGAATTGGTTCTAGTTTGGTGAATTGCTCGATTTTGAGGGAAATGTGGGATTTTGGATCTTGATTTTTGTTGTTTTCTGCTTAGGAATTGGTTTCCGGCATTCCTGACCATTAAAGGTGGGACCTTGTTTGTGGAATTAGAGTGGTGGATCCTGATTTTTGTAGTTGCAAGTTAAGATTGTCGCGGTGGAGACTTATGTGTGCTCCTGCAATTCTTGCATCGCCATCTTCCTCCGTTGGCTGCGGCAGCTGATGGGGTGTTTGTACTCGAAGGGCTGTTTCGGGAAAGTGCCCAACTCCCCGGAGGAGCCTAGGGTGAAGGAAACAGGATTGACTGCGGTGGTGGTGGATTCCAGGTCATCTGCCATTTCTTCGGATGATGACGACGATGGTGGAGGAGAAGGCGACGATCATTTCCACCAATTGAATCTGACGAGGGATTCGGATGCAGGAATCAGACGGCTGAGGAGGGTTTCGTCGCAGTTCCTTCCTCCCGAGGGATCACGGACAGTTCATGTTCCGATTGGGAATTATGAGTTAAGATACTCATTTTTGTCCCAGAGAGGCTATTACCCGGATGCGCTAGATAAAGCTAATCAGGATAGTTTCTGCATCTACACCCCGTTCGGGACGAACCCTGATGATCACTTCTTCGGTGTGTTTGATGGGCACGGAGAATTTGGAGCTCAATGCTCGCAGTTCGCAAAGAGGAACTTGTGCGAGAATTTACTCAGGAATAGCCGGTTCCAGACAGATGCTGTCGAGGCTTGTCATGCTGCGTTTTCGTTGACAAATTCGCAGATGCATGCTGATACCTTGGATGACACTATGAGTGGGACAACTGCAATAACAATATTGGTTCGAGGGAGGACAATTTATGTTGCGAATGCAGGTGATTCCAGAGCTGTGATTGCGGAGAGGAGAGGGGAGGAGATCTTGGCTGTAGACCTCTCCATTGATCAAACTCCTTTCAGGAGTGACGAACTCGAAAGGGTCAAGAATTGTGGAGCCAGGGTTATGACTTTGGATCAGATTGAGGGTTTGAAGGACCCAGATGTACAGTGCTGGGGTACTGAGGAAGGTGATGATGGCGACCCTCCGAGGCTGTGGGTGCCAAATGGCATGTTTCCAGGTACAGCGTTCACACGGAGTATCGGAGATTCCATTGCTGAATCTATTGGTGTTGTTGCGACTCCTGAGATATTTGTTTTAGAGCTCACTCCAAATCATCCCTTTTTTGTGATTGCTAGTGATGGGGTGTTCGAGTTTATGACCAGCCAATGTGTAGTTGACATGGTATGATTTGTTTTTCTTTTCGGATATTAAAGAAAATTCTTTACTTTACGCACTATTCATATTATTGTTCCGATCTCATTTATTAAATACTTGCCTTTCTCAATTAATGCATGCATCTCATGCTTGCAAATATCTCACATTGAGAACAGAGCAGAATGACTTTACTAATAGGTAAAAGATCTGATAAAAAGTTGACCATATTTAGATGTCATGCACATAGCGGACATACAAAGAGAGATCGTATTTAGGATTTTTCAAGTGACTAGTAAATGTAGAAGCTCAAAGTTTCCACTGCAGAGAGGAAAGTATAGGTTCCAGTATATGCCTATCCTGGAAGCGAGACGAAGGACCTCATTTTTATTCTTGCAGCTGACGAGAATTACATGAAACATGTTGAATCCAATTTGATAACATGTGACAGAGGCACGCTGTAAAGAGGAAGTCTTACCTGCACATCACATGAGGGGTCACAAGAACTTTTCTTGCGCTCCCAGCTGCCTGAATGTTCAGAATTCAGATGGTGGGGATTGCAATAAAGGGTATTTTCTGTCTGGAAGCAATATAAGAAACCCTGGAGTTAAAGTTTAGACTTTAGAAACTTGAAAATGGCCTAGGATTAAGGAGGTACTAGAGAGAAGTAGGTTTAGGGGGAAATGCTAAACAGGGTAGAAAGGTGGCAGTTAACTTCTAGTATGTTATAGTCTGATAAAGTTCTTTGTTTATCACATTTGTAGCCTAGCCACTGGTATCGATGTTTCTTACATCAACAATATCATAGTTCTTTGTTGTAATAACAAATTTATGAGATTGATCTACAGCTGCTTAGCCACTAAGAGGATTGGGTATTCAATTAAATGCACATACCTGACCACTTGGAAATTCTGCTGAATCCTCCACTCAATTAATCCAGTTAATTGTCAAGTAATCTACTAATTAGTTTCTACTTCTAATTTCTACCACACGTTTTATTAATACTTATTACCATTTTTCATGGAAAGTTGATATTATCCCAGGAAGGTGAAAGGTGGGTTTTAGTTGTGATCTTGTTTCACTGTGTATGGCTTGGTGTTTATAATAGCGGATGCCAACAAGTTTGGGGTAAAGTATTGCATGAGCCATGACCTCTCTTCTTTGCTTACTTTTCTCTTCTGTTGGACATATATGGAAGTCATAATAGCTATATTCATGAATAGTTAACTATTCATACAGTTGTAAGAAGTTTTTTTTTAAGAGGAGTCCTAATATATAATATAATATAATATAGTATAGTATAGTATAACTTAACTTTTTGTCTTTTGCTTCTTCCTGCAATCACCGAACTGCTATACATATCAAGCTAGACTCTGATTGTTTAGTATAATGGACACAAAGTGACCACAGCCCAGATGTAAGTTACAATCTTGCAAGTTAAAAAGGTTGAGAGTTAGCACCTGTAGACCCTATTTAAAAGACAACATTTGTTAATTGAGTCCATAACAAAGGCTATGGTAATTGCTCAAGTTATGGGCAAAGGACATTTAAGTTTCGAGTGTAATAGAGATTCATGTAGCCAGCCCCAAAGATATTAGATAAAGGCGTTTGTTGCGGAGTATGATCAATTAAAACATCCTGTAGAACTATCTTTATTCCTTGCTATAGATTAATTCTTGCAGATTGGAACTCATGAAGACCGAAAGACACAGGTCATAAAGATATTGAGACTCTAAACTCTCACCAAAATATGCTACAACACTCCTTTTTATCATATTAAAAGCTTTTTTATTTCACTCTAATCTTTTGTTTTTAGTCTGTAACTTGAGAAGCTAAATATGTGGCTGGAACAGTCTTTTGTAAGAAGCGCCTCCTGTGGCATGCTATAAAATGGAATTTGAGTGATAGGCCAATTCCAACTGTTCCATGTCGTTGGATAGTCGATTTGAGGGCAAAGAAGGAAGTTCATTTTGAAGCCTGCAGGGTATTCATGCACCACAATGGTTTTTATTATGATAAAGATCATGAGGCATAAAAGAGCTAGAGTTTGGCAAAATAACAGTTCAAAACTGACTACAGAATTGTGAATGTAAAATATTGGCTGATGCGGGACAAAGACATGTAGGGTTCAGTTGGACTTATTTGGGTTATGGATCGCAATCAATTAGGCTAACTATTGGAGCAAGATCCTAATTATGAACAAAATTATTAATATAATTTTACAAAAATTATCACAAGATGTAAAGATTTATTAATGAACTTAAATGTGACTTTTGGAATATGCCTAAGATGCGTGCACTTCTTGAGCAATAAAGAACTCGCAATTGTGGCAGGATCCAATGTCGAAGAGGTGTTGATGATGAGCGCACAGAAGAAGATTGATGGTAGATGAAACAAGTTTTTAAAATTAAGTTTAAGTTACTTAGGCATCACACCAAGTATATAAAATCAATTTTCAAATTTTTTTTATTCATCTCACCCGTTCTACACTTATTTCATGACTATATAAACATAAAGGCATAATAAAATCGGTTATATGATAATGACAAATAATTTAAACTAATCCTAATAATGGACTAGAAAAATTACATCAATATCATAATTTGAATTCAAACTAAAGAAGTTGAAATATAAGAAAATTCTAACTAATCCAAAGGGATAAAATTTTCATTATTTTTTAATCCTAACAAACAAATTAAACTAATTCAATCTTGGTCCTCCATCATTCTCCTCCGTTTTGAAATATTTACCTCCCGGTAAATTGTGTACTACTGGAAGTCTGAGAACAAAAATATTTTGTATCCAGGATGACCAGGAGGTTGGGGTGGGGAGGCGGTACTGAAGGAAGTGATAAGTATAGAAATCCTGAAATCTCGGAAAGATACCACAATAGTATTGATACTCGTGGTGGAGAAATAAACAACACGACTCTTGGATCAATGCTAACTGCTTCTCTTGAAAGAATGGAAGGACGTATGATCATCCCGAAGATGTCGATGCAACTAAGAGACAACTCCTGATGTATTGTTTTGTCTATCATAACAAGCATCTTTGTCCAATTGTCCAATCCTGCAACTTGTAAAAAAATTGTGGCAGAAATATAATAATAATTGTTCACAATTGCATGTTGAGGATTCAACTTAAATGTATGTTGTTACACCAACTCAACTTGCGGGATTGGGGTTTTGACAGACTCGACAATTTTAACACTCACTAGGTGGACTATTTAGTAGTAATGATGATAGCTCAAGGGTATCAAAGGCTTGAATAAATAACCAATATGATTTTTCACGTCAATATAGTTTGTGTCAAGAGGTGTGTTTGGTTCGGTGACGGTTGTAGCAATTTTCGAATGAGGTGGATTTTGTATGACTTTTTGTGGGGTTGTTTAAGTGCATATATCACTTTTATTTGATTGACTATAGTATTCAAAGTCTCTATCCTAGCATCAAGTGCATTAAACTTAGAATTTAATTCAGCTATTATTTGCTTTCTATAGTCTATTATCAATAAAGATAATTTATCAAAGTGATCACTATCTCCTATTGAACCTAAAATTCTTCCGCTACGTAAATGCATAAACAAGCCTAAATCTAGGCTATGATACCAAATCTGACACGTGACAAAGACCGGTAGTATTCAATTGGACTTATTTGGGTTATGGATCGCAATCAATTAGACTAACTATTGGAACAAGATCCTAATCATGAACAAAATTATTGGTATAATTTCACAAAATGCAAATTTTTTATCAATGAACTTAAATATGAGTTTTGGAATATACCGAAGATTCGTGCATTTCTTGAGCAATAAAGAACTCACAATTGTGTCGGAATCCAATGTGGAAGAGGTGTTGATGAATAGCGCCCAACAGAATATTGAGGGTGGATGAAACAAGTGAGTTATTTGTATGTAAACAACCCCCCACCCCCCGCCGCAATCCTAATCCAATTTTATTTTATTAGTGTTACCCTTCCATTTCTCAAAAGTTAGGCCTTTTTTTTTCCCTTCTTTTTGGGGGTGGGGTGTGTGTGTGTGTGTGTGTGTGTGTGTGTGGTGGGGGGTGGGGTGGGGGGGGGGGGTGGATAAGTGATTATGAAATAACTCTTTTACTCATCTCCCCTGTTCTACAATTATTTCATGACTATATAGGCATAAAAGCATAATAAAATTGGTTACATGATAATGAAAAATAATTTAGACTAATCTTAATAATGGACTAGAAAAATTACATCAATATCCTAATTTAAATTCAAACTAGAGCAGTTCAAATATAAGAAAAATCCTAACTAATCCAACGGGATAAAATTCCCATTATTTATTTTTTAATCCTAACAATAATTGAATGAACCGTGCACAACTCTGCCGCAGATACCTTAACATGCATCTCATGGATTTCAAAAGGTTTTGGATTATAACTGCTATTTTAGGTTCAAGTTACATTTTAACTATATATATTAGATTTTTGAGAAAACTGATACATTAGAGTTAATTATGTAGTTTTTGTTAATCCTTTCTGTAGAAATTTATGCTTGTCAGCTAGTCCGAAAATCCAAGTTTACGTTGCTTTTGGTCTTATTTCCAGCTTTTGCAGGGTTGCATGCAATATTTTATGCTCTGTACCTTATCATGAGAAGACACTAGATAATGCAATTGTGATGCTTAAAACTTCCCCATGAAACTAATATTCGTAGTATCAAAATCATTTTGGACTCTTCTTATAGTATAGCGGTGGTTTCTGCAGTTTCGGAGGTTTCGGATCGGAGTTCTGGTTTTCATTTACTAAATCAAAAATTAATAATAACTATTATATAGAAAACTAGAAAATATTTTATATATTTAAGTATAATTCTATGTATTATTCAATTTATTTGTTATTTCTTGTAAGCTTTGAATGGAATAATATGAAGATCGATAGATATTGTGGATCTATAAATATAACAACAACAAAGCCTTTATCCCAAAAATTTGGGATTGTGAATCTATAAATAATGAATACTACCAACACATAGCTCCATGTAGATTCGACATACCGAATCATTGTGACGACACAGTTTCCCCCATATTTATCACTTCTTGTTTTTTTTTCTTTGTCGAATCGACCGGGAATGAGACTCAATGTTGGTATCGGCTAGTATAGCAGTTAGTATAGGTCCGGACAGACAAAAAACGAGACGATACCACTGTATGTATCGCTATAGGCCGAGACTGCGAACCTTGCATGAAACAGAAAAATATTCAAAATTCTATAAAGACTTTTTGCTGGTTGTTGTCATGTCACAGTTAGTCCATTACTTTTACTGAAACAATGCCTAGAGATGCCTTCTATTTTTCCTAGAGGGATTTATATCTTGCTTTAGTTTATGCCTCATTGCATCCTTTTACATACTAAAGTGAGTCATTGAACTTACAGGTTTCAAAGTTTATGGATCCTCGTGATGCATGTGCTGCAGTTGTTGCTGAATCATACCGACTTTGGCTACAGTATGAAACTCGCACCGATGACATTACTATCATAGTTGTGCATATTAATGGGATTACTGATGTACGCCCTTTTCCTATTACTTATTTGGTTATATATGATACTTACAACTACTTTTCTTTACCTCACAAGTGATGTATATTATCACTGCCAGATTGAACCATTGCAAGTTACACCTAATTTGCCAGTGAGGCCCTTGCATCAAATTGTAGAAGTGACAGGAAATGAATCTCCATCCGCAGTAAAGGAGAACTCCAAGAATTATCGTGTAAGGCATGATTTGTCAAGGGCTCGGTTGAGAGCAATTGAGAGTTCACTTGAGAATGGACATTCTTGGGTTCCTCCCTTGCCGTCACATAGGAAGACATGGGAAGAAGAAGTAAGTTCACTTAGCTATACGTCTTCTTATATGCAAAAGGTTTCAAGTTCATATTATGAAGGTTTAACCATGGTTTAAGCTTTATCAAAAATTGCTATCTGTCTCCCTTTGTGGCTTGGTATTGGTTGGACCAATTTGAAAATCGGGGAAGATTCTGGTCTTGGTTAATATTTCAGTATCTCAATTTTTTTAAGGAGAACCTGTAAACAGCCATGCTATCCTACAAGAGTGGGTGAGGCATATGCACATACCAATAAAACTAGATGATCTCAAAAATATAGAAGAGGATTTGGAAAGGTACCAATAGATCGGGATGTAGGACGATGAAAGAGCTTCGAGATTGATTGCGAAAACGGTCAAGAACACAACAGCTTAAAGAGAACTCTTTCTCCACTAAAATGGTTGCAGCTGGAGTTGGAAGTAAATTATGAAACGGCCCTAAAAAGTAAATTTTATATTAGTCTTAAAGCAAATTCTTGAAGAATGTGTATATATTTACTGGTCCTTTAGTATTATTCATTTTACTTGTTGCCCTTTAATAATATTAAACTACATTTAAATGGCCCATATACAATTACTTTTACTGAAATGTAAAATAAAATCATAGTTTATTTGCTAGTTTTATAGGATACAGCAATCTAAATTTGCATGTGCAACTCATATGCTGCACATAGTTTTTCTGTAAATGCCTATTTGGTTGGGACTTCACTGTTTTCAGGATGGCTCAAGTTGTAAAATGAATAGAGAGAAGGATGGAGGGCATAGAATAGACACAGAGGGGGGACAAAGGTGTATTCCTTTATTATTTATTTGTAACTTTCTTATCTTCGTTATTCTTACTGTTAAAGAAGCCAAAACTGAAACTTAAGATGAAATCCTCCCAACTGAAACTCGTGAAGGATGACTTTTGAAACCTTGGGTTTTACTAGGTGATCTAAGTCATGTCTATGTTTTCATATCTCCAGGCACATATTGAGCGAGTATTACAAGACCATTTCCTTTTCCGAAGGCTCACAGATTCCCAACGCCAGGTTTTGCTGGACTGCATGCAACGGGTAGAATTCAAGGAAGGAGATGTGGTTGTGCAGCAGGTTGTTTCTTATTTCATTTCATGTCAAATTAATGCCTTTGTATAGGTTCAAGCATGAAGTAGCATATGATAACATATTCTTTGCACTTTCAGTATTATGATTTCTGGTAATGATAAATTCAAAATGCAGGGAGGGGAAGGTGACTGCTTTTATGTTGTTGGAGGTGGTGAGTTTGAAGTCCTAGCTACTCAGGTGCAATTACAGCTGATGCAGTATAGTCCATTTGCTATTTTACCATTTATATCTCTCTTCTCCATTTTCAGACTTAATTTACAGTTTAGCCAACACCTTACCAATAAGCTTGTGCATCGGAGTGTTTAGTGTTTGCAAGAAGTTGAAAGGATTTGATTTTACACAATAATTCTCAGAGGAGGGAAAATACTGACGAAGAACTAAAAATTACGAGTTTGGACTTGAAACTCTTGTTGGCTTTGAGGAACAAGTGTTAAAACTCAATGTACAAGAGTTGGAAGAAATGCAACAATCAAATGTGACCAGTAGCTACTAAATGTACATACATGATACTAGTGGTAGGTTATTATACCCCCCTTCAGTTACTGTACATACAAATTACAACAACTACAATAAATCGTTTATCCCAAGTTCTTCAGTATTGTAGATACTCATTAGTTATCCTAATAGTTGTAATCATATATAAATTATTAATATTCCATAAGTTAAGGAAATTTGGGATAAATTATTAAGCATGAGAACAAAATATAGTTGTAATCCTAATTATTTTGTTCTCATGAGAACAAATTATTAAGGAAATTTGTGCCAGTATATTAAGCATGAGAACAAAATAATCTAAGACTAAAACACTCACTATTTTACCTGAGCACATCTCCAACAGTCTTCCAATTGATAGCAATTGCTGGAGATCATTTGATGAAGTAGCAAGCTGTGGTAATTGCTTTTGCGCTTGACCCATGTTGCTATTATTATTGCTGAAAGACACCTAGCTAAAAATTCATTAAGAGAATATGATTATAATGTTTTTGTATTCTAGTCATTAATATATATATTAGCTTGAGCATTAGTTTTCTAATAACAGATGGGGGCAGTACTTGATTCATGTGAAGATGAGATGGACCAATAGCTTTTTCATCTAATTATGCCTGGTTAACATTGTTCTGTATTACTAAAATTTCATTAGGAAGTCATATTTCAGGCTGTTAGTTTCACATTGAAGTTTCATATGTACTATCAATAAAATTTGCAAGACTAGGTTGTGACTAGATATTGAAAACAGGAAGAGGAAGGCAAGGGAATGGTGACCAAGATTCTACACCGGTATACAGCTGAAAATATGTCATCATTCGGGGAGCTGGCACTAATGTGAGATACTTTGATTTTCAGTAATACTATTAATATTTATCATTCATAGTTAACATGAATGTTAATCAACAATTATGAGTAGATACATCCATAATATGAGAATCTATTGTGCTTTTGTATTCCATAGTATCATTCTTATTTCGTGTAAAAATCGGTGAATTACAGAAGTGATTTAATATTGAAAGATCAAATGAAGCAGGGATATATTAAATAAATATATATAAGGTGTACTAGTAACACTAGTTATGGACTTCTAGTTATGTATTGATCGAAGTTCTAGGCTCTCATCAATCACCAAAGAATGATGGATTGTTTGTGGAAGAACCTAAATAGTATGAGCAAGAAAGTTAAGTCTTTATCCATGTTCATCAATATTACATATAAATATGTCATTTTGTTCAAACAATGTGTGTATGGGAGATGTATTTCATATTAAAAGAAAGATAGGCTTAGTTTCATTTAAATACTGTGAACTTTCATGTTTTGGCACTTAAATACCCCATTATTTTTTTATCGGCAAGTTCATACCATAAACATTTTTGTTTTTATTAAATACCCTAGACTATCACACTCTTTTGCAAGCTAAAGACCACAATGCCCCTATAATAATAAAAGTAATCAAAATTTAATTTAATTTAATCATTTTTCTCCAGCCCTAATGCTAACATAAATTTAATTTAAAAAACAACCATCTTTCTCCTTAACCTAATCCTAGCCGCCACCCCCCCCCCCCCCCAACTGCCCTTGCCGGCCACACCCCGACATGCATGCGCAACAATGGCAGAGGGTGGGTAGGTTTTAGAGTTATAAGGGGTTATATATATATATATATATGGACCCTCCATACCTTGCATAATTGGGAGCCCTGTGGTACTGGGATGCCCTTGTACGTCTGTTTCGACATTAAAATTTGTGCAACAAACTGTTATCAACCTGTTTACAAGCAGATATGAGCTAATACAAGAAATAGACGTAATGTCTAGTTAGCTGTTTTCAGTTTAGAAGGATCCCAACTTTCTGGGGCATTTCTTCTTGCTGTCATCTCAATTTCTAACTATTCATTACTTCTAGATAGTCAGAAAGATGCCAGACTTGTTATTTTATTTCTCAAATGACACATTATCTTTTTCCCTGGTAATGAACAGGCATAATAAGCCACTTCAGGCATCTGTCCGTGCAGTAACAGGTGGAACTCTCTGGACATTAAGAAGGGAGGATTTTCGAGGAATTCTTATGTCAGAGTTTTCCAACTTATCATCATTGAGGTTGCTCAGATCAGTAGAGCTTCTCTCAAGATTGAGCATCTTACAACTGAGTCACATTGCTGAGTCTCTTGTGGAAGTCTCTTTCTCAGATGGACAAACAATAATTGACAAGGTGCCCTTTGTGCTTCTCTCATATTACGAATAAATCGTTTCAAACAAGATTTTTCCAAAATTCCAATACTTTTTTCTCATGCCACGTATTTGTTTATTCAGTATAGTAGATTTATTTCCATCATGAGCAGGCGAAACTACATAGAATCCACCGAGACTAATTTCTTCTTATATTAAATCACGTAGTTACTTCCCATGGAAACTTTCTTCTATAGAAATAATGATGGAGCCTTTGTATCTTTACTTTCTTGCATATAGTGCTTTGCATGTTTGGGTTGACTTCGTCTATTTTGCAGAATGATTTTCTCCCCGCATTGTATATTATTCAAAAAGGTCAGGTGAGACTGACATACAACAAGGACCTATCGAGTCCAAATGCTTGTAGTCTCCTTTCTGTTCATCCTGAACAGGGAGAACACAATCAAGACAAGAACGAGTATGTAGTGGAATTGACAGAGGGTAGCCATTTCGGGGAATGGACTCTTCTTGGTGAACATATTAACTCCTTATGTGCAGTATCTATTGGTGATGTGGTATGTGCAGTTATGACGAAGGAAATTTTTGATTCAACAGTTGGGCCTATATCAAAACTTCTTCCTGAAGATCGCAAGTGTGTCATGACAAAGTTTTTCATTAATTCATAATATTCATTATATGTCTTTAAGTTTAAAATCGATTATCCCATGGTTCCAGGTTGAAAGATACTCTTGATTCTTCAAAGGATATCACATTGCATAATGAAACTGCAACATGCACTAAGGTGCAAATGTCTGATTTGGTATGGGATTAGCAATTTTCCTCTTTATTTGAACTTTGGTTTCTTAGTTATTTCAAGTACTAACATTTGAAGTTTGATCACTATGTTATCAGGAATGGAGAAAGGGCATATATGCAACTGATTGCAGTGAGATAGGTCTCGTACTTTTGAGAGGTTCAGGTAGGTCCTTTATATTTTTCTTGCTTGATATCACCATCACTTTTGGATTATGGATTGCAAACTTTAAGTTCTCCACATGATGACTTTTCTTCACTTAATATTTAGATTTTAGATATTAACTTCTCTATACCATAACAACCAACATATGTTCACTGCATATGGAATGATTTAATTGCCAAACAGATGTTATTAGAAGCTTAAGGAGGTTTTGTAAGAAAAGGATCAAAAAGTTTGGCAAGGAAGCACAGGTTCTGAAGGAGAAAGATCTAGTGAAGAGTTTGAACCCATCAGCTTCTTTTCCACAAATACTATGTACTTGTGCTGATCAATCATATGTTGGGATTTTGCTCAACTGTTGCCTAACTTGCCCTTTGGCCTCTATACTTCATACACCTATTGATGAATCCTCTGCAAAGTTCTTTGCAGCTTCCGTAATCGTTGCTTTAGAGGAGCTGCAGAAGGTCAGCTTTCATCTTTTCTCAGTAGTGTTTAATTATTTCTGATATCGAAAAGATTAGTTTAAATTCACTTATTTCATTTTTTTTTCCAAATCAGAATTGTATTCTTTATAGAGGCATTTCACCTGATGTTCTATTGCTTGACCGAACAGGACACTTGCAGGTGATCTTGTCTATATCATTCATTGAAATCCTAAATTCTACAGAATACTTAGTGAACAACAAAGCTTAATACCTTGGCCTGAAATTTTTTCACTTCCTGTAGCTAGTAGACTTCAGATTCGGAAAGAAGCTAGATGGTGAAAGAACATTCACTATATGTGGGATTGCAGATTCTCTAGCTCCAGAGATAGTCCTAGGGAAAGGACATGGATTTGCTGCCGACTGGTAATTTATCCTTGTAGACATGCTCTATGCTACATTGCTGCTCTAGTTTCACATTTCGAAACATGATATGATTTTCTTAACTCATTGTTACTGGAAGAAGTGGAAAACAAAAGTGGATAAGTCTCTTTAGATTCAATATGAATCTAAAGTAAACTATTGATTTATAAGCATATTCTTATTGAAATGTGACCTTCTATCTTGGATAATTTTTATAATCTTCTGAAGGTAAAATATAGGAAACACTCTTTTATCTATCTTGCTGAATTACCAGGGAACCTCTGGCAAGTTTGGAAGAACTGCCTGTTCACTTTGTCAAGGGCCTTGCTTCCATATACCCATATATAGAAGTGGAATGATCTTGACCTATCCTTATCAAAGAACTGCCTGCTGTCCAGGATGGCTTAGCATTGAATGAAGGCACATTGTACTTGATCCACCAACTTGAGCTTAGGTTTTTACTCTTTTCTTATAATATACTTTAGTATTGGAGAATTTGACTTCAGGGGCATGTTGAATAATATAAATACATAACCCCTATCCCTCGCCAACACTCTAGAGTTTTGATGCAGTGGCGGTCTTATGGCGTATTCCTTGAAGAGTATTTTTTTTTGGGAAATTTTTGCATACTAGTCATTTATATTTTTCATGATTTGCATATAAATCTATTTTCAATTTGACCGCATCGATACAAACTCATATCTTTCCGTGCGGCCGTCGGATTGTGACGAGACCTACACCCGCATCCAACGGCGTAGGTCTAGTCACGATCCGAGGTCTGCACGGAAAGATGTGAGCCTGTATCGATACGGTCAAATTGAAAATAGATTTATATACAAATCATGAAAATATAAATGACTTGTATGCAAATATTTCAAAAAATTTGAAAAACGCCATAGCCTTTAGCGAGTTCTTTGTAAACAAATTAATAACACAAAACTCGCCATCGAGTTTGATGCAATATCGTGAGTTTGACGCAATATTACCTTAGCCTATGGCGAGTTTTGTGTAAATCACTAATATCGCCATAATCTATGGCGATATGTATCTGTAATTTTGTGAAACTTGGTACCCCTCCTCTAATTTCTCGAAACTTTGTTATCGTGTAGGCAATTTTCTGTGAAACTTCTGATTGAAATCATATACTTTGTAATGTAATATATAATGTATTTGTATCGTACAAGAGAGAATGCTTACTGTTTTTTAAACTGGTTCAAACTATCTGTTACTGTGGCATCGAGTTAAACACACTTCTCTATAGGTATATCATTTTATCTTCTCCCTTCCTATGGGCTCTTAAGTCTCAGATGGTTGCCCCCCTTGGTTCATGTGGTTAAATTGGATAACTAATGAGATAACCTCCATGTCTGTCAACTAGCCATTAGGCTATGTGGAAGGACCGTTTAGTTGCCCATAATTTCCTTGGATCTCATACTTGTTAACTACTTAGATAATTGGTGCCAATATGGCAGCAAATAATAAATTTTGGTCAACTGTCCTTTGGATGTTTCTCATTTAGAGGTATCTTCCATAGTCAAACCCATTTTGATGGGAAATGGCATGGATGATGAGATAGGGCTTACTGTTCAAGCAATAATGGAACATGTAGGTTAGTGATTTTCTATGAGCATTAGGTCAAATGTATGTGGCTGCTGGCCTGGGTTTCAACTCCAGGCCAGATTGGATTGGGCTGAAACATACCTGTGTAGAAGTCTGTTTGGGTTAGGATTAACCACGAATCTGAACCTGATCCCAATACATTGCAAGTAAAATAATTAGGTAGATATAAACAAAGAAAGCTTGTGCTTTGTACCGTACCCACAAAAGAAAGCTTGTGCTTATATTGTGATGAATTGTGGAACATCTATTTTTCTTGTTAAACTTTTATCGTGATTCTCTCCACAGGTGGGCGTTGGGAGTGTTGATCTATTACATGCTCCAAGTTGAAATGCCATTTGGATCGTGGAGAGAAAGTGAAATAGATACAGCTGCCAAGATTTCTAAAGGACAATTAAGTCTTCCCCAGACCTTCAGTTTAGAAGTGACTGATCTCATCACCAAGGTTTTAAGTTCTTTCACTTTTGTTCCCAAATCTTTTTCTTCACACAAACTAAACTTTTAATTTCTGTATTGTTACAAGGTTCTATAACGTGTAAGCTAAACATTTTATCCATTCACCATTTCCCCCAGTTGCTTGAAGTCGACGAGGTTGCACGACTTGGCAGTCAAGGCCCTAACTCTATCAAAAACCACTCATGGTTTGACCGCCTAGATTGGAATAGCATCTCCAATGGCACTTTTCCAGTACCTCCAGAAATCACTTCCCGTATAGACACCTACCTGGAAAATTATGTTGAGGATGTCACAGTCTCCACTGCCTCAACATTTGAAGATTTGGATGAGCTGAACTCCCCAGAATGGCTCGAGGATTGGTGATGACCTGCACAGAGTGTTTTTGCAATATTAAGGAGAATGTTTGGGTCCTCTTTGAGTCAATGGCCTCTCTTCTGGTTTTGTCTTTCTACAAAGCATATCAAATCTGATCTCCCGTTGAAGCAGAAGAATATATAGAGGATGCTATAGCTAGCATCTTGAATGTCACCCTTCAATTGGAAGAAGCATTACATAACAGATAATGATGTACATGGTGTGCTCATTATGAATAATGAGCCTCTTGCAAGATTCTCATAGATATGCTACCCTGAGATTGGAGTAATGTTCTCCAGTCGGCTCTTTTTACTGAAATTTTGAGGTAAACTGATAATTCTTTTATGTAAATTTGTACACAAATGTGTTCTTTTTTTCTTGAAACAGATTGTTTGATAATTGATGTTACATATTGGCTTGCTTCAGATAATAAATCTCATCTGTCCGGTTTCTGGTTTCTCATAATATTTATTGATCATAATAATTGGCCTATGTTCAAATATTAATATAATGTACAATATTGACTGATTATGGATTAACTCACGCACTTGATCTTATGTGATTTTGCTGTAATTTGTATACAATACGTGTTCAATTTGTTCCGAACTTCAGCAATTGTTCTTAAGACACTTAATATTCTGATAAGGGGTTCTTTATACTGTTTGGCTTTGTTGATCTGACATCATTCAACAATGAAGTTTGAAAGACATCCATATATTTTCATATTATTGTTTGTTAATAACCTTTTCAGCTAATAATTCCTATGACTGTCTAAAAGCCCAACTCTACTAAATTTTTAGGAAGCACCTTACCACCATATAATAACGTCTACTCTCCACTGCTGCTTTAACTGATTTCGTAGAAGTATCATGTACATTAGACTAGCAGTGAATTCTCAATTAAGGAATTGTATGATAGGGGTGATAGTTAGCTTGAGGACAGTTGGAGAGTGACCTATCCATCCTAGCACCATAGACTTGCACCAAGGATAATCATCAGTCCTTACTAATTTGTCATTTTTGTTACCCTTATTTCAGGGTTTATGCTGTTTTGATGCTATTGCTTTAGTCATTGTGTAGAATATTTTGGAGTAATTGTTATATTTTTTTATTGATAATCTCTTGGTTATTTATAGCCTTACAACTCTTCATCTTACATTAATATCCCATTAAAACCCTCTGTAGAATATTCTAATATCCCAACAAATATACCAAGAATATTCTAATATACCAACAAATATACCAATAATATTATAATATACCAACACTCCTCCTCAAGATGGGCAAAATATATTCACTAAGCCCATTTTGTCACATCCTCTAATTATATCTGCAGAGGTAAGTCCCTTGGTCATATTGTCTGCTACCTGCTCCTTGGTTGGAACATGACCTAGCTCCAGTAGTACACGGTCCAACTTTTCCTTCATGAAGAACCTATCGATCTCGATGTGTTTTGTCCTGTCATGCTGCACTGGATTGTTGGCGATACTGATGGCTGACTGGTTGTCACACCACAGTTTTATCTTGGCTCCTTGATCCAGCTTCAGCTCCACCAGCATACTCTTCAGCCATAGCAGCTCTGCAACTCCCAAGGCCATAGCTCTATACTCCGCTTCAGCTGTCGATCTGCCCACCACCGACTGCTTCTTACTCCTCCAAGAGATCAAGTTGCCTCCTACAAATATGCAATAGCCCGAGGTAGACCTCCTCTCATCAGTACAGCTAGTCCAGTCAGAGTCACAGTTGTAAGCCCCCTGATTTTCAGAATTTTAAATTTGGATTTTTCCCCAAATTATCTGAATTTTCGGGAATCGTGACCTAGGCCTTTGTCGATTCAAGGATTTTAATTGCGGTTAATTCATATTAAAATATTATGGAAATAATATTTTATGGTGTAAAATGGAAAACCGGGCATGTGGTATTTTTCGGTGAATTTATTGGACTCCGGAATCATTTTTAAAGCCCTAGAAACCAATTTAGAATTTAACCGAATTAAATCCGTGCCAACGCCCGACATCCCCATGAGAGCCGAAGCCCAGCCCAAGGAGCGTTGACCCAGCCCAAATCCTAGGTCTAACCCTAGTCCAATTTCTGTAATGTATAAATACCTATTTTTCCTAAGTTTTCCCCACAAAGAAAAGGAAAAAAAAAACCTAATCCCTAATTTCAAATTACCTAACCCTAACCCTAACCCTAGCCGTAAGCCACCCTGGACGACTCCCCCGCCGCTCGACGACTCCGCCGCGTCCACCACTCGACTCCCCCGCCGCTCGACGACTCCGCCGCATCCACCACTCGGCTCCCCCGCCTCTCGACGAGACTCCTCCGCCCAGCAGCTCGACTCCTCCCGATCGTCTCCTCTGCTCGCCTCTCCCTGAGCCCCGCCTCGCCGTGCCCTAGCCCCTTCGGCGCCCCGCTGACACGGACACGACAGGACCTGACGTAGCAGCTCCTCGACCCGCTGACCTAGCCCCGGACACAGCACCAGTACAGGACACGCGAAGACATGGCAGATTTGACGCTCGGACACGTCTCGGACACAGGAAATCAGATTCACGGGGCCCTGTTCAGGTAGCGTTTTCTCTCACCTCGTAAATCCGTTTTCAATTCCGTCAATTGCGTTGCGAAGCCTGTATGACCCTCTCGGTGCCCGTGCAACCTGCTCGGTGCATCGCGTCCTGTGGTGATCGCAAACCGCGATCCAAAAACAGGAAAACCAACGCCCCGATTCACCCCGGAACTGGGTACGTCCCGCCAAACGGGACGACTTGGTCGCACGCGGTCTATACCGAACTGTGCGCGATGTTGATACGGTCGTGTGGGATTTCGCAGAAGTCGATTCGGAGGTGCGTGCACCCCGGAATCAACGCGTATCCGCCGACGACACCCCGTATCCGTCTTTTCTGGAGCATGCTGTAACTTTGTGTACACACGTCGGATCGAGACGAAACTTGCGCCATCGGACTCGTAGCAATACGCTGGTCCTGTGACCCAAGTTTGGTTCGATTCTGAGAACGTTGACAGAATCGCGTATCGTGGGCCCCACAGGCTCCACTTGACGGACGATTTTGTGATCGGCTCATCGGAATCCAATTCTGGAAGTTCCGTTGGGTTCGTATCATCGTTCCTGACTTGTTGACACTGAGTTTGCGGAATTTGGAGACCGTTGACCCTGACACGCTTTTCGGTGCAAAGTGGCCCCCAAGTGGACCCCGCTTTGGTCCGGAAATATCATTTTTGCCCTTGTGTCCAAATTGGACTCAAGGATAGGCGTTTTTAGCTATTTGATATTTTCTGAATCTAATGGTGATGTTTATTTCAGCAACCGGAGAAGTATCTGCGGATCATACTGAGACCAGAGCTACAGTTGGAACCAGGACCCCAGGCAAGTGTACCTTGCCAAACCTTGCAGTTCTTGTTGCATATTTCCTTGCTTATTTATATTGTTGTGCATGCTTAACCTAGGACCGTGTGACGTACTTAGCGTCCGATTATTAGTCGGGTGCCGACACTGTACGCAGTGTTGGGTACTGTCATCTAGAGATGGACATTCGTGACACTTTATTCTCGTACTTGTCTTATCAAGTACCATATGACCCAGGACACTTGACAATATTCATGAGACAGGATTTTCCCGAGATATTCGTGGTGATTCTGTATAGGATGCAGGACATGGACATTATATTCTTAGATACTTTCTGACTTGTTGCATTAGCTATGATCCCGCTTGACATGGACATGAGATGTTATGGTCATGATATGCGTGATTTCATTGGGTGGGGAGAGACACACAGGCCACAGGTTGATTTTATATATTATGACAGCGTCTCAATCTTTCTCTAAGCTAGACGACTGCTGGCGTCTCAGTCTCACGCTGAGCTAGACGACCACATGATATCACTGCTACCGGCTCCCCGACACAGAGCTTGTAGTGGCTTCAGCCTGAGTTCTAGTGCTGCTCTCATATTGCATATCACTTAGATGGTTACATATTTACCCTATTGCTTTATTTATTTCATTATCTGCTGCACTGCATTTATTTTGGCATGAGCTTTCTTGTACCT
The DNA here is from genome assembly GCA_036927795.1 of Iris macrosiphon. Lineage (NCBI taxonomy): Eukaryota > Viridiplantae > Streptophyta > Magnoliopsida > Asparagales > Iridaceae > Iris > Iris macrosiphon. Next base: position 17,234,753 of record JAYESA010000005.1, on the reverse strand, counting down.
TGCTATGTCCCCTGAGGACCTGGATCCGGATTATGTTCCCAGATATTGCAGACGAGATCTACCCAGAGTTGTACAGTACAGGAGCATTAGCAGAAGCAGGTGCCTACATTGGAGCAGTGCCAGGACCAGAGGGCGGGATCGTACCAGAGGACTTCTCCTGGGTATTGGTTTGAGATACTCATTTACTTCTGTTCCTATTTACTTTACTTCCAGTCTATTGCATTATTGTATTAGACTTGTTCTCGGATTGTTCTCCGAGACTCTTTATTGAGATATGCTAGATTATATTTACTTGCATTATTCTGGCATTTGATCTGTGATTATCTGTTGTGGATGAGATTAGTATGGACTGAGACATGTATTATTGGACCTGCTTATTGTTATATTACAGCTTAAGTATGCCCTGATGGATCCATTAAATTGGGTTGTCCATCGGTGCGTACTGCTGGCCATTATCACGCGTCTGGTCCCTCGGTATTTTGGGACTGGGGCGTGACATGGTTTTTGTGGTGGCCCATGCAGGTCCACAACTAAATTGTTCGGTTTCAACTTAGGGACCGAGCAAGCCTGCAATAAGAATAGGATAAGTTTTTAGGAATCTCATCCACTTGCTTGAAACGTTCTTGATATCTATATCAGATTCGAATTTAATTCTTGACTTACATCCTGCCTTGATTTCTGTGCGCCTCTTATCGTTTATTTTGGTTGCAGAGTTATGGATTCACAAGCAAACGACGAGACACCTGCAGTATCATCACGAGATGCTTTGGTAACCAATGAAGAGGAAGTAACACCAGTAGAAGAAGGTCAAACAGCTCAACAACACGGTCAAGCAAGTTGGCCTGCCACGAGAATCCAGCAAGATGACGTTCCACCATCGACGCAGTTTGCTCCACCGATGCCTACCCTTCCACAAGGGCAGGCCATAGACGGACAACAGATGTTCCAAATGATCTATGCAATAATGCAAGCTCAACAAGAGGCTTTGAGTCGCAGCTTAGCAATCGCACTAGAGCAGGCAGATTTACCAGCACGACGGCCAACGACGGGCTCTATTTTCGATTTTCGCCAGCTGAAGCCCCGTACCTTCTCAGGAAAGGAAGAGCGCACAGAAGTTCATGAGTGGCTCACCAACACACAACATCAATTAGAAGCAGCTGAGCTTCCAAAGGAACGTTGGATGACTGCCGTCAGAATGCAGTTGACGGACAATGCCCATCACTGGTGGCTATCTGAGGAGACACGGCTCGGACCAGACCGAGTCACTTGGGAAGAGTTCTCTAGACTTTTTCAGGAGATGTACATACCAGCCATCGCTCGATCAGAACTTCGCGACAAGTTCAATAGCCTTACTCAAGACAATCTGACAGTGGAAGAATACAACGCAGAATTTATTCGTCTAAGTCGCTTTGCCCCAACCCTGATCCCGACAGAAGAAGAGAAGGCCGAGAAGTTCTTCAACGGACTAAACATTGAGCTACAGAAATTGATCGGATCCGTCGCACCTACTTCTTACTCAGACGTCCTTGCTGCAGCCAGACGCATGGAGCGTGTCATCAGGAGAGAGACCAGTCTGAAGCAATCATCCACATCAGCACCCGCCGGAGCACCACAGGAAGAAGCTACAAAGAGACCTCACGTGCATCAGCCATCAGAAGCATCTCCACAGTCTCTACCTATCTGTCAATATTGTCGCAAACGAGGCCATATTGAGGACGAGTGCAGACGAAAAAGGAAAGTATGTTTAGCTTGCGGATCCAGTCAGCATTCATTGAGGGAATGCCCCGAACGTCGAGACAGAGCACCAATGGTTAACCAACAAGAAGTACCAGTACCAAGGCCAGCCTATCCAGCATTGGGAGCACTGCAAACGGAAGTTGAAGGAGTCATACCACCGCCTCCAGGAGGGTACCAGCCGAGGCCACCTTTGATACCACAAGCCACACTCTTCCAGCAGGCTCAACAGCAGCAGAGGAATCAACTACAAGAACGTGAACAAGCTTTCGCGATGACTTCGGAGGACGCGCAGACCCATGGAGTAGCTAATGCGCGTAACTTTTCGTAGTTTTCTATTTCTAGATTTGTTTTATCTCGTGCATATTGGTTCGTGACCTCAGACTTAACCTATGTAATTTTGAACTTACTTATAATTGATAACCGTAGAGATTATAGAGTCTTTTGTGATTGTGCTTATTTTGTGTTGTTTTGTGAACTTGAATTAAGTTGAACCTCTTTTCATCATCATCTAGCGTACTTCTAATTGTTGAACTACCTTGACTTATGCTGCTAATATAGCCTAGTTTTGCAAGCTTATCCTTTTATCAAGCTTGATCATGACATCTGTATTATTGGACGCGTACACTAATACAGTTGTCTATTCATAATCAGTGTATTATGGTCTGATCAACCTTAGTGCATTTTGGTTCGCTCTTCGCACGACTACTTCACGTGGATTGAGATATATAGTTGTCTAGTATACTTGCCCTAGGCATGTCTGACATATCGTATCGGTTACATAACTGTACTAATACGAGCATGCGAACAAAGGATTACCAAAATAGGATTTCAATCCACAACTGTCTTGACAAATCCCATTTGAATTCGTTAAACGCCTTGAGCCTGATACTCCTGTTCAATTAACTCACCCTTGAACTCTTTATCATTGATCTTCGTCTTCCCTTATTTCGGAAGGACGAAACCTCGTGCTTGGTATAAGTTGATATATAGACAGTACTAGATATTACCCCACAGGCATGTCGCATTGTTGATGACCCTTTTATATATGATTAAGGGAATATCATAGGCGATATGTTTGGTGTTAAAGACTTGAGGATTCAAAAACATGATTTAATAAGTTGGGGCATAGCTTTCTTAGATGTATAGCCTTAGATGATAGATGGGTAAATTCTAAGTTGGGTAGAGACCGCAATGCTCACTTGAGAGGAATTCTTTAGACGGTAACCAAGTGAGACTTGATAGAGAGAACCCTACCCTATTTTTAATTTCGAGGACGAAATTTTTATAAGTTGGGTAGATTGTAAGCCCCCTGATTTTCAGAATTTTAAATTTGGATTTTTCCCCAAATTATCTGAATTTTCGGGAATCGTGACCTAGGCCTTTGTCGATTCAAGGATTTTAATTGCGGTTAATTCATATTAAAATATTATGAAAATAATATTTTATGGTGTAAAATGGAAAACCGGGCATGTGGTATTTTTCGGTGAATTTATTGGACTCCGGAATCATTTTTAAAGTCCTAGAAACCAATTTAGAATTTAACCGAATTAAATCCGTGCCAACGCCCGACATCCCCATGAGAGCCGAAGCCCAGCCCAAGGAGCGTTGACCCAGCCCAAATCCTAGGTCTAACCCTAGTCCAATTTCTGTAATGTATAAATACCTATTTTTCCTAAGTTTTTCCCACAAAGAAAAGGAAAAAAAACCCTAATCCCTAATTTCAAATTACCTAACCCTAACCCTAACCCTAGCCGTAAGCCACCCTGGACGACTCCCCCGCCGCTCGACGACTCCGTCGCGTCCACCACTCGACTCTCCCGCCGCTCGACGACTCCGCCGCATCCACCACTCGGCTCCCCCGCCTCTCGACGAGACTCCTCCGCCCAGCAGCTCGACTCCTCCCGATCGTCTCCTCTGCTCGCCTCTCCCTGAGCCCCGCCTCGTCGTGCCCTAGCCCCTTCGGCGCCCCGCTGACACGGACACGACAGGACCCGACGCAGCAGCTCCTCGACCCGCTGACCTAGCCCCGGACACAGCACCAGTACAGGACACGCGAAGACACGGCAGATTTGACGCTCGGACACGTCTCGGACACAGGAAATCAGATTCACGGGGCCCTGTTCAGGTAGCGTTTTCTCTCACCTCGTAAATCCGTTTTCAATTCCGTCAATTGCGTTACGAAGCCTGTATGACCCTCTCGGTGCCCGTGCAACCTGCTCGGTGCATCGCGTCCTGTGGTGATCGCAAACCGCGATCCAAAAACAGGAAAACCAACGCCCCGATTCACCCCGGAACTGGGTACGCCCCGCCAAACGGGACGACTTGGTCGCACGCGGTCTATACCGAACTGTGCGCGATGTTGATACGGTCGTGTGGGATTTCGCAGAAGTCGATTCGGAGGTGCGTGCACCCCGGAATCAACGCGTATCCGCCGACGACACCCCGTATCCGTCTTTTCTGGAGCATGCTGTAACTTTGTGTACACACGTCGGATCGAGACGAAACTTGCGTCATCGGACTCGTAGCAATACGCTGGTCCTGTGACCCAAGTTTGGTTCGATTCTGAGAACGTTGACAGAATCGCGTATCGTGGGCCCCACATGCTCCACTTGACGGGCAATTTTGTGATCGGCTCATCGGAATCCAATTCTGGAAGTTCCGTTGGGTTCGTATCATCGTTCCTGACTTGTTGACACTGAGTTTGCGGAATTTGGAGACCGTTGACCCTGGCACGCTTTTCGGTGCAAAGTGGCCCCTAGGTGGACCCCGCTTTGGCCCGGAAATGTCATTTTTGCCCTTGTGTCCAAATTGGACTCAAGGACAGGCGTTTTTAGCTATTTGATATTTTCTGAATCTAATGGTGATGTTTATTTCAGCAACCGGAGAAGTATCTGCGGATCATACTGAGACCAGAGCTACAGTTGGAACCAGGACCCCAAGCAAGTGTACCTTGCCAAACCTTGCAGTTCTTGTTGCATATTTCCTTGCTTATTTATATTGTTGTGCATGCTTAACCTAGGACCGTGTGACGTACTTAGTGTCCGATTATCAGTCGGGTGCCGACACTGTACGCAGTGTTGGGTACTGTCATCTAGAGATGGACATTCGTGACACTTTATTCTCGTACTTGTCTTATCAAGTACCATATGACCCAGGACACTTGACAATATTCATGAGACAGGATTTTCCCGAGATATTCGTGGTGATTCTGTATAGGATGCAGGACATGGACATTATATTCTTAGATACTTTCTGACTTGTTGCATTAGCTATGATCCCGCTTGACATGGACATGAGACGTTATGGTCATGATATGCGTGATTTCATTGGGTGGGGAGAGACACACAGGCCACAGGTTGATTTTATATATTATGACAGCGTCTCAGTCTTTCTCTGAGCTAGACGACTGCTGGCGTCTCAGTCTCACGCTGAGCTAGACGACCACATGATATCACTGCTACCGGCTCCCCGACACAGAGCTTGTAGTGGCTTCAGCCTGAGTTCTAGTGCTGCTCTCATATTGCATATCACTTAGATGGTTACATATTTACCCTATTGCTTTATTTATTTCATTATCTGCTGCACTGCATTTATTTTGGCATGAGCTTTCTTGTACCTTGCTATGTCCCCTGAGGACCTGGATCCGGATTATGTCCCCAGATATTGCAGACGAGATCTACCCAGAGTTGTACAGTACAGGAGCATTAGCAGAAGCAGGTGCCTACATTGGAGCAGTGCCAGGACCAGAGGGCGGGATCGTACCAGAGGACTTCTCCTGGGTATTGGTTTGAGATACTCATTTACTTCTGTTCCTATTTACTTTACTTCCAGTCTATTGCATTATTGTATTAGACTTGTTCTCGGATTGTTCTCCGAGACTCTTTATTGAGATATGCTAGATTATATTTACTTGCATTATTCTGGCATTTGATCTGTGATTATCTGTTGTGGATGAGATTAGTATGGACTGAGACATGTATTATTGGACCTGCTTATTGTTATATTACAGCTTAAGTATGCCCTGATGGATCCATTAAATTGGGTTGTCCATCGGTGCGTACTGCTGGCCATTATCACGCGTCTGGTCCCTCGGTATTTTTGGACTGGGGCGTGACAACAGTAGCCCTCGATGCTCAAGTGATCATTCTTCCTGAATATCAACCCCTTTCCGGGGGCACCCTTCAAGTATCTAAGAATATGGTACACTACGTCCATATGACCCTTCCTTTGGTCATGCATGTACCACACTCACTGCAAAGCAGATATTAGGACGTGTGTGGCTCAAATAGATCAACTTGCCCACCAGTCTCTGATATCTGTCTCGGTCAACTGGTTCTCCAGTCTCAACACACAGCTTGAATCCCTGGTTGATCGGCGTCGCTGCAGGTCTGCATCCCAACATCCATGTCTCTGTGAGAAGGTCCAGCGCATACTTCCTCTGAGAAAGAACAATCCCCTCTACTTCTCGAGCAATCTCAATCCCAAGGAAGTACCAAAGAAGGCCAAGGTCCTTCTCCTCGAACTCCTTGCCAAGCTTCCCTTTGAGTCGGGCAATCTCCTGCTCATCATCTCTTGTGATAATCACAACGTCCACATACACCGCAAGCATGGTGATATGGCCTCCACTCCGACGGAAGAACATAATATGATCAGCATTGATCTGCTGATATTCCATCACTATCATCGCCCTCTTGAATCTGTCAAACCACGCTCGAGAAGACTGCTTCAGTCCATTAAGAGACTTCTTCAACCTGCAGACCTTGCCCACTTTCTTATCGGTGCAGAATCCTTGTGGTATCTCCATGTACACTACCTCCACTAGATCCCCATGAAGAAACACATTCTTCACATCCAGTTGGTGTAGCTTCCATCCACCATTCGCTGCTAAAGAAATCTGGGTCCTGACGGTGCACATCTTTGCCACTGGTGCAAAGGTTTCATCATAGTCAATGTCGTACGTCTGACTGTATCCTTTTGCCACCAGTTGAACCTTATAGCGCTCTACTTTTCTATCTGGGTTCTGCTTCACAGTAAAGACCCACTTGCATCCGACTGCCCTCTTTTCCTCTAGCAGTTTTTCCAGTTTCCAAGTGTGGTTCTTCTCAAGAGCGCATAACTCCTCGTGCATCGTCGCTTTCCACTTTGGATCGTTCTTGGCAACCTGCCAATTGTTAGGTACAGTAATACTATCCAAAGATGCAATGACTGCTCCATGAGAAGAAGAGATGTTATTATATCAAACAAACTGAACATGGTCCCAACCATATCTATCAGAAGTATTGTCACGCCCCGATTCCGTGGAATCGATAGTCGTCCCCCGGGCGTGACCGCCGCGCGGACCTAGGTTGCGCACCGCACAAGGCTAAGTATTTTGTTTTGCATAGCGAGCACATATTCAGAGTACGCAGATAATTGAAACACAGATTTGAACATGGAAAAGTTCTCTTTTATTGATAATATGAACATCTATTACAAACTCCTTGAACTGAGACATAAGGATTGCCTCTATGGGCTTACAAAAGTGTTGACACAAAATGAGATAGCAGTCCTGTACATTACATCCTTTACTACTACTCAAAATATAAGACCTTGGGTCGGAACGACTGCCTTGCCACGAAGCTGCATGGTTGCTTGGTGGCTAGCTTCTTCTTCAAAAGGCTTCTTCTTCAAAATGCGTCAAAGGTGGCACGGTCGAGGCGTGCCTACAGCTGGACTGAAATGGGGGTTTGTCTCCTGCTCCTCGCTTGGTTCTCCTAGCGCGGGGAACCTGTTTCAACGAGGGTCAGTACATCGAAACGTACTGGTGAAGGCAAGCTAACCCAACTATACGAGTCAACACGTTGTTTTTAATGAAACATGCATATTTACTGTGGGTTTCTATCTTGCCTTAGTTCATTTTACAACAAGACATAGATATAGAATCATTGAAATGACCCGTCACCGTTCGGTGACATTTACCTGTCCGTCTGAACCACCTGCATAATACTTACCTTGCCTTCCCTGTCAAGAAGACACAAGTTAGTTTCAACAGGTTTAAATATACGAGGGGATCACTGGCTTTGATGCCATAATGGACGGTCTTAGTCTCAGGCTAAGGTGACGGAGGCACATGTATCGCTGCACGCCATCTCGCCTATGGGAGAGACTAATCTTGAGGTTCCGTCCGGATCGGATCGGTGCCAGTGCCCCAGCGACCGTCCGCAGGAACCGAGAGGCCTTGTGCACAAGTTGTCCGTGATCAACGGCGTTTGTGTTTAAGTTGCCATTTATGTAGCTGAGGCAATGAAATCAGGAGATATGTAGCATTGTGTGATGTATTTTGCATAGTCTCCCTGAATAATTGATGCATGGCAAAGGGTGTTCTACATATAGCATATTTATAGAAGAAGAAGTAAACATTCTAACTTGTATATATGCATATGGTAAACATTTTGAATAAGCAAGCATGTAGTAAGTAACCGTTCACAAGTTTCAATGACAAGCATACAGATCCAAGTCTATTCCCTTATTATCTTGATATCTTTTAGTTATTACTTGGTATCGTTTGATCGGGGCAAGCACGAACACAAGAATTTGATGTGAAGACTAGCAAGAAGGGCTAGCTAATCGGGTTGGTAGCCACTCACTTTGGTAATTGAAAGAAAAAGGAAAGAAGTGCTTTAGGCGTCCGCTCGAGCGACGACTACAGCTGGTTCACCTGTATTGACACGAACAGCTGATCAGTACTTCTTCCTCTCTCTCCCTTATCGGAATTGAAGTGCAGTCCTAAGAACGAAAGCAATGAAATCCATCGAAACCGTTCAAGAAAACCCAAGCAAAACCGAAAACCAACTCAAGGCACGAAAGCAACAAGCGACAGCGAAAACTAGGCAACAAAGAATGCAGCGGAGAGGTCCCTCCTGACTCTGCCGCTAAGTCGATCCCGGGGGCGCGGTCCACTGAATATGGGAATCGATTCCGAAGAGGCAAATCCATAACGAGGATGAGTTCTTGATTCAATCTATCCCGATCGAACGATACCGTCTTGTATTTCTTAGCCGCGCTCCCCGAATAGGGGGAACGGGGCACCACAAGTATTTCCCGCATTGCTGCGAGTGGTCCTCTGTACTGGTAATGGTGTGGGAGGAGTAGGAAGAATAATATCACCTGAAGAAAAATCTGGCTGTGGTGGTGTAGGTGTCTCAGGAGTTGAGACGGACGCAGGCAAGGGACTTGGCACTGTCACCATAGGTACTGGTCCTGCAGTTTCCTGCTGTAGGTAAGTAACTCCTCTGAGCCGTGGGCCTAACACCTCTCATCGCCTCCCCTTGTTCCTCTTCACTCTCATTCTCATCCTCAAACGTTCCTCCATGTCATACTCCTAAATCGGTCACCACACTCTCACCAATCTTTCTCTCTCGCCTCATACTCTCAGTATCCGGTGAGTTGCTCATGGATGAAGTTCCCTCCTGACGGTAGTATGACTCAAACTCTCTGAAGTGAACATCCATGCTCACAAACTTCTTCTTCTCTACTGGGTTCCAGCACACGTACCCCTTCTGAGTCGCCGAATAGCCCACGAATACACACTTGACTGCTCTGGGGTCAAGTTTTCCAACAGACAGTCTGTTGTCCTTCACAAAACATATGCAGCCAAACACCTTTAGTGGGAGTATCCCACTATTATTTTTTTGCAATATCTCACATGGAGACTTCCATCCCAATACCTTCGAGGGCATCTTGTTGATCAATTGAGCTGCTGTCAACACTGCATGTTCCCACAAACTTTGTGGGACATTTATGGCCATCATCATGCTCCTTACCACCTCCAGAAGGTGTCTGTTCTTCATTTCCGCCACTCCATTCTGTGCTGGTGTGTATGCACAGGTGGTCTGATATTGTATCCCTTGGGCTGACAGGTATTCCTCAAGTGCTTTGGTGGTATACTCTGTTCCATTGTCAGACCTTAGTACCTTCACCACTGCTATGTATTGAGTCTGGACATGTTAATGAAAGTCCCGAAAACAGGAAAAGACCTCACTCTTATTCTTCATCAAATACAACCAGGTGATACGAGAGGAACAATCAATAAAAGAGACTAAATACTTGTAACCATTCATAGTAGTTGTGGCGCACGACCCCCAGACATCAGAATGTATAATATCAAAAATAGAAGAGCTTCTATGGCCCGCACCAACAAATAAGCTCCTAGTAAGTTTGTGTAAGCCCCCTCATTTTGGAATAGGGTTAATTTGGTAATTTTTAATTATTTTAATTTTTTTGTTTAATTAGATAGATTTAAAGAATTAATTTCTAAAACATTCTTTTAGATATATGACACTTTACCATGACTTTGATATTTTGAGCAATGCACGACCTTTTTCCTTCCAACAAAATTTATAATATTAATCTTGATTGAGTCTAATATAGTTGGAACATGGATATTGCATTTATTTGATCTCTCCCATGCTCCAAAAATATTGATAAACATCTACAACCATTGACATTGCAAAACTACTCTAATTGGGCTAGTTGAACCCAACCGAGCCCAAATACCCTACACGGACTCTCAAACCAATTCCCATGAGACATGTACATTATCCCACACGCATCCCCCATTATTTATATATATATATATATATATATATATATATATATATATATATATATATATATATATATATATTTCCACACTTAAACTCTCGCACATGCACAAAAATTCAATAACACAACAAACGACTTAAATGAAGTACTCTTAGTGAACCTTCTTATGCACTTGCACTCAAACTAAACCAATACCCACACAACTAGACCCATGTGCACCCAAAACCTTAATAAGGGCTAAACCAAACCCCTTATGTCTGAACCAAAGGTTAAAGTCCATCAAAAATCCACCATGGGCCCAACAAACATCTATATAAGGCCTCATCCTCACAAACTCTAACCCTAACATCTACTTTCCTTTTTTTGGCCGGCCCGATATCCTCCCTCCTCTCTTCCACGACCCCTTCAGCTTCTCCCTCTCCTTCTCCACTTTCTTTTCACTCCTTCCCAACCTCCACTTCATCCCCCACAAGCTGACAAGCCCTAGAGCAAGAGATTAGCCACCCGTAGAGGCCGACTACTTGCTAGTGGTTGCAGCTGCTATCTGCCCCCTCATAGCCCTCAAAATTACCTCCAAACTGAATATTTACCTTTTATGTGAAGCCCCCAAGCACCCCCTCAAGTTTCGTGGAGGTTGGAGTCCGTTTGGTGCTCCGAAGGATCCGTGTCGCGAGAAAAGACCACGCCGTAATCACATACGGGTAAGTCTTCCAACTTAGATTCTTTTTCCTATTCTCCATGAACCAAAGATTATGTAACTCATGATAATATTAGATGATGAGTAGGAATAACTCCATGCATGAGAAACTCGTATTTCTATGTAGAAACAATTCCAAGAAAATCGAACAATCTTGACACGGACACGATGCACCAATGGTAGACAATATTCAATGAGTATTGTCAAGATAAATATAAATATAATAATTTCAAAAAATTATATGTTATTAATTCAGAATATAAATATTATAATTATATAATTAATTATATTTTATGCTAATGGGAAGATTGGATGCAAAGACTACTTGGCCAAGTTGCAAGGATAGCTAGATAGCGTAGTTGAGATGGTTGCATGAATGATATAATGTAATTATTTATATATATAATTATTATTAAATTTTAGAATATTAAATAATATAATTTTATATTAAAAATATTTTATTACTCAAGTTGGTAATGTTGCATGTACAAACTAGCATCAAGTTGCCAGAATACCTAGTCGACGCACAACATGACTTTGTGATACGATTCTTGGAGGGTTTGATCTTAATTCCTAAAACTGAATTTATATGTGTTTTAATTCTGGAAATAAATTATTTTAAATTTATATTTATGGTATTTGCATGTCAAATCTGAAATCCTATAAATAAGGGTCACTAGCCTAGATTTTTGGGTAATTTTGTGACATAGTTTTGCCCATAAATAGAGATTATTTTGGAAGGAATAAAGAAATAAATATTTTCTGAGATTAAATCAGTGTATAATATAATATAAAATAATTTTTCATAAATATAAACCCTACTAATGGAATGGCAATGTCCCGAACAAGTTTCTGACAAAACTAGTCAACATAAAGTAGCCATAATCTCGAAATATGTTATTTTGTCAAATCTAAAAATTAATTATTAAAATGAATATAAATTATATTTAAATCGAGATTATATGATTTATGTTCATGTCCTTTAATTGGGGACTTAAACTTAAAGTTTGGAAGTCAAAAACCAAGAAACTAGGTTCCGATACCCCGTAAAAGTAAAGTAAGTTGTTAGGAATAATATTGGACTTGGTTGTACATGGAAAAGAATAAAATTATATAAATAAGTTATAATTATGAGAATTCTTGATTAGACCCTTAAGCATTTAATTAGTGTTTAGGTCAATTGAATTCTAGAGGAGTGGACGCGGGACCAACTTTGCAACTACATACTGCGGACCCAGGCAAGTGTATCTTGCCAAGATGTTTACAGTTCTAAATTATTTATTTAATATTAATTATGTATTAGATATTATATTTGTGTGGCTTATTGATGTACTTGTTGAGCCTAGGGCCGTCATACAATACTTTGTGTCCGAACAAGATTCGGGTACCGACATCCCTTGCGGAGTCGAGTATCGTAGTTAGAGAGTCATTCTTTCGAACCCATGATTTGTGCATATGTTATTTGCACATCCGACCGTAGGATACTTGACACGATATTCATGTGACAGAGTCTTTCTCGACTTGTTCGTAGTACTTGGACTCTGGATAGGACTACATGTTGCATGCTATAGTGATATTTATAGTTATACATATTGACTATGACTTGTGCTGATAGTTAGAGGTCATGAGCTTGCGTGTCTTGATTGAGACGTGAGATTACATTGGGTGGGAAGAGTCTTCATCGTGCTCTGGACATATTTTACTTATTACTATTTATTGTGTATTAGGCTTTATGTTCCCTCTGCGGAATCTAAGGTATTATATATATATATATACAGCTTCCTCCTGGTTCTCCCACACGGAGCCTTGAGTGTACTATTAGATTACGGAAGTGTCCCTTGAGATCTTCCGTGAGTACCAGCCCGAGGTACGATACCATACTCTCATTTGCATATCACATGACGTAGTAGCTTTTCCCATTTTCATAACATTATACTGTTTACTTCTGGCTTGTTGTTTTCTTGTACCTTGTTACGTCCCTCTGAGGACCTGATCCCTAATCAGTTTTTGCAGCATAGACTATTATGGAGCCTTTGGAGTTGCTGATGTGTGTTGCTTGTCCTGCGGACATTGGTGCCAGGTACTTATATTATTTCTACCAGAGTTTTGGTTATTTTGTTCATATTGTTTATTCATCTGCTGATGTAGTCTAGTATTTATAAACTCATATTTATTTCTCGAGTCTATTCGAGCTTATGTGTTACTGGACGGAAGACTTTAGCACATGTAGTTCATTCTTAATATTTTATTCTTTATGTGGATTGTGACATAGATATTTTCAGTATTCTTAGATAGTTACCCTTATTATACAGCTTATACCTTTTCGAGTCGGACCAGAGTCTGGTCGAATGCGTAGCTGGCATATTACGTATTCCTAGTCTCACGTATTTTGGGACTGTGACGTTACATATTTTTGCCGTGGCCCATGCCGATCAGAGCATATCGTTTCGGTTACGTTATTGTGCCGAGCGAGCATGCAGTTATGATAAGTTTGTTAGAATCTCAATCCACAATTGTTATTGGAACTTCCTTTGATTTCTAATATCATCCTTGAACCTGAAAATTGTAATCATCCATACTTTCTTGAAACTCTTATTCTTTGATTCTCGTTTTTCTCTAACTCGGAGAGACGAACACTCGTGCGCGGTGATCTTCCTAGGAGAAAATTTTCGTCAAGACGAAGAAGACATATTTGATAGATTATTTGTAAGTAGATGCTTACCTGAGTAGCGAAGATTATGATAGATAATTTCTAGATATTAGAGTAAGAATAGATTAAGACATTACCAGCAGGAACCTAAAACAAGATGGACTCTATCAATTGCCTAGATTAGAAGTGATGGGTTACTATTAGATAAACCTTTTAGATGTATGTGAGTGATTTTATTTTAGGATATAATATTATGTTTTGATAAAATAGTTTATCTAAGGTGGGTAGGCTTCTCGACTAGCGAATTGATTTGGAGGTTAATCAATTGATGAAGATAATAATTGTCAAATTTTGGTGCTTTGATGCTTAAACTTCTATGTGATAAAAAAAGGGGGTGTTTGGTTTTGAATTGAGAGAAAAAATGATGAGATAATGAGCTAGAGATTTATTGAATTTAAAATTTGAAGGCGATTATGATGTAATAGATTTAAAATTTTAAATTAAAATATTTTGGATGAATTTAAATGTTGTGGAGTTTAAATTTTCAAAGATAAATATTTATTTAAATAAAGGGTTGAGAATTTGATATGACAGCATTGACGATTTTGTTAAACCATAAGTTTTGAATATTATGATATATTGGATTTGTGTTTAAATTTAAAAGAGATTGTGTGATGAATTTAAATTTAGATTTTAAGAATCTTGAGGCATTTAAATTTTGTGGGGTTTAAGTTTAAAGATTTTGATAAGATTTGACTTGGAATCTAAATTTAAGAATTTTAGGATATGAAGAGGCGGCGCATTGGTGAATCTCAATTTGAAGATTTTGTAATTATTTTATTGTTTGAGTATTGTGTGAAAAATGACAATATAAAAGAAAGAAAAACGGATAATAGTTTCAAATTCAAATTTTGTGGAAGAGAATTTGAATTAAAATTTATTCAAGGGAATATGCAATGATTGTATTTAAATTAGAGGATTAGATTTAAACTTGAATTATTGAGATTGAGTTATTAAATGAAGTTTTGAGGAATTGGATTTAAATTGAAAATTATAAAAGATAGAATTTAAACTTTTAAAACTTTGATAAGAGAAAAAAAAATAGAGGAGTAAAATTTGATAGAACAATTTTTGAAATTAAAATTTTTTAGATGAGATTATTTAAAACCTTGTGATTGGATTTAAAATTTAAGAATAGATGAAATTAAATTAAGTTTTGAGATTTGATGAGATAAAGATATATTGTATTAAAGATTATAAATTTTGGAGATTTGATTTGATCTTAGAAGGTTGGTTAGAATTAGATATGTCATCTATGAATTATTTTGTTATGTAGCTTTATGATTGCTCGGTTTAATGTTGTTATAGAGGGTAAAATTGATTAAGTTACAGGTATTATCGTTTCGAGAAAATAAAATTTATTCAAAAATTTGAGAAATTGAGGAGAAGATTATTTGAGAATTAAATTTTAAAATGGTGAAATGCGACAAACTTTGAGGATAAAATTTAAAGGTTTATATTGTAAGATTGAATTTTAAATTCTGGAAAGGCCATGATATACTGGATTTAATTTCTTTTTAAATTTGAAGGACTTAAATCTAGCAGTGTTTAAATTTTAGAATTTAAATTTGGAGAATAGAATTTTGGAGATTGGATTTAAAATTTTGAGCATTGGGTTATTAAATTTAAATTTTGAGAAAATTAAGAGATTAACATCATAGATAGTGGACTACAAGATTTGGATTCAAATTATATTTTTTGAAGATTTGACTTAAATTCAAGTTTAAGAATTTGAGGACTTGGGATCTTATGAATTTAATTTTGAGAATTTTAAAGAAATTTAATGAGTAGAATAATAATAAATTTAAAAGGTGAGAATTAAATTTAATTTAAATTTGAGGAGTTTAAATCTTGAAGTTGTTAAATTTTGAAGATTTAATTTTATAAATTTAATTAAAAGTTTGAGATATACTTCAAGGAATTTAAGGATAATGTTGAGGATTTTGAGTATTAGGAGTTTAATATAATATTGAGATTTGATTTATGGGTTGGGTTATACTAAAAGAATAACAATATAAAGATTGACTTTATCACTTATAGAATTGACTTTTAAGGACTTAATTTGAATTCAAAATTAAAATTTTTTTTTTAGAGAAACGATTGATGGAGTAGATTTTAAATTCAAATTTTGATGATGAGACTTTGAATTTTTAAATTTATTCATGAGATATGAATTAGTAGGATTTAAATTGAGGATTATTTTTAACTTTTAAAATTTTAAGATTGACTCATTAACTGATGTTTGAGGATGACCATTAATTTAAATGTCAAAAATTCTTATATACGTAATGGCAGCGAGGACAAGACAAATTATGGCTATAAGGACAAATCAAATGATTATAAAATTTTAATAAATGACTATAATATAAGATGCAAATTTTCAAGGATGGAATTATATTTTTTTAAATAATAATATTATTATTGGATTTTAAAATTTTGGAGATAAATTCGAATTTCAAATATTTACTTTAAAATTTTAAACTGTGAGGATGGAGTAAATTTTGAGGACTTTGTTAAATAACAAAAGCGATTTGACTTCATGATTATATTGCTTGAATTTTGATGGAGAAAACTATATATATATATATTATTGAAGATCTTAAATTTCGAGGACGAAATTCTTTTAAGGTGGGTAGATTGTAAGCCCTCTCATTTTGGAATAGGGTTAATTTGGTAATTTTTAATTATTTTAATTATTTTGTTTAATCAGATAGATTTAAAGAATTAATTTCTAAAGCTTTCTTTTAGATATATGACACTTTGCCGTGGCTTTGATATTTTGAGCAATGCACGACCTTTTTTTTCCAACAAAATTTATAATATTAATCTTGATTAAGTATAATATAGTTGGAACATGGATGTTGCATTTATTTGATCTCCCCCATCCTCCAAAAGTATTGACAAACATCTACAACCATTGACATTGCAAAACTACCCTAATTGGGCTAGTTGAACCCGACCGAGCCCAAATACCATACTCGGACTCTCAAACCAATTCCCATGAGACATGTACACTATCCCACACGCATCCCCCATTATATATATATATATATATATATATATATATATATATATATATATATATATATATATATATATATATATATATTTCTACACTTAAACCCTCGCACATGCACAAAAATCCAATAACACAACAAACAACTTAAATAAAGTACCGTTAGTGAACCTTCTTGTGCACTTGCACTCAAACTAAACCAATACCCACACAACTAGATCCAAGTGCACCCAAAACCTTAATAAGGGTTAAACCAAATCCCTTATGTCTAAACCAAAGGTTAAAGTCCATCAAAACCCCATCATGGGCCCAACAAACATCTATATAAGGCATCCTTCTCACAAACTCTAACCCTAACATCTACTTCCCTCTTTTTGGCCGTCCATATATCCTCCCTCCTCTTTTCCACGACCCCTTCAGCCTCTCCCTCTCCTTCTTCATTTCCAACCTTCACTTCATCCCCCACAAGCTAAGCCCTAGAGCAAGAGATTAGCCACCCGTAGAGGCCGACTACTTGCTGCTGGTTGCAGCTGCTATCCGCCCCCTCACAGCCCTCAAAATTACCTCCAAACTGAATATTTACCTCCTATGTGAAGCATCCAAGCACCCCCTCAAGTTTCGTGGAGGTTGGAGTCCGTTTGGTGCTCCGAAGGGTCTGTGTCGCGAGAAAGGACCACGCCGTAATCACATACGGGTAAGTCTTCTAACTTAGATTCTTTTTCCTATTCTCCATGAACCAAAGGTTGTGTAACGCATGATAATATTAGATGATGAGTAGGAATAACTCCATGCATGAGAAACTCGTATTTCTATGTAGAAATTATTCCAAAAAAATCGAACAATCATGACACGGACACGACGCACCAATGGTAGACAAGGTTCAATGAGTATTGTCAAGATAAATATATATAAAATAATTTCAAAAAATTATATGTTATTAATTCAAAATATTAATATTATAATTATATAATTAATCATATTTTATGCGGATGGAAATTTTTTATGCAAAGACTACTTGGCCAAGTTGCAAGGATAGCTAGATAGCGTAGTTGAGATGGTTTCATGAATGATGTGATGTAATTATTTTTATATATAATTATTATTAAATTCTAGAATATTAAATAATATAATTTTATATTAAAAATATTTTATTACTCAAGTTGGTAATGTTGTATGTACAAACTAGCATCAAGTTGCCAGAATACCTAGTCGACGCACAACATGACTTTGTGATACGATTCTTGGAGGGTTTGATCTTAATTCCTAAAACTGAATTATATGTGTTTTAATTCTAAAAATAAATTATTTTAAATTTATATTTATGGTATTTGCATGTCAAATCTGAACCCTATAAATAAGGGTCACTAGCCTAGATTTTTGGGTAATTTTGTGGCATAGTTTTGCCCCTAAATATAGGTTATTTTGGAAGAAATAATGAGGTAAATATTATCTGAGATTAAATCAGAGTATAATATAATATAAAATAATTTTTTATAAATATGAACCCTACTAATGGACTGGCAATGTCCCGAACACATTTCGGACAAAACTAGTCAACCTAAAGTAGCCATAATATCGAAATATATCATTTTGTCAAATCTGTGAATTAATTATTAAAATAAATATAAATTATATTTAAATCGAGATTATATGATTTATTATAATTTATGTTCATGTCATTTAATTGGGGACTTAAACTTAAATTTTGGAAGTCAAAAAACCAAGAAACTAGGTTCCGATACCCCGTAAAAGTAAAGTAAGTTGTTAGAAATAATATTGGACTTGGTTGTACATGGAAAAGAATAAAATTATATAAATAAGTTATAATTACAAGAATTCTTGATTAGACCCTTAAGCATTTAATTGGTGTTTAGGTCAATTGAATTCTGGAGGAGTGGACGCGGGACCAACTTTGCAACTACATACTGCGGACCCAGACAAGTGTACCTTGCCAAGATGTTTACAGTTCTAAATTATTTATTTAATATTAATTATGCATTAGATATTATATTTGTGTGGCTTATTGATGTACTTGTTGAGCCTAGGGCCGTCATACGATACTTTGTATCCAAACAAGATTCGGGTACCGACATCCCCTGCGTAGTCGAGTATCGTAGTTAGAGAGTCATTCTTTCGAACCCATGATTTGTGTATATGTTATTTGCACATCCGACCGTAGGACACTTGACACGATATTCATGTGACAGAGTCTTTCTCGACTTGTTCGTGGTACTTGGACTCTGGATAGGACTACAAGTTGCATGCTATAGTGATATTTATAGTTATACATATTGACTATGACTTGTACTGATAGTTACAGGTCATGAGCTTGCGTGTCTTGATTGAGACGTGAGATTATATTGGGTGGGGAGAGTCTTCATCATGTTCTGGACATGTTTTACTGATTACTATTTATTGTGTATTAGGCTTTAGGTTTCCTCTGCGGAATCTAAGGTATTATATATATATATATATATATATATATATATATATATATATATATATATATATATATAACTTTCTCCTGGTTCTCCCGCACGGAGCCTTGAGTGTACTATTAGATTACAGAAGCGTCCCTTGAGATCTTCCGTGAGTACCAGCCCGGGGTACGATACCATACTCTCATTTGCATATCACATAGTTGGTCGTAGTAGCTTTTCCCATTTTCATAATATTATACTGTTTACTTATGGCTTGTTGTTTTCTTGTACCTTGTTACGTCCCTCTGAGGACCTGGTCCCCTGCCAGTTTTTGCAGCATAGACGATTATGGAGCCTTTGGAGTTGTTGATGTGTGTTGCTTGTCAAGCGGGTATTGGTGCCAGGTACTTATATTATTTCTATCAGAGTTATGGTTATTTATTCATATTGTTTATTCATCTGCTGATGTAGCCTAGTTTTTATAGACTCATATTTATTTTTTGAGTCTATTCGAGCTTATGTGTTACTGGGCGGCCGACTTTAGCAAATATAGTTAATTCTTGATATTTTATTCTTTATGTGGATTGTGACATAGATATTTTCAGTATTCTTAGATAGTTACTCTTATTATACAGCTTATATGTATTCGATTCGGACCAGAGTCTGATCGAATGCCTAGCTGGCATGTTACGTATTTCTAGTCCCATGTATTTTGGGACTGGGACGTTACAGTTTGCCTAAATCACATGCATCACATACTAGTTTCTCCTTATTTGTCTTCTCATAAATAGATGGATACAACCTACTCAAAATACTAAAAGAGGAGTGTCCCAACCGCTTGTGATGGAGTATCAGTGTATCCTCGGCACTCATCTTTGGTCCTCCCATTCCTGCCCTTTCTTCCACAGACACCAATGTCGAATCCAGTACTTCCCGATCCAGGTACCACAGTTCATCATGCCAAGTGCATGTCCCAAGTCTTCGTCCCGTCTCCTTCTCCTGGAAGATCATCTTAGGAATATCAAAAGAGACAATGCATTTTAGTTGGAGGATTATAGAACTAATGGACAAAAGACTGACTGAAAAAGAAAAAGTTTGTAAAATATTGGATAATCTTTCTGAACTTGTACAATCGACAGTACCCTTACCGACCACTGGCTGAAAAGTACCATCGGCTATTTGAATGATGTCTGCAGATGCTAGGTGAGTGTAGGAAGAGAACTCACTAGCATTCCCTATCACGTGTCGAGACGCACCTGAATCGATAATCTAGTCCGACGATCTAAGGGAAGACATAGATACAAGGGCGAGTGAGTCATCAGTACCTTTCGATGGATGAGCATACATGACAGCGTTGCCTCTGGCGAAAACTGAGGTGGACACCTCCTCAGTCCCACTCCTCCTGTCTCCATCGCTTGACGCTCTCTGCTTTCTCATGAGTACTTACAGCATGCTCAGTAGTGCCTGGTCCTTCTTAGTATAAGCATCATTAGCTCCCTCCTAGCCTTCTGCTACCAGCAGGTTCGTCCGATAACCTCCTTGACCACCCCGTCGACCCCCACGACCAAGGATACGTCCTCCAAACTGTCCACGCCCGCCACCTGAATCTTTCTCCTTGGGTGGTTTGGTGCAATCATACCTCAGATGGTCCACCTCCCCGCAGTTGCAACACTGTCGGGGGTCTCCCTTAGGTCCTGTGCCGTCTGAATTGGCAACCGCCAGTACTGTCTTCACTTCAGGAGGACCACACGTCCCTGCCTGTAGCTTGATACGAGTCTCCTCCTGGATCATTGACGAGATAGCCTCCTCAAGTGTATGAATCTTCGGTTGGGCTAAAAGTAGTGTTGTCCTTTAAGTAAACACCGCGGCCAGCCTATAATGCCCCGCAACCGCACAGTGCATTACGCTGAGTCGGATTGAATGAGGCAATAGTTGGTTACATTTTAATTTGTTGGATTTGGGAATAAGTATTGATTGAGTTAGTTTCATATGCAGATCGCTAGCGAAGTTCGATGGAATCAGATGTTCGTTTAGAGCAGTACCAGGATAGCAGGATTTTGAGCAATAATGTCGTCTTTCTTAGTTCGATCGGATGATTTGGAGAGAACGACCTGCTCGCACGGTCATACCTATTGAGTAGATCGTGCTTTACATCGGACCACAGGTTCAAGGGATCGGCCGTATCGGCAAGGCATGGTGCTTAACGGAATCAGACTTGGTGAGTGGGCTCTGTCCCTTCTCCTCTACTCCTTCATGCCTAATAATATGGAACACACGTAATGGCTTGAACATTTAGACTGGAACTTAAAAATTACTACACTGTGGCATGCATAGAGTGTGCGTCGTTTGGTTCGATATGATTTATGGCTTGAGTTGATTTTGCGTTGGGCAGTTGGAGCTTGAGTAGGCAGTTGGAGCTTAAGTGGATCATCTTGGTTGGAACATCGAGATAATTCGGACGGGCGAGCGAGCGTGCATATTTGTACAAGTATCAGTTGGGCGCTTTGTCATGCAAAGCGTGCAGTTATGGTTCGAAAGAGGACAACTGCATCGGTGAGGGCATTGTGCCAATGTTAGGGCATTGTGCCACAGAGTTTTCTGAGCGAGGGGTGTTGTACCAATTGGAGTTTTGTGTCGAAGCGACATAGTGCCTATGGGGATAACTTGAGATGGTGCATTGGGATATAAGTTGGAGAATGGTTATGGATAGTTGGTTGGATTGAGGTGAGTATCGTTTGGTGGGGCGAGAATGCTCGATTCTCTCGTCATACCTACTTGGTGTCTGCATCGGTCATGGATAACCTGTTACGCACATGGTTTGGTTTCCTCGAACGGGATAGGCTCCGGGGCATCGGGACCGTTCGGCCATGGATGAGACAAATGGTAACGTACCTTGGGCGCGGTGCCGGCAGTTTGATACGACCAGGCGGGCTAGCTACCCAGTCTGGATCGGGTAGAACTGCAGTTGATTAGTCCTTTATGGCTTGGACAGTGACTTCATGTAGATAAGAGTTGGTTTACTTTGCTTTGGTTTGTGCTTTTCGTGTAGGGTGCGGCCATCTTGCCTCGGCAAGAGTGTGCATATCGATGATTGGATTAATAAGGCTTGGATTGTGGCTTGGTTTGGGGATGGATATTGAGACTTATATTTTGGTTCGATAGGTTTACGCGTTGCTTGGATTTCAGTAGGACGGTTTGCATGCTAGTTTTCTTTTGAGTTGGATATATCTGCTTGTATATATTTTGCTTGAGTTGAATGCTTACATGTTTAACCTGCTTTACAGTTTTTCTTAACATGTCATACCTTTGCCATAAAATGAATCTATGATTCAAGTAGAAAGATCACCATATAACTGTTTGCATTCACTATTCTACTTAGTGTCGGTTTAGACGAGTGGGTTATCCCGCTCACCAGTACGGCTGTGTACTGACCCACGTTTGTAGACATTATTTCAGGTATGCAGGTGTAATGGTGTTGCTTGGATATACGGGACATGATGTATGAACGGTAAGTACCTTTGTGGGAGCAAGAATATTGCATCGCCTTTGTGGCATTATCCTTTGTGGCAATTTGAATTGGACTCTATCGAGAGCTTCGCTGCGTATACTCTGATGTGTGATTGGTACACAATACTTGAATTTCGCTGCAACTTAGTCATTTCGATGATAACTTTGATGCTTGACAACGTCGCCTTGTGCGAGCGAAACTCCAGGCTCGTACGGCATCACGTTCCGATAAGAACGATCGTCCTGCGGGAGCGCTGCAACGTAGTGATTCACGTTCAGTGGGGACGATCGAGCTTGCAGGAGATTGGGACACGACATATTGGTATCAGAGCGCCCGGTTCATTCCCTCGGACTTTGTCCTTTGGTTTATCACAAGCTCTATATAGCTTTCGCGTGTCGTTTAGCTCTTGGCTCTACTCGGTGCCTCATTGGATGTTTCATGCAATAAGTCTACATATTTGTTGGTTGAGGGTGCATGTTGCTTTTCGTTGCGTTGCTTTTGTTGGTTTTCGGTAGATCGCTTAGCATCGTTGGGCGTTGTTGTATTCGTGCAACAAGTTGTGTGGCGTTGTTGTATTTGTGCAGCAAGTTGAGATGTGTCATTGCGTTGGCTTGGCTTGTCGTTCGGGAAGTTTTTGGTTGCATCAGTGGATCAGTTGGTTGGCAGACGATATTGGTTATGTGGCATGTTGTGAGTAGAAGCATCGGATGAGAATGGATCGTTACACGAGTTGCTTGTGTAGCGAATGTGTTGGATGGAGTTTAATTTTTGGCTGGGTATATCACAGAGAGCAATGTACGAGTTGCTTGTGTGGTGCATTGGTTGAGCAGGTTTGAGTTGGCTTGGGGATATCAGGATATCGTTGCATGAGTTGCTCGTACAGCAAATGTGAGGAACATTTGGGTATTTGGTTGGATTACTTGGAAGAGATCTTTGCACGGGTTACTCGTGTAGCGAAAGTATCGGACGGTTTGAGAAATAGTTGGAAGTATTAAGAATGGAACATGGCACAAGTTGCATAGCGAGATTGATAAAAGAGTTAGATGGTTCATGCGTTGGCCGAGTTTCGTGTCAGACTTAAGTTGAGGATGGCAGGATCACGCATAAGGGATGGTTCAAACGGATCTTGGATCAGTGCAAAGAAGGGTGACATGAGGAATGACTTGATTCTGAGTGGTACATGGTATATCACATAGTTAAGTGGCATTGGAATATTTTGTATAGACATCAATGGAATTGCCGCAACGAATGCGGGTAACAGGAATATAAGTTGGTTGATGCACATCGGCTGAGTTAGGAAATGTAACATGGAGCAAGAGAATATTGAGTTGCGATCAACAGGATCACCCCAAAATAAGTCGGTTTGGAATAGACGTTCGTCGACACAGAGTAATCGCTAGAGCGACTCTATTTTCAAGTGGTATATGGTGCAATTGAATTTGACTCAGACATTCTTCGATACATCAGACTTAAGAAATCAAGAACGGACTTATGCAATAGAAGTATCGTTGGACTTGAGTGATGGACGAGAACGAAAACAAGCAATGGAATGAGTGTTTGGAATTTGAAGGATTGATGCGGACCAAGTATTGGAAACAAGTGGAGATCGATCAGATGGAAAGCTGAATATCAGAGTTCGCTTGCACGATTTGAAAGTTCGGTAGAGCATTCATGGATGCAAAGAGAGAGTTGAGCATAAGAAACGAACAGTTGGGATATGCTTGAGCGAGCGATAGGTGTATCGAAGGATAGCGAGCACGGACTACGAATTTTGGCAACACATTGAGTTGTTGGTTGAGTAACGAAACACGATCTAGTTTGGAGGGGCAATGTGATGAATTCGTATGGACTTGAAGGATTTTGGATATTGGCTCTCGAGAAGTTGGACTCATGGTTTAGCGAAAGTAAAATTTGGCGAAATGGTGCAACGATGGTAGACGGATTCTCCGGAAGACATAAACGGACATGAGGCAAGTCTAGTTGATGTTAAGTCAGATTGGAAGTTAACACGTGCAGTACTGAGGCGGATTGAGGCAACAAGTAAAGGCAATATGGATTTGAGATTTATGTTGGAACTGATGCACGAGTCATTGAGAGTGTGTAGACTAATCGAAAATAGAGAAATCAAGACGGGCTAAGGAATGGAACAAGAACAAGAATTGTGTCAGATGGACTTTTGAAGATAGCTAAACGAGAGAGCAACGTTGGAGCAAAATACTGTGCTACTCGAGCAAGTTGGATGTGCACTGTGAAGCTAGCATACGGATAACAATTGGAGCAAGTTTATGGTTTCAAAAACCGTTGCAAGTGGTAGTGCGAGAAGTCGAACATGACAGTTCAGAAAATTTGATGGATTCAGAACAAAACGGCGGATTGATAGAAGACGATTTCAACGAGCGCAGTTCTCGATTTATGGCTTGGATAGATAATAAGACTCTAGGTGGTTAAGCTGCGTTTGGTTGACAGATTCGTCAGAGGTAGTGCATGAAGTTCTCGGAGTCAGAAGTTCGTTCGGATGGTATGGTTGAATTATGGCTCAGATTTGCAGAGGAGATATAGCATGGTTCGTAGTAACTGTCCATCGTGATAACTTACAATTATCGAGCGTAGCTTCGGGACAGCTGACCTTAGCGACTTGACCGCCAAATCAGAAATGAATATTGTAGACCCATAAAATGATCCTTGCGGTGGTGCATTTGGGAATGTGTCGAGGGTGGATGTGAGTAGTGTGTGTTGGAGATTGGCCTAAGTGACTGAGTGTTGGATTTGAGAGATCCTTGGGATAACCTTCAGCTGAAGATGCGGCCGGAAGATCGAAGCGATGGTGGAAATGGCCTAAGTCAACTGATGAGATTCGAAGTTGCAGATTTTTTAAGATAACATCGCCTCTGACTCGTTGTGTCCCGGAAGGGAATATCATTCATATGAATTGACGATTGTGAAACTAGCTTGTGAAGTTAAAGCAACGGCTCATTCAGATCAAATTATTGCAATACTGGAAGGGACAAATGTGCCTCAGATCTACAAGATGCATCAAAACTTAGTCTGGGATGTGTGCTCGTACAGAAGGCGAATGTGATATCATGTGCTTCGAGGCAGTGGAAGCAGCGTGATGAATTATTCCATGCGTGGCCTATAAATTATGGCGAGTGTGTCCACGTTAAAATCGTGGCGACACTATCCCTATGGCGTGGCGGCAAAATCTTTGTGGATCACATGAACCTCAATATAGATGTTCACCCAGTAAGGTATTGAGATTGAGGAAGAGGTATTTGGCTGAGCTGATCTAAGAGCATAGTTTGATATATGGGTAAGTCGTCTAGCTGGTGTAGTATCAGTTGTGATGATCGTTCGGAGTAAGAGATAATATTTGGAGACGGTGCTTGCAGAACATTGTGCGATTGGAGTCATGCTAGAGTTTGGTTAGTTGAGTTTGGATGGTGCTAGTGTGGATTCAGAAATAGTTGGATGGATTGAGTTGGAACACGAACTAATTTGAGTTAGGTGGAAGGATCGTCAGTAGAAAATC
Source organism: Iris macrosiphon (assembly GCA_036927795.1). NCBI lineage: Eukaryota > Viridiplantae > Streptophyta > Magnoliopsida > Asparagales > Iridaceae > Iris > Iris macrosiphon. Next base: position 17,208,553 of record JAYESA010000005.1, on the reverse strand, counting down.
ATCGTATTTAAGAATAGCGCTTGTGCGAATGCGCTATGGAATGAACGTTAGGATTGGTTCAATTGGGAGTGAAGGGAATGAATGTCTCAGACATAAAGATACCCTTGTAACTTGTCCAAATTCGCTATCTCTAAGCTCGGCTGAATTGCATATATTTCAGAGACACCTTAAATATGTGTATGATCCAAAACTAAGTGATATGAGGAATTTGTATTGAGCTGCAAGGAGGATGTGGGAATATGAAATTTGTGCGAGCGTTCAGCGCGAGCGAGATGCTAAGTCTTGATTAAGAGAATGTGAGTTGCGTGGAGCAGAGTTATGAATTGGGCAAGCTAAATGGAAACTGGTTTGGTTCGAGGACGAACCTGATTCTAAGTGGTATATTATGTAATGTCCCACAACCGCACGGTGCATTACGTTGAGTCGGATTGAATGAGGCAATAGCTGGTTATATTTTGATTTGTTGGATTTGGGAACAAGTATTGATTGAGTTGGTTTCATGTGCAGATCGCTAGCGGAGTTCGCTGGAATCAGATGTTCGTTCAGAGCAGTACTGAGATAGCAGAATTTTGAGCGATAATGTCGTCTTCCTTAGTCCGATCAGTCGGATGATTTGGAGAGCACGACATGCTCGTACGGTCATACCAATTGAGTAGATCGTACTTTGCATCGGACCACGGGTTCAAAGGATCGGCCGTATCGGCAAGGCATGGTGCTTAACGGAATCAGAATTGGTGAGTGGGCTCTGTCCCTTCTCCTCTACTCCTTCATGCCTAATAATATGGAACACACATAATGGCTTGAACACTTAGACTGGAACATGGAAATCACTACACTGTGGTGTGCATAGAGTGTGCGTCGTTTAGTTGGATATGATTTGTGGCTCGAGTTGGTTTTGCGTTGGATAGTTGGAGCTTGAGTAGGCAGTTGGAGCTTGAGTGGATCATCTTGGTTGGAACATCGAGTCAATTTGGGCGGACGAGCGAGCGTATATCCGTGCACGAGTATCAGTTGGATACTTTATCATGCAAAGCGTGCAGTTGTGGTTCAAAACCGGATAACTGCATCGGTGAGGGCATTGTGCCATTGTTAGAGCATTGTGTCACGGAGTTTTCTGAGCGAGGGATGTTACACCAATTGGAGCATTGTGTCGAAGCGGCATAGTGCCTATGGGGATAACTTGAGATGGTGCCTTGGGATATAAGTTAGCGAATGATTATGGATAGTTGGTTGGATTGAGGCGAGTATCGTTTGGTGGGACAAGAATGTTCGATTTTCTCGTCATGCCTACTTGGTGTCTACATCGGTCACGGACAACCAGTTGCGCACATGGTTTGGTTTTCTCGAACGGGATAGGCTCCGGGACACCGGGACCGTTCGGCCATGGAGGAGACAAATGGTAACGTGCCTTGGGCGCGGTGTCGATAGTTCTATACGACCAGGAGGGCTAGCTATCCAGTCTGGATTGGGCAGAACTGCAATTGATTAGTCATTTATGGCTTGGCTAGTGACTTCATATAGATAAGAGTTGGTTTGCTTTGCTTTGGTTTGTGCTTTTCGTGTAGGCGACAACCACCTTGCCTCGACAAGAGTGTGCATATCGATGATTTAATTAATAAGGCTTAGATTGTGGCTTGGTTTGAGGATGGATATTGAGACTTAAATTGTGGTTCGATAGGTTCACGCGTTGCTTGGGTTTCAATACGACGGTTTGCATGCTAGTTTCCTTTTGAGTTGGATATATCTGTTTGTATATATTTTGCTTGAGTTGAATGATTGCATGTTTAACCTGCTTTACAGTTTTTCTTAACATGTTATATCTTTGCCATGAAATGAATCTAGGATTCAAGTAGAAAGATCACCATATAACTGTTTTCATTCACTATTCTACTTAGTGTCGATTTAGATGAGTGGGTTACCCCGCTCACCAGTACGGCTGTGTACTGACCCACGTTTGTAGAAATTATTTCAGGTACGCAGGTGTAGTGGCACTGCTTGGATATACGGAACATGATGTATGAACGGTAAGTACCTTTATGGGCTAGAGAAAGAGCAAGAGTATTACATCACCTTTGTGACATTTTTCTTTGTGGCAATGCCAATTGGACTCCATCGAGAGCTTCGCTGCGTATACTCTGATGTGTGCTTGGTACACAATACTTGACTTTCGCTGCACTTGGTCGTTTCGATGATAACTTTGATGTTTGACAACGTTGCCTTCTGCAAGCACAACTCCAGGCTCGTACGGCATCACGTTCCGATGAGAACGATCGTCCTGCGGGAGCGCTGCAACGTGGTGATTCACGTTCAGCAGGGACGATCAAGCTTGCGGGAGATTGGGGCGCGACACAGCCTCTTAAGAAACTTCATCGTCTTCTCCTACAGACATAACTGTCTTTCCTTACACTTTGGGTCCTCGCAGCTCGTCCGATTTGAGAAGTGATCATAATCCAACCACAGACGCTCAAACTCCGTAGCATACTCTTGTACCGTCTTCTCTCCCTGTACGGTGTCGTCGATCTCCCCCTTGATCTGGAAAACCCTCAAGTTATTCCCCACACCATAGTAGGTTCTCCTCAACTTCTCCCACACGTCTTTCACCATCTCAAGGCCATCCACTGTGGAAGCGATCGACTGAACTAAAGAATTGAGGAGCCAAATGTATACCACCATATGAGTGGACTTCCACTTGTCGCGTCCTGCCGAGCCCTCATCCGGCTCTATCTTCTCTCTTGACAAGAAACCCTCCAGGTTCTTCCCTGCGAGGGTTCTCCTCACATGTCGTGACCAACTCAGGTAGGTGGCCGGTCCATCAAGCTTCAGATCGATGGATGGAAGCTCCAACTTCGTCAATGTTCGTATCGCGCTCTCACCAGCCGACAGTTTCATCAGCTTCATCAACGTTGCGACCTCCGCAGAGTCCAACTTCTTGATGATCTCCTTCATCGATCCTCCTCTTCTCCGATCACCTTACACCCGTCCCACGATTCACGTTCTCCCTCTTCGTCCTCTCCTAGACCCGATAATGTCTCTCCCCCATCAGATCTAGGCTTTCGATATCAACGTCTGGAATGACCCGCAGGAGACGCCAGGAACTGCGGCTGAAGGCTCCGCGGGAGTTGCAGCTTTGCGGTGGTGGTGGCGGACGAGCAGCGACGGTGGTGGCGGGCGAGCGATGCGGCAGCGGTGGTGGCGGACGGTGTGGCAGCGGTGGTGGTAGTGACAGCTAGGATTTGGGAGGTGGTGACTAGGGTTTGGACTTTGATACCATATAGAATATTTTGGAGTAATTGTTATATTTTTTATTGATAATTTTTTGGCTATTTATAGCCTTACAATCCTTCATCTTATATTAATACCCCATTAAAATCTCCTTAGAATATTCTATCAAAAATATTCTAATATACTAATAAATATACCAAAAATATTCTAATATACTAACACATTATACATAAGTTGCACCGAGGATTGGGCAGCCCACTGACTAAGACCTATTGTATGGGAAGGAGAAGTCAGAGATTCGAGACCTAGGAGTCAACTGTGTGACTGTCAGAGAACAGAGGAATTCTCTAGATATCAATACATCATTCTTAGTTGTGAAAGAGAACAAACAACAGTCTTGTTCTGATGGCATTTCACAGTTACTGAATCCAGTAACCAAAGCGTGGATATCATGGAAGATCCTCCTTTCCCACTTTTAAGTTTACTAGATATTAGTTGAGCTTTGTATATTTATCGAAACATACATAACTTGAGCTTTGTGTTCTTTACATCAAGGATGGAACCAAATTTTTATATATATATATATATATATATATAAGAAAAAAAATTCAGTCCATCCAATCCACAACCTAGTTCCGCCCTTCTGCATGTACTCGCATATCTTCTCTACCATTGTTTCTGTATCTCTTGGTTAAGCATTTGATTTATCGGTTCAAGCTTGGACGGGGTGAATCTAAGCCTGAACAATTCAAATTTTAGCTTAGGATAGCTCATTTATATCCTTAAATGAGGTAGCATAGCATGAATCTATTTCAAACTCTTCATCCAACATATTTAGTGAGAGAGAGAAAAAATTTGATAGCAGAGCCGGCTCTAAAAAAATTGAGATCCTAGATGATCCTGAAAATGAGGGTCCCTATGTGAAATTTTTAGAACCTTTGTAAAATTTGGATGGCATTTGTAAATTTTTGGGACCTTTGTAGAATTTAGGAAGATTTTATAAATTTAGGGAGGCTTTGTAAATTTTAGAGGACCTTGGTAAAATTTTGGGGTATTTGTAAATTCTAGAGTGGCTTCCTAAATTTTCGGGAGACTGTGTAAAATAATTGGGACTTTTGTAAATTTTGGGGCTTTTGTAGATTTTGGTTGTCTTTATAAATTTTAAGAGTCTTTCTAAAATCTAGGGGAACTTTTTAAATTTTTGAGTCCTAGGTCCTTGCCTAGGTGGCTTAAACTTGGAGCTGCTTCTGTCTAATAGATCCCTAACCACAAGATGAATATTGAATCAGTAATGGTTCTTCTTTTCTAGTTTTGGTATAAAATTTTGGCCGCATCTGAGCTATGAAATTATGGTCTGTTTGGTAACTTGCAGTAGGGTTCTTAAAAAAAAGTGGACATCTTCTATTGTTTGCTTGCCACGTGAAAGTAGGGTTTGGGAATTGCCTTTCTGACATTTTGACTTCTTGTCCACTACACCAAGTTATCACGACCCACACCCGGAATAAGGATACGGGTGGTGAACTACGTCCAGCCTACGTTGGGGGAACGAAGTAGAATGCTGTGCTAAGTCACAATACTATCTAACATAACACCACAATATAATAGTATATGTCAATGTCATCTCATCTCCGAACGGAGGGATAATATAATGACATCACACACACACACACACACACACACACACATATATATATATATATATATATATATATATATATATACTCAATCACCAACAAACTAGAGGAGAAAATAGCACGATATGGAATAGAACTAAAAAGAGTACAAGTGTCACAATGCCAAGTCTAAACTCCACAATTCTCATAACATGATAATACATGCCAAAGAGTATAAGTAGCAAAATACAACTCATAAAAAAAAATCTAAGTGTCTACCACAAGAGGATCTATAACAGGTGGCTCTACGGGCATGGCTCAACTGGCTCATCCTCCTGCGGTCCGTAGTGCGTAGGACACCAGTCCTCAAATGAATCATCTGAAAAATATATCCAATCATGATGGAGCAAATACAACCCAATAGCAATTCCATTAATTGACAGAAACTAGAAAACAACAATAGTAAAGACAATAAATGATGGAAAGTATCTAGAATATAACTAAGCACGACAAAGTGATATCACGTAAATAATAAAAATATATTAAGAGAAACTGAGCAATGAATCATCAAGTAATGAACTGAAATAAGAAAATGTAACACTAAACTTGTGCCTTGAAATATTAGCAAAATATGTGATCGGCTTGGGCCTAGCACGGTCTATAATCATAAAGGGCAGCTAGTGTGGCCACACGTGAGTTGCATGGTGTAATGCCCCGCTCCAAACGGTTACTTATGGAACACTAAGCTGCTTCGACTCGGTTGAGAATCGAGTCTCGGGGAAACCTTACCGCCAAATCAACACGGACGAAGTACAATGAACCATTCGAATTAATCGAACGGCTTATATTGAAATAAGTCCAAGAGTTTTCGTTGGTTGCTTTGCTTTTTGGTTTTATGTTGCTTTGTGTTTTGAGTTGCTTTCGATGACTTGGTTTTCATGATTTTGCCTTCTCGCTTGCGTGTTCTTTTTGAATCGTAAGGGAAAGAGATCGAAGTATGCTAACCAAGTATTGTTGCATTTTCAGGACGCATAACCAAAGAGTGAACGTCGCTTAAGGCTTCTCCATCCTCTCGTTCGATTCATTCGGTGAGTGGCTTAGGCCCTTCGATGAATCTTTCAGTTCACATGCCTAAATGAAAATAATCTCTAGTTCACTAAATGTTGCCTCACTAAAAAGATAAGCTAAGAAATGAACTGCATGCTATAAATAGAGTTCTGCTTTACTTCAATTAAATGTTTCCCCTTACTTACTTGTTGCATCACTATATCGTGCATTGAACATTCATGGTTAGTGTTTGTGTCAAGTGTAAAAGAAGAAGAAGATGAGTCTAGTAGTCCGCCTTGACGTCCGGTCCTTCGGGATCTTGGGGGGTGTGGCTATTAGATTGTTATATGCTTGCTAATGTTGTGCATCCTAAGAGTTGATTTATAAATGTTTGCTTGCCATGCATGGGTCTCGGATAACTTGTGCACAAGGTAATAGTCTCTCGATCAGTTTCTGGGGCACTGGGAATCGGTCGGTCCGGAAGGGATTGTGAGAACACCCTGACATCCGGTCCTACGGGATATTGGGGGGTGTTGTTGTCCAATAATGGGAAAACTCATGGACCGTCATATAGATAGGACGCATGCTAGGTTTACCTTCTTGCATACCTATCGTTTGTGACATCAGAAGATTGATACATAAGTTTATGCACATATGTAAATTGTGACTAACTTGTGTGTCTGCTGCAGGGATAACCGCTCGGCCGTGGGTAAGAAATATCATACGCATATGCTATATATTGTCTATGTTTCCTTGCATGAATTGTTAAAATGAAACTAGACAACCAGAAAGACCACATAATAATGCTAGCTTCATATGCTTTACTTAGTGTGGATTTCTAAGGTGAGTTTGGCCACGGTTGCTCACCAGTACATGTGGTAGTACTGACCCACGTTCGTGGGCAATTATCCAGGTACTGGAAGCGAGAGTTTGGCAAGCATCTTGAATCTGAATCAGCGTGTGCGCACTCTTCCATAGGACTGTGTTCGTGATGCTTCCTCCGTTACTTTTCACTCCAGTGGGCTACTCCTCCTCTGCTAGATGTTTTGGTTATTTTGGTCCTACTACAAGGACATAATGTAATGGACGTTGTGGCTAGTTTTGGGAATATAAAAAGAGTTATAAGCCTTCTAGGCATATTTTGTAACTCAGCCAAGCAAGCACTTTGTAATCCAAATATTCAGTATTCAATAAAAAGCAAGTATTTTGTGTGCCTATCAAATGTGTTCAACTTTGGTTCTCTGCATTTACTCTGTGCCTATATATGTATATTTTCGTCTAACTTGTGTCTTATGCAGGTACGTTGCCTGGTGCAAGCGCAACTTAGGCTTGTACGGCATCGCGCCCAAGCGAGGACGAACGGTTCCGTAGGGACCAAGCGAGGACGATCGGCCCCTACGGGATCGGGGCCGACATGTGGTATCAGAGCACGGCTTTACGTCCTTGGTCTCTTCAAACATCGTTTTCGAAAATGATATAAGTTTTCAAGCGATTTCAAAAGTCCCAAATTTTGAAAATTGATTTCGAATCTATAAGAAGTAAATCGAGTATGAAAGGTCCCTAAGAGTATGAAAAATCTAACGTCCCATGCAATAAGTCCATAATACGTTATGGGACTAATGCAAGCTACTCTCTTTTGCAGCAAAGATGACAAAAACAGGTGCTAGTAACCATGAGACATCGCGCGCAGTTAGCGTGAGTGATGATCAAATGGATAGACTGATTGCAATGTTACAGAATCAAAATGATCGTCATGCTGCGCAACAAGAACGATTCGAGGCTCAACAGCAACGAGCTGATGCTAGAGCCTTGGCACAACAAAAGCAGCTTGACTCCCTAATGCAGATTGTGACAACAATAGTAGCACACAGTGGTGCATTTGGAACCGCCGCAACACCTGTGACTGCCCCGACCATGCCTCAAGGCGCAGGATTAGCAGAAACAAATGAGCCTCATCGCGCGACCGAAAAGTCTACCTTTAAAGGCGCTGAGTTTCTGAAGTTGAACCCTCCGGAGTTTGAAGGCAGGACCACGCCGGATAAGGTGATGGACTGGGTCGCAAAGATGGAGAGCTTGTTTAGCTTTGATTCAATACCTGCGAACAAGAGGGTGGCGTGTGCAGATATGCAGCTGCGGTTACGTGCACACGACTGGTGGGAAGTCAAGAAGACAGATCTAGCCACCAAGCATCAGGATGGTAGGATCACTTGAAGAATGTTCAAGGAAGCATTCCTTGCACATTATCTTCCGCCAACTGTCAGACAGAGAAAAGAAGACGAGTTTACCGAACTTAAGCAAGGGAACATGTCCGTCGAAGATTATAAGTCAGAATTTTCCAAGCTTGCGAAGTTCGCTAGCTCGATGATTCCCGATGAGGGAGCCCGCACACATCGGTTCATAAAAGGCTTAAACGATAATCTGAGAAAAGATGTTATGAACCGGGAGTGCAAAACGTACATCCAAGCATTTGAGGCAGCGGTACAGAATGAGCAGTTTACGCCACAAAGTGCTCCGGAGAAGGCACCCGCTCCTCGAAACCCTCCTGCTAAACGATACCACAATGGTGAGAAGAAAGCAGATCCCGAGAAACAGGCCAATGCGGGTAAGAACCGCGGAAAAGTTTGCAGCCATTGTGGCCGTACTGGTCACATTAAAGAGACTTGTTTTGCCTTCAATAGGCTGTGTTATAAGTGTGGGCAACCTGGCCATGAGTCTCTAAATTGCCAGAAGAGGAAAGTCACTGAGAACCCAGGGGATGATGCAGGTGTAGAAACTCATACCCCTCCGGGTCCTGCTCTTGATCCAACTGATCAGATAAGAAGGCCGAGAGTTTATCAGTTGAATATTGAGCGTGATGAGAGTGGACACGATGTTGGTGAGTCTGTTTCCTTTGATCTCTTGATGCATCGTATATCGCCTCCTTGATTTCTTAAGTTTCGTGGACGAAACTTCTTCTCAGTGGGGTAGTATGTAACGCCCCGCTCCAAACGGTTACTTATGGAACACTAAGCTGCTTCAACTCGGTTGAGAATCGAGTCTCGGGAAAACCTTACCGCCAAATCAACACGGACGAAGTGCAATGAACCCTTCGAATTAATCGAACGGCTTCTATTGAAATAAGTCCAAGAGTTTTCGTTGGTTGCTTTGCTTCTTGGTTTTGTGTTGCTTTGTGTTTTGAGTTGCTTTTGATGACTTGGTTTTCATGATTTCGCCTTCTCGCTTGCGCATTCTTTTCGAATCATAAGGGAAAGAGATCGAAGTATGCTAACCAAGTATTGTTGCATTTTCAGGACGCATAACCAAAGAGTGAACGTCGCTTAAGGCTTCCCCATCCTCTCGTTCGATTCATTCGGTGAGTGGCTTAGGCCCTTCGATGAATCTTTCAGTTCACATGCCTAAAAGAAAAGAATCTCTAGTTCACTAAATGTTGCCTCACTAAAAAGATAAGCTAAGAAATGAACTGCATGCTATAAATAGAGTTTTGCTTTACTTCAATTAAATGTTGCCCCTTACTTGTTGTATCACTATATCGTGCATTGAACATTCATGGTTAGTGTTTGTGTCAAGTGTAAAAGAAGAAGAAGATTAGTCTAGTAGTCCGTCCTGACGTCCGGTCCTTTGGGATCTTGGGGGTATGGCTATTAGATTGTTATATGCTTGCTAATGTTGTGCATCCTAAGAGTTGATTTATAAATGTTTGCTTGCCATGCATGGGTCTCGGACAACTTGTGCACAAGGTAATAGTCTCTCGATCGGTTTCTGGGGCACTGGGAATCGGTCGGTCCGGAAGAGATTGTGAGAACACCCTGACGTCCGGTTCTACGGGATCTTGGGGGGTGTTGTTGTCCAATAATGACGAAACTCATGGACCGTCATATAGATAGGGCGCATGCTAGGTTTACCTGTAAACCCCCTGAATTTTCAAAATTTTAAAAACTGAATTTTTCACAATTTTCTGGAATTTTCTGGGAATTTTCTGTAATTTAAAAACAGAGTTTTAATTATTCAATGATTTTTAATTAATATTAAATGATATTAAAATATTATGAAAATAATATTTTTGGATGTAAAATGAAAAACTGGACTTAGGGTAATTTTCTGGGATTTTATTGGGTCTCTGACCTATTTTTAAAAGCCTAAAAACTATTTTTATAAATTAATTAATTAATTTCCTGATTTTATTATTATTATTATTATTATTATTATTATTATTATTATTTATTTTTAAACCCGGCCCGGCCCACTGGGCCCAAACCCAACCCGAGCCCAGCCCTAGCGGGTCGGGTCGGATCCGCAGACCCGACCCGGACCCGCAACCCGTACCCGTCTCCCCGTCTCCCTCTTCCCCGCAAACTCCGGCGCCCCGCCCGGCCGCCCGCCCGCCTCGCTCGCCCACGATCCGTCGTCTCGCCGCCATCCTCGGCCACGTCCCCGCCCGTCTCGGCTTCCCTAACCGCCGTCTCCCCCTATAAAGCCCTCGGCTCTCCCCCCCGCTCGACAGCCATCCACCGCTGCCACTGCTCCCCTCCGCCGCACGCCGCCACCACGCCGCCGTGCAGACCCCGTCCGGCCCTCCTCCGACGACCACCGCCCTCCTCTCCTTCTTCTCCTCCTCCTCCGCCGGCCTCCGGCTCGACAGCAGCATCTGCAGCAGACAGCAGCCGCAGCGGCCACGGCAGCGCTCCGGCCGCCCCGCGCCCGCCGCGCCGCCTCCGCCTGGCCGCAGAGCCCCGCCCCCGGCCGCCCAGCCGCCGTCTCCGCCGCCGGCAGTGTCCCAGATCCTAACCCTAACCCTAACCCTAAATTCATTCATTTCGAATCCGACACGTGTCGGACACGTGTCGGACACGATTTGGCCCTGGTTTTTCGGGTCCCCTTCAGGTGCGTGTATCTTTTTATTCGTAGCTCCGTTTTCGATTCCGCAAATTGCGTTGCGAAGCCGGTATGACCCTCTCGGTGTCCGGACAAACTGTTCGGGGCATCGCGTCCTGTGGTGATCGCACACCGCGATCCAAAAACAGGAAAAAACCAGACCCCGATTCACCCTAACTTTGTGTACACACGTCGGATCGAGACGAAACTTGCGCCATCGGACTCGTAGCGATACGCTGGTCCTGTGGGTCAAGTTTGGTTCGATTCTGAGAACGTTGACGAAATCGCGTGTCGTGGGCCCCACAGGCCCCGTTCGACGGGCGATTTTGTGATCGGCTCATCGGAATCCATTTCTGAAAGTTCCGTTGGGTTCGTATCAGCGTTTCTGACCTGTTGACACTGAGTTTGGTGAATTTGGAGACCGTTGACCCTGACGCGTTTTTCGGTGCAAAGCGGGCCCACCGGTGGACCCCGTTTTGGCCCGAAACTGCCGTTTCTGCCCTTGTCTCCAAATTGGACCCAAGGACAGGCGTTTCTAGCTGATTGATATTTTCTGGATCTGATGGTGATGTTTGTTTCAGCAACCGGAGTACCGCCTGCAATTTCCGCCGAAGTCAGAGCCGTAAACATAGCCGGAACCACAGGCAAGTGTACCTTGCCAAACCCTGCAGCTTGCTAATTATTTTCTGGACTTAATCATGCAATAATGGACAAATAAAGCCTGCCAAATCTCAGTAATTCTTGACATAGTACTTTACTTGATTTCTGGTGAATTAAATATAAACATGTTTTAACTGCTTAACCTAGGAGACGCGTGACGTACTTAGTGTCCGATCACAGTCGGGTGCCAACTCCGTACGCGGGGTTGTGTAACGTCACATAGACATGGATATCGAGACCCGATAATTCTCGTACTTGTCCTATCAAGTACACCAGAACCCAGGACACTTGACACTATTTCATGAGACAGAGTCTTCCTGAGACATTCAAGGTGATTCTGTATAAGATGCATGTTATAGGACATAGACTTTACATTCTTAGACATTTTGATTCATAGCTACCAGACTTGCTGCATTAGTTATAATCCCGCTGACATGGACATGAGACGTTATGGTCATGGCTTGCGTGATTACATTGGGTGGGGAGAGACACACAGACTACAGGCTGATATTATATATATAACATAGTATATATCATAGTGAAATTCATAGTTATTGCCGCTACCGGCTCCCCGACACAGAGCTTGTAGTGGCTTCAGCCTGAGATCTAGTGCTGCTCTAATATTGCATATCACATAGTTGGTTACTTAGTTTACCCTGTTGATTATCTTATTGCTGCACTGATATTCATTTGGCTTGAGTTTTCCTGTATCTTGCTATGTCCCCTGAGGACCTGGAATGGATGATGTCCCCAGGTACAGCTGAAGAGAACTACCCAGAAGTATACGGTACCGGAGCACTCCTCGGAACAGAACCAGGAACAGAGGACGAGATAGTGGCCGAAGACTTCTCTTGAGCGCCGGCTTCAACTACTCAGTATTTACATTTTCCAGCATTTTTCCTGTCTTTCCTTAATTGTAACAGAATAATTCTCGGATTTGTTTCCCGAGATAACTTTATTTGATATTGCATATTTATTTCCATTGCATTAGTTCTGGCAATTAATCTGTCTATTTCTGTGGATGAGATTAGAAATACCTGAGACTTGTACTTGTTACTGCTAGACTACAGCTTAAGCATGCCCTGATGGATCCATTAAATTGGGTTGTCCATCGGTGCGTGCTGCTGGCCATTGCCACGCCTCTCCAGTCCCTCGTCATTTTGGGACTGGGGCGTGACATGGTTTACCTTCTTGCATACCTATCGTTTGTGACATCAGAAGATTGATACATAAGTTTATGCACATATGTAAATTGTGACTAACTTGTGTGTCTGCTGCAGGGATAACCGCTCGGCCGTGGGTAAGAAATATCATATGCATATGCTATATATTGTCTATGTTTCCTTGCATGAATTGTTAAAATGAAACTAGACAACCAGAAAGACCACCTAATAATGCTAGCTTCATATGCTTTACTTAGTGTGGATTTCTAAGGTGAGTTTGGCCACGGTCGCTCACCAGTACATGTGGTAGTACTGACCCACGTTTGTGGTCAATTATCCAGGTAATGGAAGCGAGTGTTTGGCAAGCATCTTGAATCTGAATCAGCGTGTGCGCACTCTTCCATAGGACTGTGTTCGTGCTGCTTCCTCCGTTGCTTTTCACTCCAGTGGACTACTCCTCTTCTGCTAGATATTTTGGTTATTTTGGTCCTACTACAAGGACATAATGTAATGGGCGCTGTGGCTAGTTTTGGGAATGTAAAAAGAGTTGTAAGACTTCTAGGCATATTTTGTAACTCAGCCAAGCAAGCACTTTGTAATCCAAATCTTCAGTATTCAATAAAAAGCAAGTATTTTGTGTGCCTATCAAATATGTTCAACTTTGGTTCTCTGCATTTACTTTGTGCCTATATATGTATATTTTCGTCTAACTTGTGTCTTGTGCAGGTACGTTGCCTGGTGCAAGCGCAACTTAGGCTTGCACGGCATCGCGCCCAAGCGAGGACGAACGGTTCCGTAGGGACCAAGCGAGGACGATCGGCCCCTACGGGATCGGGGCGCGACACATGGTCTGGTAGCTATCACGGGCTACAACATAAATATATCACGGTCTGAAAGGTATGATAACATATCTACTAATACTTTTCCAAAACCCAAACTAGTATGCAGATCCAAATCATGACACGTTCTGACACGGTATCACTATGCACGATTTGTAATATCATGCATACCGATCACGGTCTAGTCAACCAATCACAAAGTAAAAATAATCACGGAGAAGAACATCTCATGACGGGGATCCACGTATATCAATCCGTGTATGCCATCGTGTCAGGAATCAAATAAAGCAAGACTAAAAGCAAGAGTCATAGAGACAATCAAATAAGGAAACCACTGGAGATGTACTCGCCTCTGTCCGGATTAAAAGCTGTCACTTGGTGTCCGAGCTGGTGTCGCAATCACCTATATATGGATATCATGTCAAAATTGGTGTAATGAGGATAAAAGAGTAGAATGCACTAAGAATGCTCTATCAGGTCATTTCTAAGCTGAACTAGGTCTAACTGTGGGTACTAATTGGTTGATACTATCTTTATCACACTAATTGACACATTAATTAACATACTCAAACACCTTACTATTGTCATGCCCCAATCTCCCGCAAGCTCGATCATCCCCGCTGAACGTGAATCACCACGTTACAGCGCTCCTGCAGGACAATCGTTCTCATCGGGACGTGATGCCGTACGAGCTTGGAGTTGCGCTCGCACAAGGCGATATTGTCAAACATCAAAGTTATCATCGAAACAACCAAGTTGCAGCGAAAGTCAAGTATTGTGTACCAAGCACACATCAGAGTATACGCAGTGAAGCTCTCGATAGGGTCCAATGAAAATGTCGTAAAGGATAATGCCACAAAGGCGATGCAACTTGGTCGTTTCAATGATAACTTTGATGTCTGACAACATCGCCTTGTGCGAGCGCAACTCTAGGCTCGTACGGCATCACGTTCCGATGAGAACGATTATCCTGCAGGAGCGCTGCAACGTGGTGATTCACGTTCAGCGGGGATGATCGAGCTTGCGGAAGATTGGGGCGTGACATATTGGTATCAGGGCGTCTGGTTTATTTTCTCGGACTTTGTCCTTTGGTTCATCACAAACTCTAAATAGCTTCCGCGTGTCGTTTAGCTCTTGGCTCTACTCGATGTCGCATTGGATGTTTCATGCAATAAGTCTATATATTTGTTGGTTGTGGGTGCATTTTGTTCTTCGTTGCGCTACTTTTATTAGTTTTCGGTAGATCGCTTAGCATCGTTGGGCGTTATTGCATTCGTGTAGCAAATTGTGTGGCGTTGTTGCATTTGTGTAGCAAGTTGAGATTTGTGTCGTTGCGTTGGCATGGCTTATCGTTCGGGGAGTTTCTGGTTGCATTAGTGGATCAATTGGTTGGCAGACGAGATTGGTTATGTGGCATGTTGTGAGTAGAAGCATCGGATGAGAATGGATCATTGCACGAGTTGCTCGTGTAGAGAATGTGTTGGATGGAGTTTAATTGTTTGGCTGGGTATATCACAGAGAGCATTGGCTGAGCAGGTTTGAGTTGGCTTGGGGATGTCAGGATAGCGTTACACGAGTTGCTCGTATAGCAAATGAGAGGAGCAGTTGGGTATTGGGTTGGATTACTTGGAAGAGATCGTTGCACGGGTTGCTCGTGTAGCAAAAATATCAGACGGTTTGATAATAGTTGGAAGTATTGAGAATGGAACATGGCACAAGTTGCATAGCAAGATTGATAAAAAGAGTTAGATGGTTCATGCGTTGGCTGAGTTTCGTGTCAGACTTGAGTTGGGGATGGCAGGAACACGCATAATGGATGGTTAGAATGGATCTTGGATCAGTGTATAGAAGGGTAACAGGAATATAAGTTGGTTGGTGCACATCGACCGAGTTAGAAAATGGAACATGGAGCAAGCGAATGTTGAGTTGCGATCGACAGGATTACCCCGGAATAGTCGATTTAGAATAAACGTTCGTCGACACAGAGTAAGCGCTAGAGCGACTCTATTTTCAAGTGGTATATGGTGCAATAGAATTTGACTCAGGTATTCTTCGATACATTAGACTTGAGAAATCAAGAACGGACTTGTGCAATGGAAGTATCGTTGGACTTGAGAGGTGGACGAGATCGGAACAAGCAATGAAAAGAGTGTTTGGAATTTGAAGGATTAATACGGATCAAGTATTGGAAACAAGTGGAGATCGATCAGATGGAAAGCTGAATATCAGAGTTCGCTTTCACGATTTAGAAGTTCAGTGGATCATTCATGGATGCAAAGAGAGAGATGTGCATGAGGAACGAACAGTTGGGGTACGCTTGAGCGAGCGATGGGTGAATTGAAGGATAGCGAGCACGAACTACGAATTATGGAAACACATCGGAGCTATTGGTTGAGTAATGAAACACGATCTGGTTTGGAGGGGCAATGCGATGGATTCGTACAGACTTGAAGGATTTTGGATATTGGCGCTCGAGAAGTTTGACTCAGGTTTAACGGAAGTAAAATTTGGAGAAATGGTGCAACGATGTTAGACGGATTCTCTGGAAGACATAAACGGGCATGAGACAAGTCTAGT
The DNA here is from genome assembly GCA_036927795.1 of Iris macrosiphon. Taxonomy (NCBI): domain Eukaryota; kingdom Viridiplantae; phylum Streptophyta; class Magnoliopsida; order Asparagales; family Iridaceae; genus Iris; species Iris macrosiphon. The sequence goes on along the minus strand of JAYESA010000005.1, from coordinate 17,192,560 downwards.
TGATGTTAAGTTAGATTGAAAGTTAACACTTACAGTACTGAGGCAGATTGAGGCAACAAGTAGAGGCAATATGGATTTGAGATTTATGTTGGAACCGTGCACGAGTCATTGAGAGTGTGTGGACTAATCGGAACATAGAGAAAATCAAGACGGGCTAGGGAATAAAACGAGAGCAAGGATTATGGCAGATGGACTTTCGAAGATAGCTAAAGAGAGCAACGTTGGAGCAAATTACTGTACTCCTCGAGCAAGTTGGACGTGCACTGTGAAACATGGCATACAGATAAGAATTTTGAGCAAGTCTTTGGTTTCGGGAATCGTTGCAATTGGTAGTGCGAGAAGTCAAACATGGCAGTTCAGAAAATTTGATAAATTCAGGACAGAACGGCGTGATGGAAGACGATTTCAACGAGCGCAGTTCTCGAATTGTGGCTTGGATAGATAGTAAGACTCTAGGTGGTTAAGCGACATTTGGTTGACAGATTCGTCAGGGTAGTGCATGAAGTTCTGGGAGTCAAAAGTTTATTCGGATGGCATGGTTGGATTATGGCTCAGATTTGCAGAGGAGATATAGTATGGTTCGTAGTAACTGTCCATCGTGATAACTTACAATTATCGAGCGTAGATTCGGGACATCTAACCCTAGCGACTTGACCGCCAAATCAGAGATGAATATTGTAGACCCATAGAACGACTCTTGCGGCGGCGCATTTGGGAATGTCTTAAGGATGGATGTGAGTAGTGTGTGTTGGAGATTGGCCTAAGTGACTGAGTATTGGATTTGAGAGATCCTTGGGATAGCCTTCAGCTGAAGATGTAGTCGGAAGATCGGAGCGATGGTGGGAATAGCCTAAGTCAACTGATGAGATCCGGAGTCGCAATTTTTTGAAAATGGCATCGCCTCTGACTCATCGTGTCCCGAAAGGGAATAACATTCATATGAATTGACGACTGTGAAACTAGCTTGTGAAGTTAAAGCAACGGCTCGTTCAGATCAATCCTTGCAATACTGGAAGGGACAGATGTGCCTCAGAACTACAAGATGGATCGAAACTTAGTCTGGGATGCATGCTCGTACAGAAGGCGAAGGTGATATCCTGTGCTTTGAGACAGTGGAAGCAGCGCGAAGAACTATTTCATGCGCGACCTAGGAATTGTGGCGAGTGTGTCCACGTTAAAACCGTGGTGACACTATCCCTATGGCGTGTCCGCAAAATCTTCGTGGATCACATGAACCTCAATATAGATGTTCATCCAGTGAGGTATTGAGATTGAGAAAGAGGTGTTGGGCTGAGCTGATCTAAGATCATAGTTTGATATTTGGATAAGTCGCTTAGCTGGGGTAGTATCAGTTGTGATGATCGTTCGGAGCTGTAAACTCCCTCGACTAGATTTCAGTAAATTAGAATTATTTTAGCTAAATTAGAATTTTTGTAACTTTTTAAAAATTATTTTGTTTACATATCCTATTGATTGTGCACCTATACCTTACACAATTAATTGGAGCATTACACTAGCTGTAATTCCCAAACGAAATTCACATACCTGCCCTAGACATGTTAGGCTATTTTTCAGAATTTTGTGCAACTCCCAGATGAGTCATTTTGAGCCTCGTTTGAGACACACAAGTATCGTTACAAAAGTTTGTATTTAATTCCTATTTTATTTCTTGCTCTTTTAACCATCTCTGTACCCCTAAAAATTTAGAACCAACAGGCACTTGTTTTACCCAAACAAAAATACGATAATATTCTACTTTAGATATATTACAATTAGTATATTGACACCGTAGTAAAATTATGACCCTACCTGCCTCTAAATAATTAGAGAACATCGTGCGCAGTATTTATTAAATAATAAATACGGTGACCCGTATCACCTAAAGAACCAGGCCCTGCCCTTGCCCAGGCTCACCCCCACACCCCCCCAAGGCACTCCCCCAGGTTTCCCCCTCATTTCTGTACAAAACAGTATTCCCAGGAATCAGTATTTTTAAATAAGCAAATTGCGTAATTACGCAAAATACCAATTTTGGGACCTATTTACAAATTAGGAAAATTCAGGGGTTTTTATGCAAAATTGCAGTGCTAGGTGGCATTCCCCCATTGGCTGGTGAATGTGGACCGTCCACGTGTCATGTGGGGCCCACAAAAATATCCAAAAGGCTGCATAAATATCCTAGAAAATCAAATACCCTAAATACCCCTAAATTTCCTCTTAATTACCACCTATGCCATTCCCTAAACTCTATATAAACCGACCCCCCCCCTCTCATTCCGACCTCACACCACCACCGCCACGGCAACCCTCCGCCCACCGGACCACCTCCGACCTGTTCGCCACTTCCCTCCCCTTCCCTCCGACCACCGCCACCCCTCTCCGGCCACCGCCTCCGCCGCCCTGAACCACCACAGACCCTACCCCTCGCCGCCACCTCCTCCACCATTCCGACCAACCCCCTGCCACCCCCGACCACCTCAGCCGCCGCCCTCACCTCCACAGAGCCCCGACCCCTCTCCCCGACTACACCACCACCCCCATCCCGACCGCCTCCAGCCACCACCACCGCCACCCCTGACCTCCACCACCACCACCAGTCTGCTCGCCACCCTCCCCTCCGTCGAAACCTCCGCCTGCACCACCCCCTCCGCCACCGCCACGGCCGCAGCAGCCCCCGCAAGCCACCACCACTGCTGCTGCTGTTAGCTGCTGCTGCTGTTGCAGGCGATCCTCCGGCCAGCCTCCGTCAGCTCCGCCGCCGTCCTCCCGCCGGCGACTCGCCGTGGACCCCCCCTGCCACCTTGTCAGGTATAATACATAGGTATTATACAAAAATACCTAATTATACCTATGTGCATGTATATATGTATATAATATATGTAATATATGTGTATATAATTATATATATTAATATATATATATATATTATTATATATAATTAATATTATATTATTATATAAATACAGTATTTATGTATTTATAATTTCTGCATTTTTATTTATTTATTTATTTATTTATATATGTCTATATATATATATATATATATATATATATATATATATATATATATATATATATATATATATATATATATATATATATATATATATATATATGTAATTATATATTATATGTATATAACTATATATATATAATATAAATACATAATATATACTTAAATACTGTATTTTATACAGTATGATATATATGTATTATTTATGCATTTTTATTTTCTGTTATTTAACTATTATATATATATATGTAATATATATATATATATAATTTCTTTTCTTTCTTTATATATATGTATATCTATATATATATATTTAATTATATAACTATATATATATATAATATACTTAAATACTGTATTTTATACAGTATATAAATATATATTATTTATTTATAATTTCTGTTTTTTTTATTATATATACATATATATATATATATATATATATATATGTATATGTATATGTATATATATTTATATACATATATATTCTATATATAATTATATATATATTATATATATATAATTATTACTATTACTATATACCTATATATATATTAAGTATATATATATATATATTGTAATATATTATGTATATATATATTTTCCTTTCTTTTCTTATATATCTATATATATTTATACATAGTATATATACATATATATTCTATATATAATTATATATATATTATATATATATAATTATTACTATTACTATATACCTATATATATATTAAGTATATATATATATTGTAATATATTATGTATATATATTTTTTCCTTTCTTTTCTTATATATCTATATATATTTATACATAGTATTTATTATATATATACATATAATATATATGTATATATATATATGCTTTTCTTTTATTTATATAATTATATGTATATATATACTATATCATATATATGTATGTATATATATAAATATATATATGTATGTTTAATTCCTGCATCTTTTTATTTTCTTTCATATATATATTTATATCTATATAATTATGTATAATGTATATATAATTATTATAAAGTATATTATATACATAATAATATATATGTACATTTAAATTTCAGCATTTTTTTTTCTTTTTTTATATATATATATATATATATATATATATATGAGAATATATATATCTATATATCTATATATGTATATATTACCTATTATATATATATTATTTATTATATCATATATATGTATGTATATATGTATCTTTTTCTGCATTTCCCTTTCCTTTATATATATGTAAATATATATATACATATACGTATACCTATTATATATGCTATATATATACATACTATGTATGCTATATCTATATATATATACTATATATATTAAGTACCCTTTTTATTTAAATTGGTATTTACGAATCCTGTAAATATTTTTTTAAAAACAGAAAATATCTCCAGCACAGTCAGTGACCCCCTGTCACAAGGACCCTCAGTCTTGACAGTGGGATCAGGTGTTCAATACAATCAGGAAGTAGGCAAGTATACTGTAACACCCCGTTCCGCTCAAGCGGACTGCCGTCTCAAACGGCAATAGTGCAACTGTCCCGACCCGCTTTGCCTCGATCAAGAAGCAAAAGATATCCAGACTTGTCCCTACAGGAAATCCGGCTTGGACTTTCAGAGGCTCGCTCAGACGTATCGCTCTACCGAGGCGAATCATCGCTAAGGTGGGTGGCTACAGTGAACTTGTCTTTGCTTAGCCAGCACACATAAAATCTAGAATATTTATGCTAGTCGCTAGGTGATTCACCCCTGCATGTTAATAAATCCAACGCACCTAGCTAAGGAAATAATCCCAACTCATATTGCTTATGCTAGAACATGGAAATTGAAATACTGCTTATGTTCAGACCCTCGCATGCTAAGTCCCTTAACGGTTTCATCTCTCGGCTTACCTTCGGGTCCGAGCAACGTGCCTGCTTATGTTCCTTAGAACGCATGCTTGTCTGCTTAATGTTTGCCTTGTTTTCATCCAAACCCCGGGAGACTACTAAGTAGTCGTCCCGTGCGTGATTGAACCTGCAAGTATCTAAGACCGTTGGGTCATCAGGCAGCCCCGAACCAGGGGAATGCATCAAGACAAGTCAATCACTGTACAGAATCAAGATTCAAGTATTCCGTGTACTCGTGTTCAAAGTGCATTTGCGTCATCAATTCCAGTGCACTCTTGTTCCCGTGTATCTCGTGATAATTGACTGACCCAACCACTGCATGTCGCGGACAACCTGTGCACAAGGTATTGAACGTTCAAGTTCCTGCGGACGGCTACAACCGGGGCACCAGAGCCGATCCGATCCGGACGGAACTTTCTGATAGTCTAACGTGAGTGGGCGGCATGGAGTGAACGCCCCAATGGCCTAGCGTCTCGCTCCATACCGTCCCGGGCGAGGTGACGTGTAGCGATACAAGACCTCTCGCACCCAACCGCCCAAGACTATAAACAGTCCTTTATGGCTTTGCCAGCGACAACTGTTCATATAGATAAGTCATCCTCGCTTAGCGGCTACCCGAGTGCGAGTCATTGCATAGCATCAAGAAACAACCAAACACCTGAACGATCATGTTAAAATGACTCTCATGTTGCATATGCTATTGCTTGGTTTGGTTTTCATGAATATGCTATGCCCATAAATGCTTACACTTGCCCGTGCTTAAATCAATAATGTTTGCCTTGGACAGGGAAGGACAAATGGTAAGTCACGCCGTGTTTTCTCTCATATCGCACGGTGCACGGCCGACACGAGTTAGGCTATTCAATATTTGCATGAAACTGATCCTAAGGCAAATAGAAAGACAACTTAATAGTTGTGCACGGAACCTGTATTACGTGTTTGGATTTGTTGAGCGGGCGAGTAGCTTCCCCACCAGTGCATTCAATGTACTGATAATCCACCAGTTTGATATGCAGGGTGCGGGAGAACCTCGTGCGGTGCGGACGCCTCCTTCGTGCGTGCTAAGGCCAGGAGTTTCCTCTGAAGCCTTGCAACGGTGCGTCCGGGACTGAAGCACATATACAAGACATAAGTTGTGAACATCGCCTGAACATCCCTGTACAAATCATTCCACAGTTGTAGCCACTTGGCACGCTTTTACTGTTTCAGAGAGAGAGGCTCGAGCGACTTGTAATCTCGGCTATACGCCGCCTGTAACACTTGTTCATATCAATAAAGAGATTACTTTACTTGTTCCAATGCTTCCGCTATATTTGTCAACTCAGAGAACTTGTTACCGAATCGCTATGCGTTCATGACTCCGCTGCACTCGGACAATCTGTGCGACTCTGTGGCTTAGAACTCTAACCGCCAGCCAATGAACCATGGCCTTGCACGGGCGTGGCTCACGCTCGTGCGGCATCACGCCCGGATGGGTTAAGCGATCGTTCCGCGGGAGCGCTGGCGAGGGTGATTCCCGCCTAGCGGGAATGGCCGATTGCCTGCGGGAGATCGGGGCGTGACATATACCTTGCCAAGTTATTGTTTAAATTCAAGTGCTGTTATATGCTATTTTCTTTCCTGAATTCCATATAACTGAGAGTACCTGAGCTTGCCTCAGGTACAGTCAACAAATACGTTGACACGTAGTATAAATAACTTAGTATTTTACAGACTTACCAACAACTGCTAGGATATCCTAATATCTTCCTAGACCCTATCACGGGAACACGCAACATGGTTGCAATACATATTGGGATGCGAGCTGCGTAATTGATTAGCTACCAGTACGTATGACATGCATCACGGCTTAGCATAAAATCAGAAAACTCAGGAAAAGTACGACTTGGCATTTAGTTACATTGGGCGGGAAAGATAACTAGTAGACGTATGGGACACCCCCTCCAAGAGTCATTTATCCTTCGTACCATACTCTTCGGAGATGGTCGATTGCAGAGCTACCCGTGTGTCCGGGGGCATATAACACATATACTAGCCAGTCAACACGATTGGTGAATTAAGTCAGCATATGTCAAACCTACACTTTCCCATACGTACTACAAGGTCTTTACTTGCATTTCACTTAGATGGTTAGCACCCTGTATTTACTTATTTTATTCAGTATTTACATACCTGGCATGTTGTTTCTTGTATCTTGTTATGTCCCACTGAGGACCTGGTTTCCTTCCAGATTTAGACGAGGCATTCTATCCTACGGTGTATGGTCCCGGACATGAGACCAGGTGTGCTACTGAGGAAGAACTAGAGGAGACACCATCAGAGTCCACCTGATTCTAGAAGCTTGCTCTCTGGGAGATGGAGATATTTTGCTAGATAGACGATACTTAGTCTATCTGGTTTACTGCACTTTTATTATATTTTTGTAGTGGGTTTGTTCCCACAAGAGGTGTATTATTACATTTTCAGACTCAGCATTATATATATTCAGCACTATTTCCTGACATTTTCTGTGGATGAGATAGATTTACCTGTATTAGACTTATAGTAATTTTAGGACAGCGTAGCACGTTCATGTGGGTCCATAAAACCCTTAGTGACGTGTCAGCTGGCCAATGCCACGTGTCCTAGTTCCTCTCATTTTGGGACTGGGGCGTGACAAGAGCATGAGATAATATTTGAAGACGGTGCTTGCAGAACATTGTGTGATTGGAGTCATGCTAGAGTTTGGTTAGTTGAGTTTGGATGGTGCTAGTGTGGATTTAGAAATAGTTGGATGGATTGAGTTGGAACACGAACTGATTTGAGTCAGGTGGGAAGATCGTCAGTGGAAAATTATCGTATTTGAGAATAGCGCTTGTGCGAATAAGTTATGGAATGAACGTCATGATTGATTCAATTGGGAGTGAAGCGAATGAATGCCTCGGACATAAAGATACCCTTGTAACTTGTTCAAATTTGCTATCGCTAAGCTCGGCTGAAATGCATGTATTTCAGGGACGCCTTAAATATGTGTATGATCCAAAACTAAGCGATATGAGAAATTTGTATTGAGCTGCAAGGAGGATGTGAGAATATAGAATTTATGCGAGCGTTCAGCGCAAGCGAGATGCTGAGTCTGGATCAAGAGAATGTGAGTTGCATGGAGCAGAGTTATGAATTGGACAAGCGGCGTGCGACAAGGAATGGATACTAGTATGGTTCGAGGACGAACCTGATTCTAACTGGTATATTATATAATGCCCCGCAACCGCACGGTGCATTACGCTGAGTCGGATTAAATGAGACAATAGCTGGTTAAATTTTGATTTGTTGGATTTGGGAACAACTATTGATTGAGTTGGTTTCATGTGCAGATCCCAAACGGAGTTCGATGGAATCAGATTTTCGTTCACCGCAGTACTGGGAAAGCAAGATTTGAGCGATAAATGTCATCTTCCTTAGTCCGATCGGTCGGATGATTTGGAGAGCACGGCCTGCTCGTACGATCATACCAATTGAGTAGATCGTGCTTTGCATCGGACCACGGGTTCAAGGGATCGACCGTATCGGCAAGGCAGGGTGCTTAACGGAATCAGACTCGGTTAGTGGACTATTTCCCTTCTCCACTACTCCTTCATGCCTAATAATATGGAACACACGTAATGGCTTGAACACTTAGACTGGAACTTGAAAATCACTATACTGTGGCGTGCATAGAGTGTGCATCATTTGGTTGGATGTAATTTGTGGCTTGAGTTGGTTTTGCGTTGAAAAGTTGGAGCTTGAGTAGGCAGTTGGAGCTTGAGTGGATCATCTTGGTTGGAACATCGAGGCACTTTAGGCGGGCGAGCGTACATCCGTGCACGAGTATCAGTTGAGCGCTTTGTCATCAAAGCGTGCAGTTGTGGTCCAAAATCGGACAACTGCATCGTTGAGGGCATTGTGCCACTGTTGGGGCATTGGCCACGGAGTTTTATAAGCGAAGGGTGTTGCACCAATTGGAGCATTGTGTCGAAGCGGCATAGTGCCTATGGGGATAACTTGAGATGGTGCCTTGGGATATAAGTTGGAGAATGGTTATGGATAGTTGGTTGGATTGAGGCGAGGATCGTTTGGTGGGGCGAGAATGCTCGATTCTCTCGTCATACCTACTTGGTGTTTGCATCGGTCACGGACAATCTGTTGCGCACAGGGTTTGGTTTCCTCGAACGGGATAGGCTCTGGGGCACCGGAATCGTTCGGCCATGGAGGAAACAATGGTAATGTGCCTTGGGCGCGGTGCCGGCAGTTCGATACGACCAGGCGGGCTAGATACCCAATCTGGATCGGGTAGAACTGCAGTTGATCAGTCCTTTATGGCTTAGCCAGTGACTTCATATAGATAAGAGTTGGTTTGCTTTACTTTGCTTTGGTTTGTGCTTTTCGTGTAGGCGGCGGCCACCTTGCCTCGGCAAGAGTGTGCATATCGATGATTGGATTAATAAGGCTTGGATTGTGCCTTTGTTTGAGGATGGATATTGAGGCTTGGATTGCGGTTCGATAGGTTCACGCGTTGCTTGGGGTTGAGTATGACGATTTGCATGCTAGTTTCCTTTTGAGTTGGATATATATTTGTTTGTATATTGACTTGAGTTGAATGCTTGCATGTTTAACCTGCTTTACAGTTTTTCTTAACATGTCATACCTTTGACATGAAATGAATCTAGGATTCAAGTAGAAATATCACCATATAACTGTTTGCATTCACTATTCTACTTAGTGTCGGTTTAGACGAGTGGGTTACCCCGTTCACCAGTACGGCTATGTACTGATCCACCTTTGTGGGCATTATTTCAGGTACGCAGGTGTAGTGGCGCTGCTTGGATATACGGGGCATAATGTATGAACGATAAGTACCTTTGTGGGCAAGAGAAAGAGCAAGAGTGTTGCATCGCCTTTGTGGCATTATCCTTTACGGCATTTTTATTGGACCCTATCGAGAGCTTCACTGCGTATACTCTGATGTGTGCTTGGTACACAATACTTGACTTTCGCTGCAACTTGGTCGTTTCGATGATAACTTTGATGTTTGACAACATTGCCTTGTGCGAGCGCAACTCCAGGCCCGTACGGCATCATATTCCGATGAGAACGATTATCCTGCGGGAGTGCTGCAACGTGGTGATTCACATTCAGTGGGGATGATCGAGCTTGCGGAAGATTTGGTCGTGACAACTATTACCTATACTACTAACATATCACTAATCTTTAATATGGTCTACAACATTATGCACTAGTTGCTAGCTTAACTATACACTTAGCATCTACAATTAATTAGCTAACAAATATTAACAACTATCAATACTAACTAATCTATTAACTAATACTTATAATAACTGATATTACTAAGATATACCACTGATACTAGAGTAACTAAACTAACTTAGTTTACACCTAATCCTACCCATACTGGTACTAAGTCCTTTTGGGAACTGATACCCATAGCTGACCTCTCAATTAATACTAACATAGACATTAACTTACACTAACTATAATATATCAACTAACTGTTATATATATAACATCTACTAAACTAACTCATCTCTATACTAAATGATAACCCCAAATCATCATTGTTGCAGGAATCCAGTTCTTCTCCCAAGCTCAGATTCCTTTGCAAACACAACACTAACATCTCACCCATGTTAAATCCAAGCCTAATCAACACTCTACATCTGCTGCTACTGTGGGTACTTCTAATTCCTGTATCAACTGATACACTCCCCATCTCACAGTCCTCACAACAATTCGAGTACCATAGGTCACTGCAGTTGGTAAACTAACTGAGTATCCAACTTCTCAACAACTGCTAACACTAACTTAATACCATTGCAACTGAATACTAATTCCAGTGCTCACCCCAACTCTTACACATAGGCCATTGCACACATATGCACCAAGTTAATTCTCTTACCTGCACACATTGGTGTGCATCAACTCTCACTGTCATCCCATACATCTATAATAACTCAGATATCTGAGACCAAACTAATACCCAATTCCCTTGGCCATAACTGATAGCCTCACTATAAAACCCAAGCTCCCAGGTCTTACCACCTGAGTGCACTTGAATGGATACCTCTCTCTGAAGTAGGTTGCAACCAGTTCACAGTCATCTGTGTGTCACAATATACCCACAGTCATACTAACTTCTCACATGCACAGCAAGCTTCCTACACACCCATACAAAATCTTTATTGTGCACTACGACTGATACATTGGCACAGTGTGGGGCCCAACCTGTTGCCCCCTTTCCTATCTGGAATTCACAAAGTCACACTCCTAAATTTAAACACACACCCACAGTCATTATACCAAACACTAAGCATGCATAGCTAGGATACCATGAAACACATCTAATTGATGTGTCCAAATTCACCAATTCTTCATATAGAATACTTCTACATACCAAATATAAATACTAATAACTATTATAACTAATTACAATAGAAAATGTAGAGAATTATTCAAAAACACACGAAATGGGCTCCGTATCACACTGTATCTCAAAATAACATGAAACTGCCTACACATATCTAGCATCCCAACCCCAATCTAAGTCTAATTTGACTAAATTAGTCTCATGACACACAATTGGTGTGTCAATTTCGTAATTTTTTCAAAATAAATACAAAGACCCATGTAGAGACCACAATACTCAACCAAATCAACTAGAATTTGTTCCTAATGGTAGCCCTATGCCATGGGGTGGTTCCTAGATGTCTCATGCATGATTTAGAAGCTAGAACGAGAGAGAATTCAGAAATTACCAATTGGGAGATGGATTTCTAATAAAAATACAATTGGACACGATCCGGATACGATCTCTCCACCAATGCTCCTCCTCCTTGTGCTCCTTGCTTTCCCAAGCTCCAAAACTATTTGAGGAATGAAAATGAGAGGGAATGTGAAGAAATTGAGAAAGAAATTGATGGAGAAAATATGAAAAAATTTGGGGATCTAGAATTTGGATCAAAATGAATATAAATGAGGAGAGAGAGAAGAAAGTCCTCTCTTATGGTGGTCGGCCCCTCTCCCCTTCTCCAAGTAATGTCTAATATCCAAGACACCCCTCTCCATCTGTCACGTCCCAGTCCCAAAATATTAAAGGACTAGCCACATGGCAATGGCCAACAGCAAAACTCCAATGGGCAAACCCAATTTAATGGACCCGTTAGAGTGCACTTAAGCTGTAATAAATAATAATACAAGTCTACACCATCTATCTCAGTATAATTCTAATCTCATCCACAGAAAGTAACATAACTAAATATGATAGACTAGTCAAGATAATAGATAAAAAGCAATATAGTCTATCAACAAGTCCAAACAAATAATGTCTCAGGGAACAACCCGATAAAATAAGTCAATACATAAGTCCATGAGTCAAGATATGAAATAACTAGAAGCATAAATAACTTAGTATGTAACAGAATACTCAGGAGAAATTCTCTGGCACAACCTCGTCCTCTGGTGCCAGTACTGTTCTAGCGTCAGCTCTTGTCCCGTATATCTCGGGATAAACCTCCTCTGCTATACCTGGGGACATAATCCGGATCCAGGTCCTCAGAGAACATAGCAAGGTACAAGAATAACTCAAGCCAAATGAAATGCAGTAAATAAAAATAGATCCTCAGGACAAGCTATGTAACCAGCTATGTGAAATGCAAGTTGAGAGCATCACTAGTACTCAAGCTGAAACCACTACAAGCTCTGTGTCGGGGAGCCGGTAGCAGTAATATTACGTAATGGGCAAAGCTCTGGAACAGAGACTAAAGCACAGCAATAATAAAATATATATGTATGTAATCAACATGTAGCCTGTGTGTCTCTTTTCACCCAATGTAATCACACGTCTCATGTCTACGACGTCTCATGTCCATAACACGCAAGATCATGATCTCTACATAGTACAACGAGTCATAATAATATCTATGTATATACAAGTCTTATGTCATGAATCCCGTAAGCCTATACAAAATCATCACAAATAACTCAGAAAAGATTCTATCACATGAATAGTGTCAAGTGTCCTATGGTATGACGCACTCGGTAAAGCAAACACGTAAAAATATATATGATTGTGGTATCAACTCTCTAAATGACGTTACACGACTCCGCGTACGGCGTCGACATCTGAATCTTGTTCGGACGTTAAATAACGTCTCACGGTTATAGGTTGAACAGGTACATCATAAAAGTATATGAAAAAAATATAAGCAAATAATAGCACATGATCTTCTGCAAGTTGGCAAGGTACACTTGCCTGTGTTCTAAGCTCCGTCAGTTGCTCCGAGATAAGTGGAATCTTCTGGTACGCCTCCGGATGTTGAAACAAACATTATCATCGCTCTCAGAATATATGAAATAGCTAGGATTGACTACCCATAAGTCCAATTTGGACACAGGGGCAGAATTGACAGTTTCGGGTCAAAGCGGAGTCCATATATGGCCCACTTCGCACCTAAAAATATGCCAGTGATAATTCTCCAAATTTGTCAAACTTAGTGTCGACGAGTCCAGAACGATGATACGAACCCAAGGAACATCAAGAACTGGATTCCGATGAGCCGGTCACAAAATCGTCCGTCAAGTGGAACCGTGGGGCCCACGAAACGGTATTTCGTCAATGTTCTCAGAATCGAACCAAACTTGGGTCACATGACCAGCGTAATATTACGAATCCGATGGCACAAGTTTCGTTGCGAAACGACAAACACACGAAATTATGACGAGTATCAGAACATGCTGATACGGGACTTTTTTACGGATACGCGTTGATTCCGGTGTGCACGTACATCCAAATCAACTTTCGTAAAATTTTACACGTCTGTGTTGACAATATGCGCCTTTCGGTACAATTCGCACACGACGAAGTCGCCTCGTTTAGCGGAACGCATCCCGTTTTGAAAAAATTCAGATTTAGAAAACTAATATTTTGGTCAAATTCAACAGCGAATAAAACACAGAATAATCAACAATAAAATAAACTAATTAAAGAGATTAAAACTCGGTTATATTTTCTAAATTACTGTTCAAGTAGAATTTAAAAATATTAAGTAGGTTGGAAGAAAAACAGACATGAACATGGGTGGTTGGGACAGTTTCTGAACTACAAATTTGGTCATTTTTTTTCTGTTTTACGTCGCGAATTGCGACTGACACAGGACACGATACACCGAACTAATTATACAAGGTTCAAGTGGGTCATGTGGTCTTCGCATAGAATTCGACAAATCGATATTTGGTCTACTGTGCAGGGAGATACAGAAGCTAGAAGATGGGTACCTTGTTGTGTGCTGTGCTCGGGATGTCGGAGCGGCTACTTTGCGGCGGCGTGCGGCGGCGGTCCGGCGGTCGTCGGTGGCTGTGGTTGGTCGGGGTGGAAGAGGATTTGATGGTGGTTGTGGTGGTCGGCTAGGCTAGGGATTATATAGGGTAGAGGGGAGGCAGTTACAGGGAGCGAAAGAGAGGGGTTGCGGCCGATTTTGGGGAGGGGAAGCGTTGGAGTCGGGGCTGTTACAGTGGGTTGGGGGATTGGTGGGTTGCGGGTTGGTGGGTTACGGGTTGTGGGTATGGACTTGGGATCCGGGTTCGGTTAGTTATGTTCGGTTTAGTTTGGTTTTGGTTGGTTTGGGTTGGTTTAGGTTGGTTTGGATTTGTTTGTTATAAATCAATGCAATTAGCTATCTAAAAAAATAGTTTTAGACCCCAATAAATTTCAGAAAAATTACACAACTCTATTATTAATTATACACCCGAAAATATAATTTTTTTTACTATTTTAATAATCAATTTAATACACAAAAATATAAATCCATGAAAAACATTTATTATAATTAGCTAAAAATTACAGAAAAATCTTTCTTAATATCAAAAATTCATAATTCCAATAATTAAAATTCTAAAATTAAATTCTAAAAATCTGGGTGTTTACACCATCCAATTATGAATAGGATTTAGGGTGGAAAACTTTGGAAAGTCTCTAATTAAGTCAAATTAAGTCTAACCCTCCTAATTTATTAGTGGAATGGACTATTGGACTTGGGTCCATGTTGGACTCACTAGTTGTCATGACAAGTCTAATTGGACTTACAATTGTCAAGTCTAAATAATATGATAGCTTAATATTAGAAATAAATACTACAAGTATCTAAATAAATACATAACACTCTAATAAATAAATAACTACTACAAACATCAAATAACTATTTATTGTACACTAATAATAATATTATATTTCTAAAATTAAATAACTAGGCCAAATTATCAAACTATTTCTATTTGGAAAAGTGAGGGTGACACAAGTGGCACTTTCTCCTCACAAAGTGGATGTTGGAGGGAGTGAGATGGATTTTTTTTTATTCTATTATATATTTAGTTGATTAGTTATTAGTTTAATTGTTAATTAGTTATTAGTTAATTGCAAGAGATTTATATGTTGAATCAGTGCTATGTTCGAATTCCAGTTTGAATTAGACAATTCTGATGAAGTTTGCACTAATTAGTTAGTATATTTCTTTTTTGACTTCACCTTTCATTCTAAGTCGAATAAGACATGATACGGTAAATAAGAACACGATGAACATGACGTATACTTTAATGTGTCCACAGAGTGTCATATTCATATTTGTTGAGTTTTGTACATGTTCGACACGACAAGGCCAAAGTTAAATGTGTGTCTTTCTAATTTAGATCGAGTTTATTTAGATTATTTAATTCCTAGTAAGTAATTAGTAAATAAATTATTAATAATATTTGAGATTATTTATTTTATTTTATTATATAATTATAATAATTAATTGCTTAACCAAAAGTTTTAATCAATATTAATTAATTAATTATAACTATTATTTATCTTTATTTATTAAAATAAATTTTTTTTTTATTATAGTATGTTTTTTCAAGTAGGGATGAGCATTCGGTTAATTTGGTTCCAACCGAATAACCGAAAATCGAATTGAACCGAAAATCGAATAAGCAAAATCGAAACCGAATCGAAATGGCCTATAACCGAACCGAATTAAATCGGTTCAATTTTTGGTTTATTCAATTTTTTTGTTTATTTGTGCTTTTTTTGTTAATATATATAGAAACTAAATATACCCCTCTCTCTCTCTCTCTCTCTCTCTCTCTCTCTCTCTCTCTCTCTCTCTCTCTCTCTCTCTCTCTCTCTCTCTCTCTATATATATATATATATATATATATATATATAAACTAAATTTTTTTATTCGATTTTCGATTTTGGACCGAAACCGAAAAAGAAAATTTAGTATTTCCAAAATCGAAACCGAATCGATTTTTTTAAAACAGAACCGAATCTCTTATTCGGTTCGATTCGATTTCCGGTCCAAAACCAAATAATGTTCATCCCTACTTCCAAGTTTCACTTCTTCTTCTTTTTCCTAACTAAATACATCTATTATCTACTATGAAGATGACATGAATTTCCATATGAATTTCATCATCGAAAACAAGACGGGCGGTCGGTTAAACCGATTGACTCGTGAACCTTTAGTTTTTTCGACCTGATTCAGTATTGATTCACTGTTTTTTCAAAATTGTTATAAATAGATATTTTTGGTACTGAATCTGGGCCGCTTAGATTAATCAACTTGTTGAATCGGTTTAACCCGATTCAATATTTTATCTGGATCGATTTTCGATCCGATTTTTAGAGTACTGCAGCAAGTCCAAATCTTCCTCCACTTAGAGACTTACCAACATGCCCTTAAGCTCATGCAAGGTAACATGAACCTCTTCATGGTAAATAGTGTACCTCCTGAAACTAGATTGTCTGCGAGCAACTGCTAGATCTGATAGTTGTCGACTCCCTATTTAATTCGACATAACATAGCAAGCAGAAGGAGGTAGTATAGCAGCATCTTCATTTGATGCCACCACATGATTGAATCATGATATTAGGATGAAGCTATAATCCTAGTCCCTCAAATTCAATTGCTTGCAGCTCCCTGCCTCAAGGTTGTGGACATGCTGCAATGAATATGAGGCAGGGGCAGACGGTTCATGACCAAAAAAACTAAAGGGATATTAACATAATTCTATCTAAAATTGAAAAAAAAAAAAAAATTTTGACTTATCTTTTTTTTTTATCATATTTAAGGAAACATTCTATCATTTTTACATAATGTTCATGTTGTTCAACTTTTAACGAAATTTGTCTGGTCATGACGGTCAACTCAAAAAAATAAAAAAAATGACAAAAATGTCCTTCCCTCTCAAACCCCTCCTCCCTCCTCCCCCCTCTCCCTCCTCCCCCCCCCCCTCGGCAGGCTGCCACCGCTCCCCGCGGGGGCGGAGGGAGGAGGGGTGAGTGGGAGGGACATTTAGGTCAAAAAAAGTTGGTCAAAGCAGTTGACCGTCATGACTAGACGAATTCAGTCAAAAGTGAAAAATATGTACATTATGCAAAAATTATGAGGTGCATCCTTAAATATGGTAAAATAAGTGAGGGGTAAATCAAAATTTTTCAAAATAGAACTAGTACGTACATCATGGACCACTCTTAACATAAAATAGTTGTGATGCAGTTGTTATTATGTTGGACTTGTACGCTAGAGGTTCTTAGTTCAATCTTGATGACAACAATATTTTTTAAATTTATTTTTACTTTAGTTTCTTAAAATAAATTTATATTATGTACGGAAGGAGGTCCCATTTTGAAAGTTCGTCTCAGCCTCCCAATAAGCTCAGGAACCGCCATAATATGTGGATTAATCCTGCCATTACACTGCAGACCTGCATCTTGATTGCATATCCAACACCAAGATCACTCACAGAGCCTACGTCTGTACTATACATGCACCATTATAAATTCTACGATCCACTGATCAGAGCACACCATCATCTCCCCTCCAATGGAGTTGCATGAGAAGAAGAAGTCCTTTTGGAGCTTCTTGCAAGAAGAAGATAAGAGAGGCCTCCACTCTCCCTCCCACCCCCTCTCCAACAAAGCCCACCAGCCCGAAACCGCTCTCTTGTACTCCGCCACCACCGTCGTCCCCTCTCGTCTAGCCCGTGCAGCTCTCCCTGGACCCTCTCCTCTCTTCGCCGTCGCCTACGCTCACCGGACCCGTCCCTCCAGCCCCAGGACAATCCTCTCGCCGTTGTGGGTGGACAAGAAGAGTACGTGGTGGTGGGAGGCCTTTGTGTTAGGACCTTGACTTGGGTTTAGGTAAGGATTAGTTAACTAATATAGTTAACAACTAAAAGCTCGAGCTGTTAGGTTGTTAGGTAGAGACATAGATTATTATAAGTGATGTAGTATCTTATGATATGGAATATAGTACTATTTTTATATCATGTATATGAAATATAGTAAGTTGTTTTAGAGGAATGAAAACATGGAAAGCCTGCCTTGGGACCCGTGGATTGCCAACGTAGAAATCTATGGAATGGAAAAGAAGAAGAAGAAGAAGAAGAAGAAGAAGAAGGAAGTACGAACGATGACTCGAAAAATGTGGTCAGAATTAGTGGAAGTTCTAGCGATAGTTCGAGAAATGCGGGATTGAAGAAGAGATGTGTCGTATAATTATTTCAATTTTTTGTATCATGCATATATTTAATCTATAGCTTATAATTGTTTACGTATTTGCATGTTCATGGACAACTTGTACATAATATTTGAATTTCTCGAACGATTGTCGAGTATCAAAATCGTGCCAACCTAGGAGGAACGGGTATAACGTGGCTGACGTACTAGTACAAAATATTGTGAAATCTTCGGTAGGACCAAATAGACAGACAGAGAGCGTTGTGCATGCACGAAGAATAGTACCCTATGGTTAGATACCTAAGGATCTAATGCACGGGGCATCGTACCCTATGATTAGATATCTATCAAAGGATCTAGCTATCGCATTGACAGTACATTGTGTTTGCTGCAATTGTGCAAGATTCAAATGATTATGCTCTATGAGTCCATTTTTGTTCATCCACCAAAACTAGGATGTATGTTCACCCTCCAATCGAATGTTGTCACGTCACATTTTTATGCAACCCAAAATCACTTTGGAAGTAGTTTTGTAAACAGTCAAAGTAATTTTGACTCCTATTTTGACACGTGACAAAACTTAATTGGAGGGTGAACGTCATACACCCTAGTTTTGGTGGGTGAACAAAAATGGACTCTATGCTCTCTATATGCTGGCTGACACAGGTTGGGATCTGTTGTCCCCATTTTGGTGTTCTCTGTCACGCTCTGATCTCCCGCAGGAATCGGCCGTCTCCGCTGTAGTGCCCCGCTCCGCGTTGGCACTATGTACAAGATATATCGATTTGCTGACTCAAAATGATATCTTCCTTAAGAGCTCCTTGTTGAAGCATGAGATGACTGATCAAGGCTAGTGGGCAGAACTTCGTTCTCTAATTCTTGCACGCCTTAATAATGAATCTGAGTTTTTGAATGATTGTTTGCTTAAGAAGAATGATAGAACCTGTCTTGCATGCTAATAAGAGAACTCACCTAGCTTGTCTTTGAAAGGAACATGTCTGCTTAACTAAGAGAACCTGAAACGCTTGTCTAATTAAGAGTAAGAGTTTGCATGAACATGTTCCACTATCGCTTGTGCTTCGAGAGAACCATATCGTGTGCTTGAACTTATTCAGAGAATGCGTCTAGTCCGCACAGAGATAGATGGTCTAATGGTTCATCTCGTCTACATCCTAAAGTTTATTTGATAGTGTTTCATGCATTCGCATCGGTCGGACAATGGCTATTGGTGGAGAACTGAACCTTGGTCACGGCTGCTACAGAGATAGTGGAAAGCAACCATGAGTCACAGCTGCTAATAGCATCAGATAAAAGTCATTGGTTAGCTGGATTACCGCTACCGGTCCTGAGTTTCTCAGGGACCGAACTGCATATAAGATAGTTCATTGTGTTGGCTTGATAGAGGATAGTCCCTAGATGTGCATTTGTCCCTAGAGTCTTTGAGTATAGCTCACGAGACACGCTGCGCACACCATGATAATAGAAAAATTGGCTTATCTTGTCTGCTTGCTTATATCGAATATGAACTCTGTTTTCAAAGATATTTCCAAAAGAAAGTAATATGACTCCGTTCTTGTGCTGCATGTAACGAACATAGGTAAAACTAGAAAGATCACTAGTAATGTAATATTTTATAACATGATTACTTAGTGTTGGTTTTAGTGAATGTTGCTTTTGTTTAGTTGTTTATACTCAACAGTACTTATAAAAGTGCTGACCCACCAACAGTTTGCTTGCTTGCAGGTACTGGATCGTCCGAGAGAGCGATAGGCGTGCCTCATCCCCAAGACCCGAAAATCTTGTTTCGATTGCCTCGAGCTGCTTTCGTATAGAGAGACATAATGTATGGAACGATGCCATTGTATTCAGAGAACCCTGTGCCTCGATTTGCCCCGAATACTCAGATGGATAAATGCTTGCAACAATGTCCCTCCGCTGCTTACTCGATAGATGCGATGATAGCCAAACTTTAACGATGTTGCCTTGTGCGGGCGCAACCCCAGGCTCGCACGACATCACGTCCCGGTGGCAAACGACTATACATCCCGCGGGAGCGCCGAGGCACGGTGATTTGCGCCCGATGTGGGCGGTGGTCGGGAGACCTTCGGGATCGGGGCGTGACATAATGGTATCAGAGCGATTCGATTATTTGCCTATTCCATTGCTACGACTCTGAGATGTGCTCGATATTGTATTGCAATAGAGCGTTCCATACATTATGTCCATAAATATTCTCAAAGTTGTGCAAAAGTTTTTAAGACTTGATTTATTGCTTGAGATTTGTGCTTTCGTGCTTGTGTTTTGTTAGAGTTTTCGATTGAGGACGGCGAGGGATGAGGACTATCGCTGCTCGGAATATCGAAAAGTTTCTCCTTAAAGTTTCGAGGACGAAACTTTTTGGTGGTGGGTAAGTATGTAGTGCCCCGCTCCGCGTCGGCACTACGTACAAGAGATGTCGATTTGCTGACTCAAAAGGATATCTTCCATAAGAGCTCCTTGTTGAAGCAGGAGATGACTGATCAAGGTGAGTGGGCAGAACTTCGTTCTCTGATTCTTGCACGCCTTAATAATGAATCTGAATTTTTGAATGCTTGTTTGCTTAAGAATAATGATAGAACCTGCCTTGCATGCTAATAAGAGAACTCACCTAGCTTGTCTTTGAAACGAACATGTCTGCTTAACTAAGAGAATCTGAAATGCTTGTCTAAGAGTAAGTGTTTGCATGAACATGTTCCACTATCGCTTGTGCTTCGAGAGAACCATATCGTGTGCTTGAACTTGTTCAGAGAATACAGCTAGTCCGCACAGAGATAGATGGTCTGATGGTTCATCCCGTCTGCATCCTAGAGTTTATTTGATAGTATTTTATGCATTCGCATCGGTCGTACAATGGCTATTGGTGGAGAGCTGAACCTTGGTCACGACTGCTACAGAGATAGTGGAAAGCAACCAAGAGTCACAACTGCTAATAGCATCAGATAAAAGTGTCATTGGTTAGCTGGATTACCGCTACCGATCCTGAGTGTCTCGGGGACCGAACTGCATATAAGATAGTTTATTGTGTTGGCTTGATAGAGGATAGTCCCTAGATGTGCATTTGTCCCTAGAGTCTTTGAGTATAGCTCACGAGACACGCTGCGCACACCTTGATAATAGAACAATCGGATTGTCTTGTTTGCGTGCTTATATAGAATATGAACTATGTTTTCAAAGATGTTTCCAAAAGAAAGTAATATGACTCCGTTCTTGTGCTGCATGTAATGAACATAGGTAAAACTAGAAAGATCACTAGTAATGTAATATTTTATAATATGATTACTTAGTGTTGGTTTTAGTGAATGTTGCTTCTGTTCAGTTGTTTATACTCACCAGTACTTATAAAAGTGCTGATCCACCAACAGTTTGCTTGCTTGCAGGTACTGGATCGTCCGAGGAAGCGATAGGCGTGCCTCATCCCCAAGACCCGAAAATCTGGATACGAATATTATTTGACATCCTACACCAGATTTCAGGCGAGTACATTCTCTAATAGTTTTTATTATTTGATAATTACTATAATATAAGTATTAAGTAATGTTTTACCTGATTCTTGACACGATGGTACACGAATTGGTATACTTGGATCCTCGTCATGAGATGTTACTCTTCAGTGATTGCCTTGATATTTCTCGTGATTATATAGACCGTGGTCATCGTGCTTGTATTGTAGACCTTGCATAGTGATTATCGTGTCGTGACGTATCGTGATATGGATCCATTGTATTAGTCGGGGTGGATAAAATGCTAGAAGGATATGTGATCAAACCCTTAAATATTGCATCATGTAGACAACAGCCAGTCATACACCTCACGTGTGATTGTGTTACTCCGTAGACAACAGCCAATCTTAAATTATTGTATTATTAATCGTGTTACTTGTAGACAACAACCAATCATACTGTACATATGATTGTGTTATAGTCTTGATAGTGGGTCTTGATAACCCAAGCCGATCACATATCTAACTGGTATTTCAAACACTTAGTGTAGTTGCAGTTCTTCTCTATATTCTAGTTTATTGCCTTTATTCTATTTCACTGTGATCAGTTTATACTTTATTGGTCTATATTATTTGTCTCATTCCTACCACAGTATGATATTGTTTATTGCCTCCCGTCTTGTATTACATTCTTTATTTATGTTTATAGTCATTATCAACTAATTGGAACTGCTATTGGGTTGTACGTCACTCCAATCCTGACTAGATATATTTTTCAGATGATTGGTTAGAGCAGATGTGTCCCACCTACTACGGGCCACAAAATGACGAGGCCGTTGAGATTGCACCATAGAGCCTTTTGATATAGTACCACCAGTTGGAGAGTTTTAGATAATCATTATGATATTGTATTTGATCTTAGCTAGACTTTATGACATGTACTTTATTTTAGATCTTTGAGTTGAGATTAAACTATTAGACTTAGAATTGTGATGTATGGTGACTCTGTATTTTTTTTCTTCTTTTCCATATTGTAAACCCCCTGATTTTCAAGAAAATTTTAATTTTTGGATATTTACATTTTTCTGGAATTTCTGAAATTTTCTGAGAATTTTCTCTAATTAAATTAAGGTATTTTAATTATTAAATAATTTTTAACTGTTATTAAATAATATTAAATATTATAAAAATAATATTTTATGGTGTAAAATAGAAAATTAGACATAGGATAATTTTCTTGGAATTTATTGGACCCCGGATGGATTTTTAAAGCCCTAAATACTAATAATTAATTTGAACCCAAAATAAACCGAGTTTTTATTAAATAAACAAAACCAAACCAAGTTGAACCAAACCGGATTTATTTTTAAACCAAACTCTTATCGGGTCGGATCCGGGTCCAACCCAGACCCGACCCAATAACCCGACCCGCCTATTTGATTTCGGATCGGGCCGGATCCGCTAGGACCCGACCCGTCCGCCCGTTAGCCCGCAACCCGCATCTCCTTCATCTCCCCAACGCTCGAACCCGACGGTTCCCCTCCCCGCCGCCGGAAACGTCCGTCGGCGACGCATCCCCTTCGCCTCCCCGAACCCCCGACCGCTCCGCTCCGGCTCCCCTCACCGGACAACCCTCCGCCTACCTCCACCTCTCTATAAAACCCTCACCGAGCCCATTTTCCCCTCCTCCGCCACCGGCTGCCCGACCCGCCGTAACCCTAGCCGCCTCAGGCGATCGTTCCTGACCTTCGTCCGGCCACCTTCATCGAACCATCCCTCCTCCAGCCCACCCCAGCCGAGCTCGACGCCTCCAGACACCGCAGCCGAGGTTTCCCCGCCGACTCCGTCCACCTGGCCCGCTGCCTCCGGCCGAGTCCCCGCCGTGCCTCGCCTCCTTCTGCAGAGCCGCCCCCAGCCAGCTCCGGTGAGTCTCAGACACGGACACAGCAGGACACCAATACAGTAGCCTCAGACACAGTAAACCCTAAACCCTAATTTCTGTGTCGTGTCGGACACAGAGTCCAGGACACAGGACACATTTCGGTTTTCTGGAACCCACTTCAGGTACTTGTAACTTCTTGCTCGTAGCTCGGATTTTAATTCCGTGAATTGTATTGCGTAGCCTGTATGACCCCCTCGGTGCCCGTGCAAACTGCTCGGGGCATCGCGTCCTGTGGTGATTGTGCACCGCGATCCAAAAACAGGAAAACCAACGCCTCGTTTCACCCCGGAACTGAGTACGCCCCGCCAAACGGGATGACTTGGTCGCGTGCGGTTTTCACAGATACGTGCGCGTCGTTGATACGGACGTGCGGGATTTCGCAGAAGCTGATTCGGATGTGCGTGCACACCGGAATCAGTGCGTATCCGTGGACACCGCCCCGTATCCGACCATTCTGATTCTCGCCGTAACTTAGTGTACACACGTCGGATCGAGACGAAACTTGCGCCATCGAACTCGTAGCAATACGCTGGTCCTGTGAGCCAAGTTTGGTTCGATTCTGAGAACGTTGACAAAATCGCGTGTCATGTGCCCCATAGGCTCCACTCGACGGACGATTTTGAGAACGGCTCATCGGAATCCAATTCTGGAAGTTCCGTTGGGTTTGTATCATCGTTCTTAACCTGTTGACACTAAGTTGGACTGATTTAGAGACCTTTGACCCTGACGCATTTTTTGGTGCAAAGCGGCCCACATCTGGATCCCGTCTTGACCCGAAAATGACGTTTTTGCCCTTGTCTCCAAATTGGACTCAAGGACAGGCGTTCCTAGCTGATTAATATTTTCTGGATCTGATGGTGATGTTTGTTTCAGCAACCGGAGCAGTCCCTGCAAATCCAGCTGTTGCCAGAGCCACACTTGGAGCCGAAAATCCAAGCAAGTGTACCTTGCCATAAATTGCAGCTTATTGATTCAAATTGTTCTCTTGCTTTATTTTCTGTGACTGTTGTACTTGCTCAACCCTAGGGCCGTGTGACTTTCTTAGCGTCCGATTATAGTCGGGTGCCAACACTGTACGCGGGGTTGTGCAACGTCACCTAGAGATGGTTATCGTGACATATACATTCTCGTACTTGCCATATCAAGTACATTATACCCAGGACACTTGACACAGATCATTGACGGAATCTTCCTGAATATTCAAGGTGATTCTGTATAGGATACAGGTTTATGACTTATACAATTTACAAGCTTAGATTTTATCCTGACTTATTGCATTAGCTTAATCTTGCGTAACATGAACATTGAGAACTGTGATGTGAGATTATATTGGGTGGGGAGAGTATTACCATATCAAGACTGATTATATTATATTGTGTAATCTGGATGTGTCCTAGTCTCTGACACAGAGCTTTGGCACCAGTTCTGGCCCTTGGAGAAAACACTACTATGGTTTCTTGACACTGATCCTGTAGTAGTCTCAGCCTGAGTATGACTAATAACTCTCATTTGCATGATCACTTAGCTGGTTTAATTACTTACCCTATTGTTCCTTTATTTCTGCATTATATTTTGGCTCGTATTCTTCTGTACCTTGTTACGTCCCGCTGAGGACCTGGTTTTGTTCTCCAGTTATAGCAGACGAGATCTACCCTGAGGTGTACGGAACATGGGCACTATTCGGAGCAGTACCTGAACCTGAAGACGAGGTGGTCGCTGAGGACTTCTCCTGAACAGATTGCTTCGCCATACTCAGTCTTATGGCAAATAGACTTTCTTTCCTGTTTAATTAAACTCTTTATTTTCTGTCTTTGAGAACATTGTAACAGACTTAATATCGGGTTGTTCCCCGCTTTATTTACTTTGACTGGTTGTTGTTTATTATTTCTTTTGCTGATATTTCTGTCTTTATTCTGTGGATGAGAATAGTAAACCCTGACTGTTGTAATACAGCTTAAGTATGCCCGATGGATCCATTAAATTGGGGTGCCACGTGTCCAGTCCCTCAATATTTTGGGACTGGGGCGTGACACATATCGTGTCATATCTTCCTCTAGCTTGATATTGTGGTTGAGTATTGTTTATCATTATCATTATCATATATCACTGTCCTCCATTTGGAGTTGATGGCATGACAGGTACCTTATATATATATATATATATATATATATATATATATATATATAACACTGTCTAGGTCAACAATACTATCTAAACACCACCTCACACAATATATATATATATATATATATATATATATATATATATATATATATATATATATATATATATACTCGTGCCCCTACACCGGGTGCGGGTCGTGACAAGCTCTGACTCCTTCTCCCTCCTCCTCCTCGTCTTTCTCCTCCTCCTCCTCCTCGAGCACAGGGCCGTCTCAAGCCATTTGGAGATCCTAGGCAAAAGTACAAAGATGGAGACCTTTTTTAAAAAGTTAAACATAATTAAATTATATAATTTTATTATATTCATTTATATGCAAATCCTCATCCTTGATCCAGACTTGGGACCGACGATTTATATGCAAACCCTCATCTTAGGTTTATGAAGTCATTAAAATGAATCAAATGATTAAAAAAATGCATGATAATTTTTGTTCATATCCGAATCCTGATACTCACGGTCACAGATTCACAGAAATTAACTATTTTAATTTTGTTATCATTCCAAATCACCGTGTGACATGATATTTCATATCTAGGTCCTTGAGGCACTGATACGAATATTATTTGACATCCTACACCAGATTTCAGGCGAGTACATTCTCTAATAGTTTTTATTATTTGATAATTACTATAATATAAGTATTTAGTAATGTTTTACCTGATTCTTGACACGATGGTACACGAATTGGTATACTTGGATCCTCGTCATGAGATGTTACTCTTCAGTGATTGTCTTGATATTTCTCGTGATTATATAGACCGTGGTCATCGTGCTTGTATTGTAGACCTTGCATAGTGATTATCGTGTCGTGACGTATCATGATATGGATCCATTGTATTAGTCGGGGTGGATAAAATGCTAGAAGGATATGTGATCAAACCCTTAAATATTGCATCATGTAGACAACAGCCAGTCATACACCTCACGTGTGATTGTGTTACTCCGTAGACAACAGCCAATCTTAAATTATTGTATTATTAATCGTGTTACTTGTAGACAACAACCAATCATACTGTACATATGATTGTGTTATAGTCTTGATAGTGGGTCTTGATAACCCAAGCCGGTCACATATCTAACTGGTATTTCAAACACTTAGTGTAGTTGCAGTTCTTCTCTATATTCTAGTTTATTGCCTTTATTCTATTTCATTGTGATCAGTTTATACTTTATTGGTCTATATTATCTGTCTCATTCCTACCACAGTATGATATTGTTTATTGCCTCCCGTCTTGTATTACATTCTTTATTTATGTTTATAGTCATTATCAACTAATTGGAACTACTATTGGGTTGTACGTCACTCCAATCCTGACTAGATATATTTTTTAGATGATTGGTTAGAGCAGATGTGTCACACCTACTACGGGCCACAGGATGACGAGGCCGTTGAAATTGCACCATAGAGCCTTTTGATATAGTACCACCAGTTGGAGAGTTTTAGATAATCATTATGATATTGTATTTGATCTTAGCTAAACTTTATGACATGTACTTTATTTTAGATCTTTGAGTTGAGATTAAACTGTTAGACTTAGACTTGTGATGTTTGGTGACTCTGTATTTATTTTCTTCTTTTCCATATCATGTCATATCTTCCTCTAGCTTGATATTGTGGTTGAGTATTGTTTATCATTATCATATATCACTGTCCTCCATTTGGAGTTGGGATGGTATGACAGGTACCTTATATATATATATATATATATATATATATATATATATATATATATATATATATATATATATATATATATATTGTGTGTGAGGTGTTTAGATAGTATTGTTGACCTAGACAGCGTTATATATATATATATATATATATATATATATATATATATATATATATATATATATATATATATATATATATATATATATTGTGTGTGTGAGGTGTTTAGATAATATTGTTGACCTAGACAGCGTTACGCCGCCGATGCTGCGGCGTAGGTTGGACGTACCCACATACTCGTGCCCCTACACCGGGTGCGGGTCGTGACAAGCTCCGCCTCCTTCTCCCTCCTCCTCCTCGTCTTCCTCCTCCTCCTTCTCCTCGAGCATAGGACCGTCTCAAGCCATTTGGAGGTCCTAGGCAAAGTACAATGATGGAGACTTTTTTTAAAAATTTAAACATAATTAAATTATATAATTTTATTATATTCATTTATATGCAAATCGTCATCCTTGATCCAGACTTGGGACCGACGATTTATATGCAAACCCTCATCTTAGGTTTATGAAGTCATTAAAATGAATCAAATGATTAAAAAATGTATGATAATTTTTGTTCATATCTGAATCCTGATACTCACGGTCACAGATTCACATGAGAAAAATTCAAATCCTTAGTCCTTGCACTTGCGGATGTATGATGTTGAACGGGAGGAGAGAGAGAGGTTATGGCCTTTTTTTTATATATATATAAAGAGACAGAGTCGTAGCGAAGATGAAGAGACCAAATCTTTCTCCTAGGGAGGAGACGAAGAGGCGATAACGGGTACTAATTATTTTTTCTCAAATTTTGATAGATTTAATTACGCTTTAAATTACTTTTACAAATAGACAAGCGGTTGTTTTCTTTTTAGCCCGACTTTCCTTAAAAAAATACATAATTACATATATATATCTATATACTAGTGTCCGGTATTTTTGGGACCCCTAAAAAAGTGGGTCCCTAGGCAGCTGCTTCCTTTGCCTAAAGGATAAGCCGGCCCTGCTCGAGCAGCTCTGCCTCTTTCTCCATATTCCTCGTCATCTTCCTCCTCCTCCTCCTCCTCGTGCAGCAGAAGCGGTGGCGGCAAGAGCAGTTGCGGCGGCCGTGCTATGCTCACGCGCGTCAGGTGGTTAGGGCACGGACGCGGAGGCCGGAGGGGGGTAAGGGTGGGGGAGGAGCAGGAGGAGGAAGGAGAAGAGATGGACAGTCCTAGTAAAATTTGGACTAGTCCGAGTTAAAAAAAATTATAACTGGACTAGCATCAATACTGGACTAGTTCCGAGTCATTTTTGTAGTGCCTTTATCAAGGGCCTAAAGTCTTATATTTTTGTAGTGCGCTGGATAATTGTTCCACAATTAGATCGTGATGAAATTATGAAAGCTAAAACGAATTATGAATGATTGATCCAAAACTTGTTTAGCTTCCAATATGTAATGTAGTTTTTGTAATAGTTCAGTTACTCAAGCGAAAGTACCAGTAAACTTCCCTGAAGACATAATAGATTAAGAAATGGCAGTTAAAGATTGATTTCCTTTTCCAGAACTAGATAAAATTCATATTTTATATATTGGAATGTAGATGTTCTCCTTCTCGATCGGAAAGCCATTAGCACTCATCAGCCTTTACTCAGCTTTGAAGGAGATGCACTCAAGGAGAGGAAGATGGAGTTAGCACAGAGAAACAAATTAATACATATAATCTGAAATTAACCTTATGAATATAGGAGGAGGCAGTTTGTAACTGTTGCAGAATTTAGGACACCAGTAGTCATTTTGCAGCTTTCATTCTCAATAAGTCATATTTATCTTATATAATCTTCTGTTCCCTTATATTGTGGTTTGGAAAAAGTAATTAAATATATACGAGGGTTTCTTATAATATTGAAAATATGTCACTATATTGTCCAAAATATAATTTGGGTCTTGTCTTAACAATTGATTTCGCTGACCGTCAAAAATGGAGATATAAATATTTGATATTGAGGATATCCTTTCATTTTTGACAAAGATTGTGCGAAAAGATGAACAAAGAGCTTCTAGATAATTTACCGTCCTGATTTGCGTGTAAAAAATTACATACACACTTTAATACATTAGGACTCTAAAATTAGCCCACTAGACCACTATACTTTTAGTCCACTAACACTCAGTCCAATTTTTGTCACAAGTTTAAAATTCACAAAAAAATAAGCCTTTAGTTCCTAAAAAAATTAAATTAAATTAAATTAAAATAAAATTAAGCCTAAAACCTAATTTAGTGGACTAAAAACTTACTTATTTGAAAATTTTAAGCATTTAGCTCCTTAAAAACCATTTTTTTTAAATTGATATTTGATTGACATATTTCGATTACAATGACATTCTAAGAAATTAAGTGTTGAATCTTTAATTTAACTTAGTATTAAGTAAATAATTTTTTTTGTTAAAAAAAAAATTCAAAATATTTTAAGCATAGTCTAGAGTAAATTAAAATCAAGGCTCTGTCCTTGGTCCCACTTAAATCTTTTATTGACCTTCTTCGGCAATAGGATGGATGTCCTCAAGTTTGTTCTTCTTCTGTTCCTAGGCTCTTGTTCTTCCCCTTCAACCACGGTTATTTCTTACATTATGGCTAGTAAGAAGTCCTTGGAACTGTAAGAATTATAGCCAACTATAACAAATTTTGGAAAAATATTCTAATTGTAACACAAATAATTTTGTTACAAATTGTTATATTTGATTATAATTTAAAAACATGTTATAACAGTGTTTGTTTTGTTATAAATAATTTTAAATGGTGATAAACAATCCCTACTAGCTATAACCAGTTATAAATACTTATAGTCGATTTTGTTTTAGTTGAATCGATAGAAAATAACTATTTAATTTCATAAATATACTTAACTAAATAGTTGGAGAGAGAGAAAAAAAAGGGGTGAGGTGTTTGAGTGTCTTGAGAGAGAGTTCTGCAACATTTGCTATATTTGTTTTGTTTTTGTTTTTTGAGAGAAAACAGGTGAGGGCAAATCTATCCCCTAGTTACATTAAAGAATTGATTTAATGAAAGTTAAGTACAAAATTATAGTCACATAAAAATATTATAACAAAATCTGTTGAAATTAGTTGATTTTTTTATTGATTGTCTTATTGGCATTATATAGCCTTACAGTCATTAATACAATGATCTCAATCATTATGACAATAATCTCATAATGGAATATCTTGTGACATTTTCTGGCATCCCAAATATGTCCTCAGGATATTCCCATGTGCTTATACTATACTTAAATATGACACCCAACATACCATATCAACACCCCCCCTCAAGATGGGTGAAAGATATTCACTAAGTCCATCTTGTCACATCCTCTAATCATGCTCACTGAGGCGAGTCCCTTGGTTAGTCCATCTGCTACTTGATCCCTGGTTGGAACATGGCCAAGCTCCAGTAATCCACTATCCAACTTCTCTTTGATGAAAAATCTATCAATCTCGATGTGTTTGGTCCTGTCATGCTGTACTGGATTGTTGGCGATACTAATAGCTGACTGATTGTCACACCACAGCTTCATCTTGGCTCCTTGATCCATCTTCAGCTCCACCAGCATATTCTTCAACCATAGCAGCTCTGCAACTCCCAAGGCCATAGCTCTGTATTCTGCTTCAGCTGTCGATCTGGCCACCACAGACTGCTTCTTACTCATCCAGGAGACCAAGTTACCTCCTAAAAATATGCAATATCCCGAGGTAGACCTCCTGTCATCAGCACAACTACCCCAGTCAGAATCTCAATAGCCCTCGATGCTCACGTGATTGTTCTTCCTGAATATTAGTCCCTTTCCGGGAGCACCTTTCAAGTACCTCAGAATCTGGTACACTGCATCCATATGACCCTTCCGTGGGTCATGCATGTAGCGGCTCACCACACTTACTGCAAAGCAGATATCAAGACGTGTGTGGCTCAAATAGATCAACTTGCCAACCAGTCTCTGGTATCTGTCCCGATCAACTGGTTCTCCAGCCTCAGCATCAATCTTGAACCTCTGATCTATTGGTGTCGCTGCAGGTTTTCACCCCAACATCCCAGTTTCTGTGAGAAGGTCCAGTGCATACTTCCTTTGAGAGAGAACAATCCCCTCTGCTTCTCGAGCAATCTCAATCCCAAGGAAGTACCGAAGAAGGCCGAGATCCTTCACCTCGAATTTCTTGCCAAGCTTTCCTTTGAGTTGGGCGATCTCCTGCTCATCATCTCCTGTGATAATCATATCGTCCACATACACCGCAAGCATGGTGATGTGGCCTCCACTCCGACGGAAGAACACAGTATGATCAGCATTGATCTGCTGATATCCCATCCCTATCATCGCCCTTCTGAATCTGTCAAACCACGCTCGAGGAGACTGCTTCAGTCCATAGAGGGACTTCTTCAACCTGCAGACCTTGCCTACTGTCTGATTGGTGCCAAATCCTGGTGGTATCTCCATGTACACCTCCTTCACTAGATCTCCGTGAAGAAACGCATTCTTCACATCCAGTTGGTGTAGCTTTCATCCATCATTCGCTGCCAGAGAAATTAGAGTCCTGACAGTGCTCATCTTTGCAACTGGTGCAAAGGTCTCGTCATAGTCGATGCCGTACGTCTGACTGTATCCTTTGGCTACTAGTCGAGCTTTGTAGCGCTCAACCTGTCCATCTGGGTTCTGCTTCACGGTAAAGACCCACTTGCATCCAACTGCTCTCTTCCCCTTTGGCAGTCTCACAAGCTCCCAAGTGTGGTTCTTCTCCAGAGCTCTCAACTCCTCGTGCATTGCCGCTTTCCACTTTGGATCGTTCTTGTCAACCTGCCAATTGTTAGGTACAGTAATACTATCCAAAGATGCTATAAATGCTCCATGAGAAGAAGGGATATAGTCATAAGAAACAAACTGAGCAATATCCCAACCATATCTGTTTGGAGGATTTCCTGTATTGCTGCGAGTGGTCCTCCGTACAGATAGTGGTGTGGGAGGAGTAGAAGTAGGAGGAATGATATCTTGCGAAGGAGGGGGTATCACCTGAAGGGGGGTTGGTGTCGGTGCCTCAGGAGTTGGGACGAACGCAGGCAAGGGACTTGGCACTGGCACTGTTGGTACTGGTCCTGCAGTTTGCTTCTCTCTCCTTCTGTAGGTAAGTAACTCTCCCTGAGCCGTAGGCCTAACACCTTCACCTTCTTGTCCCTTCTCCGTGCCTCCATGCCAAACTTCTAAATCGGTTACCACCAAGTTCTCAATCTCTCCCTCTCGCCTAATACTGGCAGTATTAGGCGTGTTGTGTGAAGTTCCGTCCTGGCGGTAGTATGGCTCATGCTCCCGAAAGTGGACATCCATACTGACAAACTTCTTCTTCTCTACTGGACTCCAGCACACATACCCCTTCTGGGTCGCCGAGTAGCCTACGAAGATGCATTTGACCGCTCTAGGGTCAAGTTTCCCAACTAATGGCCTGTTGTCCTTCACAAAACACACACACCCAAACACCTTCAGTGGGAGTATCCCACTATTATTGCCTTGCAATACCTCACATGGGGACTTCCATCCGAGGACCTTCGAGGGCATCCTGTTAATGAGTTGAGCTGCTGTCAACACTGCATGCCCCCACAGACTCTGTGGGACATTCATGTCGATCATCATACTTCTTGCGACCTCCAGAAGGTGTCTGTTTTTTCTTTCTGCAACTCCATTTTGTGCTGGTGTGTATGCACAGGTGGTCTGATGCTGTATTCCGTGTGCTGACAGGTATTCTGCAAGCGTCCTGTTGGTATACTCTGTTCCATTGTCAGACCTTAGTACCTTCACAACTACTTTGTACTGAGTCTGGACATGCTTATGGAAATTCCGAAAACAAGCAGGTACATCATTCTTATTTTTCATCAAATATAACCAGGTAACACGAGAGGCACACTCAATGAAAGAAATAAAGTACTTATAACCATTCATAGTGTTAGTAGCACATGGACCCCAGACATCAGAATGTACTACCTCAAAAGCAAAAGTGCTCCTATGACCCGTGCCAACATATGAGCTCCTAGTAAGTTTTCCTAACTCGCACGCATCACATACTAATTTCTCTTTATTTGTTTTTGCATAAATCTCTGGATACAATTTACTTAGAGTATCAAAGGAAGAATGTCCCATCCTCCGATGATGGAGTATCAAGGTATCCTCAGTCCTCTACTGCAGTCCTTCTATGCCAGCCTTCTCTGCCATTGATACCAGTGCTGAGTCCAGTCCTTCTCGATCTAGGTACCATAGTCCCTCATGCCAAGTGCCAGTCCCAAGTCTTCGTCCTGTCCCTTTCTCCTGGAAGGTCTGTCACGCCCCAGTCCCAAAATATATGGAACCAGGCCACGTGGCATTGGCCAGCTGACACATCTCCGAAGATATCCCAATTTAATGGATCCTAACGAAGCGTGCTACGCTGTCCTAAATCTAACAAGTTTAATATCAACAACAGACAGAGTCTAATCTCATCCACAAATAACAATAA
This sequence comes from Iris macrosiphon, assembly GCA_036927795.1. Classification (NCBI taxonomy): domain Eukaryota; kingdom Viridiplantae; phylum Streptophyta; class Magnoliopsida; order Asparagales; family Iridaceae; genus Iris; species Iris macrosiphon. Next base: position 17,158,288 of record JAYESA010000005.1, on the reverse strand, counting down.
GAACACTGAAATGAAATACTGGAATATAAGAAGATAGTCGAATGTCATAGTACAAACCGAAATATGTCTGGTGGGAATAAACCCACTACAAATGATGAAATAGAGTACTGAAGACAGAATAAAATAGTGTGACTGAAACAACTGCTAACTAGATAAGAAGCTCCAGTCCTAGGCGGAAGGCCTACCAAGATGATAAGGGAAACTCCGATGGAAGGACCTCTAGCTCCTCCTCTAGAGCGTACCTCGTCTCCACACCTGGTCCGTACACAGTGGGGTAATAGGCCTCGTCCAGATCTGGAAGATAACCAGGTCCTCAGAGGGACATAACAAGATACAAAATGCATGTCAGATATAGTACTGAATAAAATAAAGGGGGGGGGGTGCTAACCATCTAAGTGAATGCAATGTAAGGACAACCTCGGAACGTATAGGTAGGTGTAGGCATAACGTCCAACGTCCTCTAGAGTGTGGTATCTGCAACGTCCATCATTCTGAAGAATGAGGTATCTATATATGTATAACGTCCAACACTCTAAGGGACGTGGTATCTGCAATGTATATACATCCGTAACACTCCGAAGAGCGCGGTGTCTGAATATAGGAAGTCATCGGGTCTGTGGCTCCTCTGGATACCATGGAGTCCGATGTATGTATCCCATACGTTTATCAGTTGTCCTTCCCACCCAATATGGGTACACAAGTCGAATACACGACGTGAGTATCTCGTATCTATATGCCAAGTCACATATAATTATATTACTCTAGATTACGTGCTAGTCCGTGATGCATGTCGTACGCACCGATAGCGAATCGGGTACGCGAACCCGCATTCCAATATAAATGTACCATCGTGATACGTGTAAAGTGTCACGGTCTAGGAAGATATCAAAATATCCTCACAGTAGTAGGTGAGTCAGCTAGCAGCTAGGTCAAGTACACTACTCATCGACGCATTCGTCGACTGCACCCGAGTCAATCTCGGACGTGCACAGTTTATGTATATTGCAACATTTATCATTTAATTCAAACAGTAATCCAGCAAGGTATACTTGCGTGTGTCGGGTAGCTGCGAAAGCCAATGTCCTGCTCCTGAAGCCTCGGTTGTACGGTCCAGCAATCCTATATATGATATAATAATGTCAACATCAGTCGCTACAATAGCACGACTAAGACACACACTTGCAGCTATAGCTGACACAGGGTCTTGATTGTACATTTAGAGGGACCCCGTAGTACATATATAACTAATATAATACATGTCATATCTACATATATACACAATTACACATATATACATAAGTACACATATACAACATACATATATATAGTACATATATATTTATATGTAAAAATATACAAGATGGGCAAAAATGTACCCTTATATAGTATATACTAAAATATACTATATACTATATACTATATATATATATATATATATATATATATATATATATATATATATATATATATATATATATATATATATATATATATATACTTTGTGTATTAAGTATATTTATAGATATATATATACATATATTAATTATGCACTAATACATTAAATACACAATATATATATATTTATATATATATACAATTACATATATATAATACTAATACATACCATGTATTTAATACCTATATATAATATACCAATATATATATATATTTATATATGTAATATATATATATATATATATATATATATATATATATATATATATATATATATATATATATATATATATATATATATATACTAAATACACCAAACTATATATATATTTATATGCATATATTTATTATATCAATACACAAAATGTATATTTATATAAACACCAATATATATATATATATATATATATATATATATATATATATATATATATATATATATATATATATATATATATACATACATATTTATATATTTATACATTTATATATATACATATATACACAATATATATATAAATATATACTATATACATATACAATAATATATAAATACATTTACAATTTATATATAAATAGATATACGTTATAATACATAAACATTTATATATAAATACATATTAGATATTAATATATATAAAGTATTAAATACATGTATATAGTATATCTCTAGTATATATATATAACATATACAAAATACAGCATATATATATATATATATATATATATATATATATATATATATATATATATATATATATATATATATATAATACTGTTTATACAGAGGTATATATATAATATACAGAATACGTATTTAAATACTAAATAAAATACAGAAACATATATATATATACATGTATATAATCAGTGTAATACTAAATACGTATATAAATAATAGTATAAATACATAAAATAATATACCTATACGTAGATTAGGCCGAGGGGGATCCGTGGACTGGCCGTCGGCAGCGGGGGTGGCCGGGCGGAGCTCCGGCAGCGCTCGGGTAGTCGGCGGCTACAGCAGCGGTCAGCAGCTAGGTGTCGCTGCGGGGGCTGGGTTGGCCGGCTGCGGCGTCAACAGGGGGCGAGCCGCGGCGGAGAAGGAGGGGGCTGGTCGGGGGTGGCGTTGGTGAAGTGGGGTGGTCGACTGAGTAGCGACGGCGAGTCGGGGGACGTTCGGGGGGTTCGGCTCGGGCTGTGTGGTGCTAGTTCGTGGATGAGGATGGTGGTGATTGCGGTGGCTGTAGGCGGACTTGGTGGCGGGTGGCGGTGGCTGTGGGTAGGGAAAAGGTCGCCGGAGGGGGTTGGGTCCTTGCGGGGGTGGCCGGAGGCGGGTGTTGGCCGGGAGAGGGCGACGGGTTGCTCGAGTTGGGGTTGAGCTCGGGTTGAAGGTTTTTGGGAGTTAGGGTTTTGGATAGTGTATTTCTTGGGTTTTGTGCATTTAATGAGATATAATGTGATGTATATGTAGGAGAGAGAGTGGGGGGGCTGCCTTGGGATTAGGGCCGGCTGTGTGTTGTTTTTGGGGAGTTGGGGAGGCTTCATCATGATGAGGGGAGGGCTAGGATTGAAGCATTTCAAATGAAGGGTCATGATGTGCCCTCCAAAAAGTGATGCAAGTACATGAAAAATGGGGAGAAAATATATGGTGACCGGTCAAGGAATGTAGGCTCTTTCTCCATGTGGTTGGGCCAATGAGAGGGGAGCACCTCATTGCAATTTTGCACAAAGGCCCCTAAACAAATTGGAATTTACATAAATTCTGGAATTGGGGATTTGATGTAACAAAACACCATGTTTGGTATTTTGTATTGGGCTAGGATGGTGTATGGTGTTTTGTATGAGGCTTGTGGGTATGTGTGGGGGTTTGGGTTGGAGTTGGGTCTAATTTAAATGAGGTTAGGTCACTACATTAATTAATTCATAATTAATGCACCGGGTGCCCCTAAATTAATTTAATAAATACAGAGGGTCTAAATTGTAACGCCCCGCTCCGCGCCGGCGTTATGTATCAAGGTGAGTGGGCAGAACTTCGTTCTCTGATTCTTGTACGCCTTAATAATAACCTGAGTTTTTGCTTGCAATATTTTCTTAAGAGAATGATAGAACCTGCCTTGCATGTTAATGAACGAACTCACCTAGCTTGTCTTTGAAACAATGCCTGCTTAACGAGAATCCTGAATCGCCTGCTTAGAGTGCATGAATGTGTTCACTATCGTCTATGCTTCGAGAGAACCATACTGTGCCTGAACGTGTTCAAGTGATAAGTCGGATTGCCCCGCAACAATGAGTGTATTCTGATGGTTCGTCTCGTCTGCATACTAGAGTTTATTTGATAGTGTTCCATGCATTCGCACGCGGTCGGACAATGGCTATTGGTGGAGAGCTGAACTGCATGTGTCACGGCTGCTACCATGATAGTGCAAAGCAACCATGAGTCACAGCTGCCTCTAGCATCAGATAAAGAGTCATTGGTATGCTGTTCCACCAGCTGCCGATCCTGAGATACTCGGGGACCGCCCTGCATATAGCTAAGTCATTGTGTTGGCTTGGATAGTGACTGCCCCTAAGAATGTGCATCGTGTGTCTAGCTATGCATCTGACCCTCGAGTCGCACGAGACACGCTGCGCACACCCTGAAACATGAACGGTTTGCTTGCTTGCATATTCAATATGAAACTCTGTTTCCAAACATGTTTCTAAACAAGTAAATCGACTCTGCTAGAACTGCATGAAACGAACCTAGGTAAAACTAGAAAGATCACTAGTAATGTAATATTTTATAACATGATTACTTAGTGCCTGTTTGAGTGAATGCTTGTTTCTGTTCAGTTGATTTATCTCACCAGTACTTGTATAAAGTGCTGACCCACCAACAGTTTACTTGTTCGCATGTACTGGATCGTCCGAGGGAGCGATAGGCGTGCCACAGTCCCGAAGACCCGGAAATCCTGGTTTCGATTGTTGCCCCGAGAATGCTATCGTATAAGGGGGCATAATGTATGGAACGAACGTGTGCCTTTGCTAAAGGAAACCCAAGTTGCCTCGATTGTCCCGAATGCTCAGTTGGCTAAATGCATTACATTGTAACAAGTCCCTTTCTGCTGCTTACTCGATTGATGCGATGATAGCCAACTATCAACTTAAACGATTGGCCTTGCACGGGCGCAACCCCAGGCCCGTACGGCATCACGTCCCCCGAAAGCTCGAACGGGCCATTCGCTTGGCTCCCTTCCTCCCTCGCACCCGCGGGACGGGCGCGGTGATGCGCGTCCGGCGCGCCGAGGCACGGTGATACGTGTCCGGTTCGTTAATTCCCGGCCGCACGGGGCAGGGCAGGACGGAGCGGCGGCCCGGGCGGGACCGGGGCGGGACCGGGGCGTGACATAAATTGGGTGGCACAAGCGTCATTGGCGTGGTAGGCTCAGGGTACAATAATGTCATGATCTGGGTTGGTCAAAACGGATTGAGATTAGGTCTCAATTTCGATTGGAACGGACAACGAACGTAAATATGCAATTTATTTAATTTACGTACGGACGTTTGTAACGACTTTTGTGCGACTAAAATCAGGCACAAAAATCAGTATCCGGGGGTTGCACAAGGGTCATATGGTAGGTTAGTATGTCTAGGCCAAGTATATGGAATTTGTTTCAGGGTAACAGCTAGGGTAGTGTCCTAAATATCGGGACAACGGTAAGGTATCCTAAATAATAAAATTACTGCACAAATATTTAATACTCAGTATAATAAATTCTAATTAGGACCAAAATAACCCTAATCTCTTTATCTAAATCAATAAAAATAAATTTTTGATAATAAAATTACTGCACAAATATTTAATACTCAGTATAATAAATTCTAATTAGGACCAAAATAACCCTAATCTCTTTATCTAAATTAATAAAAATAAATTTTTGGTCGAGGGGGTTTACAAGGTCACCTTAGGAATATCAAAAGAAACAATGCATTTAAGTTGGAGAATTATAGAACTAATGGACAAGAGACTGACTGGAAAGGATGGAGCATGTAAAACATTGGATAATCTTACTGAACCTGTACAATTAACAGTACCCTTACTGACCACTGGCTGGAAAGTGCCATCAGCTGTCTGAATGCTGTCTGCTGATGCTAGGTGAGTGTAGGAAGAAAACTCACTAGCATTCTCCGTCACATGCCGAGATGCTCCCGAGTCGATAATCCAGTCTGATGATTTAAGGGAAGAGATAGATGCAAGGACAAGTGATTCGTCAGTACCTTCTGATGGATGGGCATACATGGCAGCGTTGCCCCTAACAAAGAATGAGGTGGACGCCTCCTCTGTTATACTCCTCATGTCTCCCAGTGCCTGGTCCTCCACAGTAAATGTGCCATCAGCTTCTCCGTTCCCTTCTGATATCAGGAGGTTCGCCCGATAACCTCCTCGGTCGCCTCGTCTACCCCCTCAACAATGACCACGTCCTCCATTATATCCTCGTCCACTACCTGAATCTCCCTCCCTAGGTGGTTTGGTACAAGCATACCGATGATGACCCATCTCCCCACAGTTGTAGCACTGCTGGTTATGCTGTCAAGGCTCTCCCTTAGATCCTGTGTTATCTGAGCTGGTGATCGCTAGTGCTGACTTTGCTTCGGGGGGACCACCTGTCCCGGCTTGCAGCCTGATGCGTGTCTCCTCCTGGATCATGACTGAGATAGCCTCCTCAAGGCTAAGGGATCTTTGGTTGGGCTAGAAGTAGGGCCGTCCTCTGTGCGAAAGCTGCAGTCAGTCCTTTGAGGAACTTCATCGTCCTCTCCTACAGACACACCTGTCTCTCCTTACACTTAGGGTCCCCGCAGCTCGTCCGATATGAGGAGTGATCATAATCCAACCACAAACGCTCCAACTCCGTGGCATACTCCTGTACCGTCTTCTCTCCCTGTACGGTGTCATCAATCTCCCCCTTTATCTGGAAGACCCGTAAGTTGTTTCCCACACCATCATAGGTCCTTCTCAACTTCTCCCACACATCTTTCACCATATCAATACCGTCTACTGTGGCGGCAATAGACTGGACCAAGGAGTTGAGAAGCCAGATGTAGATCACCATATGAGTGGACTTTCACTCATCGCGTCCTATCGAGCCCTCGTCCGGCTTTGTCGCCTCGCCCGTCAGGAACCCCTCCATATTTTTTCCTGCGAGGGTTCTTCTCACCCGCCGTGACCAACTCAGATAGGTGGCTAGTCCATCTAATTTCAGATCGATGGAGGGAAGATTCAACTCTGGCGACGTTCGTGTCGTGTTCTCACCAGCCGACATCGTCAACAACTTCATCAACGTCGTCACCTCTGCAGAATCTAGCTTCTTGATGATCTCCTCCATCGATGCGTCGTCTATCCAATCACGTCACGTCCGCTCCACGACTCACGCTCGTCCTCGTCGTTCGCTCCTAGATCCGAACATGTCCCCCCTTTTTTCAGATCTAGGCATCCCTATTAGGCGCTGTCTCGTGCTGGTGCGGAGGAGGCAGCATCACGCATGTCACAGCTGCCGTCGCAGCCGCAGCCGCAGCAGTAGTAGTAGCCGCAGCAGTAGCGGGACGGGGCATCAACAGCGAAGGGCGGCCTGCGAAGGGCGGAGAAGGGAAGAAGGGTGGGGGGCGTGGAAGAGTTCGGTGGAGGAGATCTAGAAAATCCTCCTGTGGGTTTGTGGAAGCTTGGTGACGGCTAGGGTTTGTGGAAACTTGGCTCTGATACCATGTTGAAATTAGTTAAATTTTTTTATTGATTGTCTCATTGGCATTATATAGCCTTACGGTCATTAGTACAATGATCTCAATCATTATGACAATAATCTCATAATAGAATATCCTGTGACATATTCTGGCATCCCAAATATGTCCTCAGGATATTCCCATGTGCTTATACTATACTTAAATATGACACCCAACATACCATATCAACAAAATCCACCCATACAGTATACAAAAATAGGTCAATACTAAGGACTGTCACCATTTTTTGACGGCTTGCATAATCAGAAATGTATAAATTTTGCAATCCTTGTTATACTTAATACTGTCAAAATTTTGACAGTCTTGTTTAACAATCTTGGATATGTACATAACTGTCAAATTTTTTGTAGTCTGACTGTAAATTTTTTTATATCTTCTAACATTTTTGTGTAGTGCCCTTAGCATTTTTCCAAAAAATATAACTAAGTACCAAAGTAAGAAAAAAAATACAACACATTATCCATAACCCGCGTACCAAACATCCTCCTACATGTCGTTCCCTTTGCATATTTGTTTTCTTCGACGTCCAAGTCTCCTAGCTTTGAATTAGCATCCACTATTAAAGAATCCATTTGTTCGCATTTGTTTATACTTTTTTGGGCCTCATATTTTCTACAAACATCTCCACATATACAAGAGCTTTCATTTGCTAAACCTATTTTAGATATAATTTCATTGAGTTGTAAAGTGAGATATTCAACTTGTTGTAACAAGGAAAAAAATATTTCTTATAAGAGATTGAAGTCCGTAATTCTCCACATCGAAGATTGTGTAGAAATCGACAAGCCCTTAGAATCAGAACTTATGTATAAGAATTCGACAAGACTTTCATATCAAAGCTTACAAGTGTAACTATTTTTATAATAGTGGATTAAAGCCTAAAAGAGTTCCGGAACTGTAGTGCCTCCCATGATACACTTGGTGTCCGTGTTCTTCACTTATTTCTAACACTTATTTTGAATTGACTATTAATATTCTTAATTGCGCTTAATTATTCGTTAAACCATATTCGTCCTCTGCTCTAAGGTGATTTCAAAAAGCACTCAAGAGAACACCTCAAAACTTTATTTAAGAGTGAACTTGGAGAAGAACATAAGAGACTGTTTTTCTTTGCTTTATAATCGACACCTTTGAGTTCAAAAGCATTCGAGAAGAACTTCGTCACCTTCGCGAAACCATCTTGATTCGAATAGTCAATGGAATATAATAATTGCACGTTGATCAAGATTTCATTACTACATTTTTCTTCTTCTTCAAAATATGTATAATTTTAGACTACTTATACAACTTTTATTCTAAAGTAGTTTTTAAAAATCAGACCGGACCGACAGATTCAACCGGTTGATTCGTGAACCGGTAACTTTTCGATCCGGTTCACTGTTGACCCATTATTTTTTCAAAATTCAATTGTAAATAAATTTTTTTTATAAAAATTAGTGTCTATAAAAGTTTAAACTTGAACCACCCAATGTCTCCGGGCCGGTTTTAAAACACTGTTGTAAAGTTGTAATTTGTGGACCAATAAAGTTTTCAACCATTCCTTGAAAAAAACCTAAACCCCCCAAAAACCAAACCCGAAACCCCCCACACGATGCCACATATCTCATTCTCTTCTAATCTCAAGCTCCTCTCCACAGCCCCCCTCTTCTCCAAACTCAAACCCCTCTCCTTCCTCCCCAAACCGAAACCCTTCCTTAAACCCCACCATTGCTTCTCCACCATTTCCTGTGCTTGGACAAACAACACAAGACGAAGAACTCCCTTTCTTCCACAGAGGAGACGCAGCGGTTCTACCGGCAGAGAGGAGGAGAAGGAGAAAGAAAGGGGTTTGAAAATGGAGGAGAAGAGGGAGGAGAAGGAAGGGACGGTGGGGGGTGGCTTCAACAAGAGGAGGGCGGAGGGGAGGGACAAGAACGACAAGCCTCGGAGCCTCGGGCTGAAGACCCGGAAGCTGAACCCGGTCAACACCATCTGCTATGTTCAGGTTAGGGCTTTTTGATCGGTTATGGGAATTGGGTGTTGGTTATTTTGGGGGAAAGTTTGGAACTTGAGGAGTGGAGTGGTGTGATTATTAGGGTTCAGGGGTTGGTTTTTGGTTCTGGTTAGTTGGCGAGGATAGGGCTGTGGAAAAGTTTGTAAATTGTCGATGAATAGTGTTTTTGATTTTTTTTTCCCCAGTTTTTTTTTACTTGATATTGGCACTTGAGTATTGGCTAGTTTTGAGAAAGTTTGGATCTTTAGGAGTGAAGTTGTGATTATTAGGGTTCATGGGTTGGTTTTTGGTTTTGGTTGGTGAAGATAGGGTTGCGGAAAAGATATATGAGGATTGGTGTAGGTGGTTCTCTGTGACAGGTGAATGGCACTACTGACAAGACGGAGGAGAGTTGGTTGACATAAGATGATGCTATCAAGGAGGGGTAGGGTTTCACGATCGGGGGATTGGTTGTTACCGATTTGGATAATGGACGTGGCAGAGCTCGGCTGCTAGACGGGCGGGCTTAGAGAAGCAATCTATATCAGGTTTGGAGGGAAGAGAGGCTTAAGAGGGATTATAATGTATAAATGATTCATTGATTTGGGAAGGAGTCTTACATGAAAAGTCCCATTGATTCTGGAAGTGTTTTCATGAAAAACAAAATAATCTTATCACAACAGTTATAAAAACAAAATGATGAAGATCCTTTCAGAAAAACTTTTATCCTTTAGAAAAACTGTATTACGTAAGATAATGTTCTCATACAGATTTTGAGAGGGCATTTTCTGTTAAAGAATACCAATAATAATAATCAATATTGTTGTCTAATCTCGACTTAGACGAGGTATTATATGTGAAAGATAGAATCTTGATACACTTTAATGTCTTATTATGACAAAGGTATAACTTTTAGCAACTTATGCTAACATTATCTAGAATAGCAAAGTGCAAAAAAGCGTTGAAGATATATTTCATTAAAGAATTGTACAGTTTGTTATCAGGGTATTTAACTAGGAGTAATAAGTTTGAGATGTTTTTTTTTGTAATTTAGTCTTTGGTGTTTTCTTAACTAAGTTAGTTTCATATGTGTTTTAGCATCATTGTATTAAGTTTTCTGATTCAAGCTAGTGTAAATTGGTTAGGCATCCTTTTTTTGGGCAACCTTGCTAATATATTGGTCATTCCTTTTTGTTTGTAGATTCTGGGGACTGGAATGGATACACAGGATACTTCGCCATCAGTTTTGCTATTCTTTGATAGACAGAGATTTATATTTAATGCTGGGGAGGTAGGAGATTTCCAAGTGAAATGTACTGATAGTTTATTTTTTTCAGTACTATCAGTCTTTTTGTTGTTTGTATGCCAACTTCCGTTTTGGATGTAAGTTTTAGTAACCAGTACATGACCCTTATTCGGGATGGAAATTTTGTAGATTTGTGCTAATTCCCTATGTCCCAGGCAGTTGTGGCTTGGTTAACTGCCTGCTATAGCCATCTGTTTGCCTGCTGAAAACTAGCTTAAGTTCAATGATCATTTCTACGTTTTCTATGTTCATTTTTGAGCCCAAGTATTCATTGACATAAGACCATGTTAACTTTTATGCCCCAAAACCAAAATGTCCACATAGGCATGATGATAGAGGCTTGGCAAGAAACTGCGGCTGTTGTCATGATACCCATGTGTACATTTTTGTGTGTGAGTAAACAATCAGCCATAACATGTTTGTGTGTAGATGCACATTGTCATAAGAACTGGCTTAAGTGGTTAGCTCTTGAAGACATAGACTGAGGAAACAATGTCGGAGGTTCGAATCTCCCCGGACGCACTTTGCACGTAAATATTACAGAGAGTTGAACCGAGATATTTAGGTAGCGGTTGATTGAGAGCCATACATGGAGGAGCAAATATTCATTTGTAGAGATTCATGTGTAGAGAATTGTGTGACCAACTGTTTTGGTTGAGTAGAGTGTGAGATGGAGATCCACCAGAACGGTGGATCGATGAAGGATGCACCAGACGCAAAAAAATTGAGGTTATATATATATATATATATATAGAGAGAGAGAGAGAGAGAGAGAGAGAGAGAGAGACTAGGACTTGGGAAACCATGTCGGAGGTTCGAATCCCTCTGGATGTGCTATGCACGTAAATATTAAAGAGGGATGGAATTATATAGTTAGGTAGCGGGTGATTGAGAGCCATACATGGAGGAGTAGATTGTTCATGGGTAGAGAATCGCGTGACCAACAGTTTGGTTGAGTAGAGTGTGAGATGGAGATCCACAATTTAGTTTAGTGGAGTGTGAGATGGAGATCCACCAGAATGGTGGGTCGAGGAAGCATGCATCAGACACAAAATATCGAGATTCGGCGTGCAAAGAAGTAGACCCGAATGTAGTCGAGGGAGATTGATGTAATAAAAATGCAAGCTTAAGTCAGAAAGCATGTGTGTATATATGTATGTAATTATTCTCTCTAATCATTCGATATAACAGGTACTTGAAACATCATACAAAAACAGAAGTTATAATTCATTTCATCTCTGCATGAGTAATGATTCAGATAATAAACTTTACAAACATGTGTGAGATGACGACACACTGACAATACATTCTATCATTTTAGCCATATCTTGCTTACATTTAGACTGACTAGACACTATGATATTCAAGTTAAATTGAACATGACAACTATTCACAAGTCGAAGCATGATAATACTGCAACAATTATCACCTATTATGTCAATTTATCATTGCATGAATATCACAATGCTTAGTGCTTATTAAGTATGTCATGACATTGTCAACGTGAGAGATGTAATGATGTCATTATAATTCTATCATTTTAGCCATAGTTTGATTACAATAATTAGTGAGCAGGCATTATGATATTCGAGTCAAATGGAACATGACAACTATTCACAAATCAAAGTTGAGGCATGATAGCCGTGCAGCAATTATAACCTATTGTGTCAACTTATCTTTACAAGGATATTGGTAATGATTTTTAGCATGCCATAATAGTGTGAACTTACTATCAGTATTATATGAAATACAACAACCTGGTGTTAACATTTCATTAGAATTTTCTTTTGTATAAGAAACTAGTATTGCAGCAATGAGCCAGTAGAATCTTAATCTCCAGTATCTTAACAACATAATTCATAGGGAACATTAACCCTAAACTTAGTAGATTGGTTTTGGGGCATGGATTGATAGGCTCCGGTGTTTTTGGGTGGTGTGTGATCCTGGAGGTGTAGTAATCCTGCTACAGTTTTGACTGTATAGTTATACTTGAGGTATATGCGTTGTAACCCTAAACATAAAACATTTTTAACTGTATAGTTATACTTGATGTATATAGGGAACATTAACCCTAATGTCAATTTTGTGATTCCCTAGATTTTCCAATGTTTATTTATTTTTGTATGAAATAATGATATGCTACTACAGATTGGGTTTGAAAGAATTCGATACCTTGTAATATTCTTGTGCAACAACTCTTATGTTGAATGCAGTTTAAAAAAAAAACCTGAAAGCATAGTTGAAACTTGAAAGAGAGCCTTCGGTTATAATTGGAACTCAGTTTTTTTCTTAGGACTTTCTTGTTTCATTATGAGTCAACTAGTTTCACCATACATTGTTAAATATCATGAATTTACTATAGAACTATAGATATCATATTCTCATTAAAAATTGGACATGTATGTAATTTTGTTTCTAACTGTCAACTATATTAACTTGTTGCTTTGCTGGTCAATCCTGTCAATTGTTTGGAGAGTCACCATGTTGTAGGCCCAACATATTTTTCTTACCGTACACATCTTTATTATTACCTGAAAAGTAACATTTTTATATGTATTTTCAGGGGTTACAACGTTTCTGCACTGAGCACAAGATTAAGCTATCTAAGGTACTGTAATTTGTAAAATACACTTATTTTTGGCATTCTTTTTTAAGGCACTCCATACCAATGAAGCCGTGTCATTTCAACATTTTGCGCTACTTCTCTTTTTGCTGACCTATTTTTAAACATTATGCTTTGCATTCATTTAGGTCTAACTTGAATGGTACTGGTTTGTAGTTAAACAAAATAAAAATAAAAATAAAGATCCCATTTATCTCTGGGTGTCATACTCATAACCTTTTTTTCTTTAGTGTGGCATTACTTATTTAATTTTCCCATCAGATTGATCACTTGTTCCTAACTCGTGTCTGCTCGGAGACTGCAGGTGGACTTCCAGGTATGTGATCTCTCTCATTTTGCTCATTTTGGAATTTTTTTTCATTGATCCAGTGATCATGTGTTTATTCTTATCAGAAGGCTTGGTTAGCATTCATTGTTTTAATCTCCAGAGTTTTAGCTTCCGTTGTATATCGGTATAGAAATGCATTCGTTGTATATCGGTATAGAAATGCATTCTTGATTTTTCTTTTTCAAATTTTGTACAGGTCTTCTGCTAACATTAGCAGGCATGGGAGAGGAAGGAATGTCTGTAAGTAACCTGTTGGCTTCTAATGCTTTTTTTTGTTACTAAGAAGGCTAACTTTTAATTATTCCCTTATCCAATAAATGAGACTTGGATTTAGTTTTCTCTGTGCCCATAACATATACTCTTTTTGTTTTAGGTGAACATATGGGGCCCTTCTGACCTTAAGTACTTGGTTGATGCAATGCGGTCATTTATCCCAAATGCTGCAATGGTTCACACTCACAGTTTTGGAGATACACAAAGTAATAGTGGAACTGCAGCTTCTAGTTTTGAAGATGGCAAATTCGTCGACCCCATTGTTGTAATTGATGATGAGGTAGTTCGTCTATCAGCTATTCCCTTAAGGCCAAGCCAATCTAGAGGTTTGATATATGCCTTTATTGATTCAAAAATTGTAGTTTTAGCTTTCTTTCATTGAGAAGGAAATAATATTTGGTTGTCTTTTCATTTCCCTGCTAATGAAGTTCACATGATAAACGAAAAGCAGGATCAGCAATAAAGCCTGGTGATGTTGCTGTGATATATGCCTGCGAGCTGCCAGAAATTAAAGGCAAATTTGACAAAGATAAAGCTGAAGCCTTGGGACTGAGAGCTGGTCCAAAATATCGTGAACTACAACTTGGAAATTCTGTCATGTCTGATGCTCTCAACATTATGGTGATTATATAGAAACTCTGAATGAAAATTTATTCTTGCTCAGTTTTATTGGGCCTATACTAAGTGATGTATCAGGGGACTGGAGATGAGCACATTCCATGTCTTAAAAAATTATCTTTTGATGCATATCCTACTCTTTTTACAAGCCAATGTGAATTTTCCTGATGACATGACCTTAATTCTTGTTCCTAGTTGGCTAGTTGAACTTTAGTTACAACATACTATGAACTAAAATTTATTTCCACATGATGCAGGTTCATCCAAGTGACGTGCTTGGTCCTTCATTGCCTGGTCCTATTGTGCTTCTTGTAGACTGCCCAACGCAATCTCATATGCAGGAATTATTGGCTCTTCAAGCTCTTAATTGTTACTATGTGGATTCTGATCATTCAAGAGATGGTAGTAAATCCGTCAATTGTATAATTCACATGGGTCCATCTTCTGTAACAAAGCATGCAGATTATCAGGAGTGGATGAAAATTTTTGGCAGTGCGCAACACATCATGGCAGGACATGAAATGTAAGGTTTGTTTGATCTGCAGTTATGTCTAATGTTGTAATTCTTTCTCTCTCGTAAAAACATACTTTGTGGTGTTTTCTACATCACACCTTTTTTCCAATTACAGTGATTTCAGTAGAAAAAATGATTTGAAGGTGTGGTTACATGAGTTTTGTATTCTAGATTGTTTCATTGTGTTTTAAGAGTTAAACCGCTGCCTCTTAAGAGTGAGTCGGGTTTGTAGCTGCGTTTCACAACCACAGTCATACTTCACCTCTTTGCTATAGTAACACCCTCTAATTTTGGTTATCAATTACTTAAAAATGGGAGATGGAATGCATGGAGAAAAAAGAAGGGTTGACAGAACAGAATGATGGAATCTCATGTTGATGATTTATCTCATGGAGCAACCAGGGAGTTCGAAGTGTTAAAGGCTACTAATTCTAGGTGCCATTTTTGGTTCCATACACCCATAAGGAATCAACTTTGCATACATGTAAACATACTCAGAAGTGTACGAGAAACTCATAGGAGACCGTACAAACGAGATAGGTAAACTCATAGGACACCCATACAAATGAGATAGGTAAAGGATATGCCATGTCATAGGAATTAGAATATGCATATAGCTGCTATAGTAT
This sequence comes from Iris macrosiphon, assembly GCA_036927795.1. Classification (NCBI taxonomy): domain Eukaryota; kingdom Viridiplantae; phylum Streptophyta; class Magnoliopsida; order Asparagales; family Iridaceae; genus Iris; species Iris macrosiphon. The sequence goes on along the minus strand of JAYESA010000005.1, from coordinate 17,142,792 downwards.
TGCTCTGTAAATGACAGATGAACTGGGTGGATGTTTGATGATGGCAATAGTTGAGGTCACATGCACAAGTCCACTGGTTTAGCAACTTTAGTTGATGAGTCTAGCTACGAAGATGGTGTGATAAAATTGCATAAAGTGGGCTAAGGAAGCACTAAACAGAGGAATAACACTTAAAAACTTCAAGCACTAGGTTGATGATTGAGAAAGAAGTACACAAAATTAGCCCACCAGTTACTAGCTATGGTTAGTAATAGTAGTAGTACATCTAGGAGGAACGCTACGTTGGATGGTAAAGCTGATTGCTTGACAGATTCTGGATGTCAAATGGAGGCAAGATAGACTGACACTACTGTACTGGTGACAACACATACCTGAATATTTCCACCTTGATTAGGGTTAACACTGCTAAATTAATTTGATCCCTTATAGTCTGCTCAACCCATAGGTGGTCAAAGCACAAGAAGACCCAAAATCTCCTACAGTTTGCTAATGATCATAATTTGATCCCTTAATAGTCTGCTCAACCCGTAGGTGGTCAAAGCACGATGAATGATTGATCATAAATACAGAAAGCTATCGCTCGAAGGTATCTTGTATCCATCTATATGGACCCCCATTTGTTTGACTTCGGATTGAAGTTACATTTATACTTTGTTTTTGTTCTACTAATCCTAAATCCCTTGGATTTCAAAGTTTCTCTACACACACACACACACACACACACACATATATATATATATATATATATATATATATATATATGGGTTATTTTGTATAAGGGAACCAGGTTTAGGACCTAATTAGACTTTGGGCACTGGGTTTGTCCGTTTTAGACTTTGGGTACTTGAACTTTTTTAATGACGAACATGCGTCATTAAAGACTCATTTCGTCATTGGAAGTCCAATTTCATCAGTAAAGTGTGTCACTAAAAAAATTCGGGTACCCAAAGTCTAAAACGGACAAACCGAGTACCCAAAGTCTAATTAGGTCCTAAACCTGGTACCCTTATACAAAATAACCCATATATATATATATATATATATATATATATATATATATATATATATATCACCAAATTGAGGTTCAGGGGCCACCATGATGTTATTTTCTGTCTGATAGTGCTACCTTAGTGTATATCTCTAAGTTAGCTCGTCTAAAGCTAGTTGGTTGAGGAGTTCCCTTTTGCAATTAACTATTAACATGTGAGTCTACGACTTCGTTTTCGACATTTATACTCAAAGAACACTTATCGGAATCGTCTTCTAGATGTATAATCTAATGCCTTTCAATTAAGGGTCTGTTTGAAATTCAAGAATGTAAAAGGTGGAAATTCAAGAACTGCACCTCTTGGAAGGACTGTGTGGATGAAGGTTTCTTGTCTCTCGAGAAGTGCAAATCGAAGCACTTCTTGTATTTGATTGAAGGATGTCGTGGCAAGGAGGCGGCTTTCCTACACTTTTTATTGTGTTTCGCTATCAATTTTTTTGGAAGTTGTTTATGGAGTAGGAAAGGTTATGGAAAATGGCAACAAACTAAAAGGTGGAAGTTCAAGAAGTGCACCTCTTGGCAGGGTTGTGTGGATGAAGGTTTCTTGTCTCCCGGGAAGTGCAAATCAAAGCACTTGTGTTTGGTTGAAAGATGGAAGTGGTGGCAAGGAGGCGGCTTTCCTGCACTTTTTATTTTGTGTCGATATCATTTTTTTTTTGGAAGTGGTATATGGAGGAGTAGGAAAGGTTATGGAAAATTGCAACAAACTAAAAAAATTGTACTTCCAGTTCTCACCCACTTCCCCTTTTGGAAAGAAGAAGATGAAGTAAAAGGGAAGGGGACAAAGGTCACTATTGTGTCAGAGGAGCACTTCTTGTGGAGTTCCTTCAATCCAATGCCAGAAAGTGAGTGAAAAGGAGAAAAGGAGTGGGTGAGAAATCCATTCTTTTTGCAATCCAAACGTGGCCTAATTGTCGAAGAAATTTCCAAACGTGGCCTAATTGAAGAAGGAATTTCCAAACGTGGCCTAATTGTCGAAGGAATTTCCAAACGAGAAACTTCTGATGATTCTGTTTATGCAGAAGAAATATTTTAATGTAAGTATTGACTTTCTTGTTAGATATTCTTTACAACATGTCAACAACAGAGAAGTATTGTAAATATACTGATGGAATCAAGCATCGGGTAACACATTTGGGATACCTGCTAACCACCCAAAGTTAATTGAATTGGTTTCCAAAGAGATACTTTCATCATTCTATATCTCCAGGCAAAGGGGAATACCACAACTGCACTCTCCTGGTTTTCCTTGTGATTTGATAAATGTGCTCTGTGCAATACCCTGGTAACGTGGTCTTGTTTATTTGAAGGCAAATCATGAATATTATGCTTACTGCTAGAATGAGTTCTGTGACTTGAGAAATGCATATTTCAAAGTTAGCACTTAGTGCAATAAAGCCATGGCTCTTGGCTGGTCAAAATTACAGACCTATTTCTTATTGGATAATCTATTAGTTTTTTGTACCTTTTGTAGGAAAAATATGGAGATCCCTATCCTCAAATCTAGCTCAAGAATTTCATCAAGACTCAACTACCTATGTCCTAACCTCTTCCCAGCTCCAGGATTTTGGTCTTTTCAGCATATCAACTCTCCAGACCCCAATGTACCATGTGAGGTTTGTTCATATGTCATCAGTGAACTACTCTCTTTCACGTTTAATCTATTAAATAAGTGATAACTAGTTCTTTTTACAGGAGATTAAGTCTAGAAGTCAGTGTGAAAGCATTTCAGCTGATAATCTTCTTAAGGTGTGTAACTGGCAGCACTCATTCTCTGATGGTTTCTCTCTGTCAAAATATGAATGTAGAGCATGTATTGCAGATGTGTCTCAGTTTCCTAAATGCATAACTGTACACGTAGTTTTAATTTAATTTACTTTTTATAACTTTTATACGATGGAGTGATTTTCAAGTTCTGACTTGCATGTCAAGCATTAGGTTTTCGTTTGTATAGTGTATCCACTTCAGCTCACTGGGAAATTAGTTTGGTAGTAAGTTGTTGGCTAGAATTGACTAACCTTGATTAAGTTTTGCCTAACAGCAGATGCCTAACCATAATATCCTTCTCAATATAGGAATTTTGCCAGAAAACTACAATGTCTACTGTAGCTAAGGTTGGATTTAGAAAAACGTTAATTTTGGAGGGACGGGATAAACTTTATCTTAGAATTGAGGTCAGAATTAGCATTAATGGGCCTATGATGCAAGCATTAGGATGAGTTGGGGGGTGTTCTTTATGTTGGTTTTGCTTCCAATGCCACCAGGGCCTGCTCGCCTATCTTCTATTAGATATGGGCGGAGACTATGTTGCATGGACATGGGAAAATGGTCTCCATATCGTGCAACATAGGTAACTAGTTATGGTACATTTCTGAAAGTGTCCGTATCCTGTATCAGTATTAATGTCTGCATTCATGCAACATAGGCAGGAGCTTGCGATTGATTTTGGAAGTGTGTGCTTCTCGGATTTTAGGCCAATATTCAGGGGGCATAATGAAGTATTTCCTGAATTGCTTCCTTTTTTTATTTCTAATGTTTCTGAATTAACTTCTTGTGCAACTTCAAAATCGTCTTGGAGGATCCATCTGAGAAACTATTAGCCTTTAGATGTATATTTTAGCTGATGGTTCGTTATGTTATTTATATTGATCACAAATACAGAAATACTGGATGTTAGGTTATTAGTGAAGACGTTTCCCAGTTGCATTACCTGGATGCTAGTTCGTAGAAATTTCATGTTGAACTTCTTTTATGACATAAATATTGAATCAGTCATTTTCCGGTTGCTTTGCTCCCTGACTTTGTTCTATATTTGTTTCTGACTTAGCCGGTTGAGAGAATATAATTCATTATTATAAAAGCGTTATATAATAAGTTAATAGCACTGAAGTGGTAGTTACCACAATTTCATGGTCATTTCATGTTCTTTATGTTGTTGTGCACCTTTCCTAAATATCCACGGGTACCTGATGTCTTTATTCTTAGGTCTAATTTTATTATATGATTCTCTGGCTGACATATTTCGGTTATTGAAAACAGTTGTTTAAATAGTTACCACTATGAACTGGCTCCATTGTTTTTTGAAACAAGAAATAATATGATAAGAAATGGTTCCCTTTTATGCATTGCAGTTTCATTTGCGTCCCCTTACTCAACTGGGATTGGATCGTTCTCTTGTTCCAAGTTCCCTGAATTACAAACAGACCGTCTCTGAGCTTGTTTCAGAAATCCCAGAAATAGTCGATGCTGCCAAACATGTTAGTCAATTTTGGCAGAGTCCTACAGAAAGTAATCTGTTGATGCATCAGAAAGACGATAATATAGTTATGGTGGAAGAACCATGGATAAATGAAGCTTCATGCAGTCTCAAAGCAAATATGGAGTTACGAGAGGAAGTTGTTCCTATAGACAGTATTCCTCATGTAAATCACATTCAGAAAGAAGGGGTTGATTTGAATGCTGATTATATTCCCTCCTGCTTGGAGAATATAACAAGGGAAGACATGGAAGTTGTTCTTCTGGGTACGGGCTCATCACAGCCATCCAAATATCGCAATGTCAGTTCCATTTTTGTCAATCTTTTCTCAAAAGGAAGTTTACTGCTGGATTGTGGGGAAGGAACTTTGGCACAGTTGAAAAGAAGGTTAGATTCGGCTTCTTGTTTTCTTAATGATTCATGCTATTATCTCATCTTTCTGATGTTCTGTCTGTGACTATTTTTTTTTTTGGTTTTAGATTTGGTGTGGAGGGGGCTGACAGTGCAGTGAAAAGTCTAATATGTATTTGGATTTCTCATATCCATGCTGATCATCACACTGGTCTAGCCCGAATACTAGCTCTACGGTGTCAGTTGTTGATGGATGTACCACATGAGCCTTTGCTTGTGATTGGGCCAAGGCCACTGAAGAGATTTTTGGATGCATACTCTAGGCTGGAAGATCTTGATATGCAGTTCTTGGATTGCAGACACACAACTGAGGCTTCACTTGATGGACTTATTAATTCCCATGATAAGAGTGAGGAGTCCTCTCTTAGAAATGTAAACAAAAAGGAAACTAGAGATGGCAGAGCAGAAACCAGTTCATCTAACCCTTTAGAATCTACATTATTTGCTCAAGGCAGTAGAATGCAAAGTTACTGGAAGAGACCTGGAAGCCCAGTTGATACTGTTATCACTCTTCCAGTCTTGATGAGATTAAAAGAAGTGCTTTCTGAAGCAGGTTTAGAAGCTCTATATAGTGTCCCTGTTATACACTGTCCGCAGGCATTTGGTGTCGTCTTGAAAGCTGCTGAGAGGATTAATAGCATGGGAAAAGCTATACCAGGATGGAAGCTCGTCTATTCCGGTGATACTAGACCTTGCCAGTCGCTCATAGATGCATCTTCTGGTGCAACTATTCTTATACATGAGGTTAGTATATATTGTGGGTACTTCTGAGTTTAGCTTATAGACATTGTTGTGGTCCATAGGCTATAGATGTTATCATCTATGTTGCACGGACATTGGAAAATGGTGTCTGTATCTGTATCATGTTCGTATACAAGTATCAGTGTATACTAGTATCAGTGTCCGTATTCGTGCAACGTAGGTGATTACAAATTACAGATTTGAAAATGTCCATATTCCATACCCATATGGTGCCCTTATCCGTATCAATGCAACATAAGTTATCATTGAAGCATGAATAGAGGGATACAATTGACTCCTTAAGGGTGCGTTTTGTACGCGGAATACTATACAGTCAAAATTCTATATTCTTGGAAATTAAATTCCTTGGAATTAAATTTGTGCGAAAATTATATCCCCATGTTTGGTGAATAAATAAATATTCCCAGGAATATATAGTTTATATTAAAAAAATAAAATATTTTTGATTGATGATTAAATATATTTAATAGTTTTTACTTTTTGTTTGCGACTTTTTATAGTTTAGATGGTTTATGCGAAATACTATATAGTTGGGAATCCTATATTCCTAGGAATTAAATTCCCTGGAATTAAATTTGTGGGAAACCCCTGTTTGGTGAATATATAAATATTCCTGGGAATGTATAGTTTATATAAAAAAAATAAAACATTTTTGATTGATGATTAAATATATTTAATAGTTGCTTTTTGTTTGTGATTTTTTATAGCTGAGTTCGTTAAGGTTATAGATTAGTAATCGAAGAACATGGTTCAAATCATATTTATAAATTTTTTACTTATTAATTAATTTTTATGATCCGAACATAACCAAACTCATCCTGATGTGAATCGGACCCAACAAAAAAAGAGAACAAAAAGAACAAAAAAAAAACCAAAAAAGAAGGAGAAAAAGTACTTTTTTAAATAAAAGGAAAACCGGAATTAAAAAAAGAAAAATTTTAAAAAAGAAAAATATGTAAAACGATAAAAAGAAAAAGTCAAAAAAAGGAATTTTAAAAAACGAAAAAAGGGAAAAAAATGGAAAAAGTAAATATGGAAAATAAATAAAACGATAGAAAAAGAAAGAAAACGAAATAATAATAAAAAGTAAGAAAAAAGGAAAAAACAAAAAATAATAATATACCCATTGGTTGAAATCGGAATCAGCCGAACTCGGACCCGTACCCAGTTTATTCTCGTGGGAAATTAATATACCCATCTATTTTGGGGACATGTTTTCCATGATTTATGGGAATATTGTTTTCCCATACATTCAGAATTTTTCGAAATAAATTTTATTAGTCAAATCAAACACGGTAACAAGTTTCCCGCCCTAAATTTGTCCATGAATAAAACAAAAACTCTTGCGTCCAAACGAGCCCTAATACTAATAGTCATATTTTCTGAACACGAACATCTGTTGAAGTTTTAGCTTCTATACAGTTTGGGTCATTTAGCCCTGCAGTTAACAATGATTTGATGATTGTAAGAAAATCTATAGTAGATATACTCATCAGCGGAGTTCTTGTTATATCATTTCTGCAGGCAACTTTTGAGGATAGCATGGAGGAAGAAGCAATTGCCAGGAACCATAGCACAACAAAGGAAGCTGTCGGGGTGGGCGCGTCAGCGGATGCATATCGCATTATCCTTACCCATTTCAGCCAGAGGTACCCGAAAATCCCCGTTTTTGATGAAACCCACATGCACAGAACGTGTATTGCGTTTGATCTGATGAGTGTTAATGCGGCCGACCTGCCTGTCCTTCCAAAGGTTGTTCCTCATCTCAAAGTTCTCTTTAGGAACGAAATGATTGTCGATGATGAATCCGATGATTTGTTGGATTCCGTCATGTACCGATAGATTTAAAGAAATTTTGTGACATTGCTGTCTTTCTTTTTTTCTTCTTCTTTTTTTGAGTAAAAGGATTGGATTTACATAAATTTTCCTTTTCTGTACATTTTTTGATGGTGGACCTTTAGAATTTGGAAGGGAAATTGTAATATGATGATGTGGGAAGTCATTCCTTCCAAAAGATCCTTTGTTAAATTCAATAACATCATACCGAACAATGTATTTTTCTTTTACCAAAGCAGAATATCTTGTGATACTAGACGGGGACGAAAATCTGGAAACATATGCAAACCATCCATCCATCCATTTCTCTTTGGTTGCGATTACAGAACAGAATGTATTTCTCAATTTTGTTTTACAAAGAAGAGCCTGAACACCTGGAATAGTCTTTTTGGCTAGCTCGTCCCTTGTGTTAGTTTTGGTTCGGCCAACAACTCCCTTTAGTTTTGGTTCTACTTCAAATGGCTTAGAAAAATGTGCTTTTTTTTCCCTTTTCTCGGATGCTTTAGTGTTGGATTATCAACTTTTTTAAGCCATTGCCGAGTTTTATGGTCAGAAAATAGGGATGGCATCCGGGCGAGTAGGGACCGGAGACCATACTTTTCATCTCCATCTCTGATTAGTGTATTCCCATTTCCGATTAGTGTTTGAATTTCTATCTCCATCTCCGTTCGGGTTCAGTTTTGTATTCCCGTTTCCATTAAATAATGCACTCCACGTCCCCTTTCCCGCCCCCGTTAAGCAATGTACTCTTCGTTCTTGTTCCTCTTCCGTTAATACTTTCGAGGCCGGGTTTTCTTGTCTCGTCTCCTGTCTCGTTAACAATCTTTTATGTACATTATAAACTTACAAAAAAATATTTCCATTAAAAAAAAAATATACAAGACATGTTAATAAAATTTTGTTTCCATAAAATAAAATAAAAACATATACTACTATATAGAGAAAATGTTACAATACAACAAAAAAGAAATATTAATCCAACAAAAACATACAAATACTAAATAGAAGTCTATAATATAAAACAATAAAGAGAAAATATTAAACCCATAAAAATATATTCCAAATAAAGGTCTATAATTCCATACAACTAAAACATGTTGGTATAAGTAATCGGGATCGGGGATTTACCGGAACGGGAAACCATATCCGGCCCCGAATCCGACCGGAGATTTTTTTTTTAATCTTCATCCCTGCCCCCGTCTCCGTTTTTAAATTTTCAAATCCGTCCTCATCGGTTAAAAAAAATTCGGGTTTCCATCGGATTCGAAAGAAATTGTCATCCCTAATCGAAAAAACTAACAACAGCTCTCACTAAAGCGATGAAGGTCTCATCGATACAACTTAACATATTGAGTGACTACGATAAAGGGGGAGATGCTCTTTTACTCGACTGGACGGATAGAAAGATAATTATGGATCATAAGCTATTGACAACTACCTAAACGACTATTCCATTTAGTTTAAGTTTGATCAACTATTCCCTTTTGTAGGATAGTTTTTTATGCTCATTCTAAAAAATAAACGGACCGGTATCAACATAATGTTTGTTTGTTTGTTTGTTTTCATTCGATTTTCATTAGGAAGATGTACGAAAGTTGAATTTTGTTTAGAAAATTACTTATACAGCATAGAAACTTTCTAAAATTATCTGTGGAGCATTGAAGTTTCCATTTTGAAGATAAAGCATTGAAACGTCATTTTTAAGGACGTTTATCAGTCGAATCCCAAAAACGTCCTTAATAAGAACGTTTGTTAGTAAAAAAAAAAAATTATTGCCAGCTTTAGAAGAGAATTAAAGAACAAAAAATCAGATTGCTCAAAGGACGAATTCTGCCGGCCAATTCATACTCTCTTTTAATTCTCTTTAATCCGCAGTTAATTTAAAATTAGCACAGAAACGTCTTTAAAAAGAATGTTTTTGGACAATTGCTCAAAAACTTCTTAAAAATAACGTTTCAATATTTTATATACAAAATTAAAACTTCAATGCTCCGTAGATAATTTTTAAAAATGTCTATGTTGTATAAGTAATTTTTTGAATTTTGTTTCAATGTAGGTACATTTAGACATACCTCTAATCCATTTAGCCTAGGTTTTTAGAGTCAGATATTAAAAAATAGCTACAGGGGTAGTGCACATCGCCTCGTAAATATGGTGCTTGGATCCGTCCTTAATATTTTGTACCTGATTTGTGTGTGCTGCAACGTAATTAAAGTACGAAAGTTGAGTGCCAAGTTAAATTAACCCCGTTATATAAACATAACTTAGATTGACCTTCTTTATATTATTTTATTATTTCTACAACAAAATATTTCAATATATATACATATATATATATGGTATAATCTCGATAATTTAATATCTAATAAATTTATAACCTAGCTAAAAATAAATTTGGCCAGCCAGCTTTGGAGATAATATTCTAAATTAATAATTTGCTAAATTTAATACATTATAAAAAAATTATATAGGTCCTAAATACTATATAAATTAATAATAGAGTTATTATTTTATTAAATATAAGTTGATCATTGTTTGTTTTTTCTTGAGACTAACGTTACATTGGGTTTGATCTCTAACTTTTCTTAAGATTGTGTGATTTTCTCATGAGTTATTTAGTAACAAGATCTTACATAATAGTTAAAATTAGAGTTTTGATCGCCACAGTAATCAGTGTTAGATTTTGGATTTCGAAATTACTTTACATTATCTGATAACAAAGATGTGGTCCAAACACAACTTGATGGAGGAATTGATTAATAACTCAGAAAACTGAATTATAAATGGTAACCAAACACTGCCTTAGCCTTTACTTGTCTTGGTTTCCCTCCTTCAAGTTGTTTTGTTGTAAGAGAATGACATGAGTGGTAGTATAAAGAAATAATCTAGTTTCACCTATATATGTAATTCAAATTGTTCTCCATGCCCTCTATATCAACTGATCCACTTTTTCGAAACGTCAATAGATTGAGAAAAATGAAATTTTGAGAGTAACATTTTTTTGGAAAATCTTTTGTCTTCTCCTTTATTTTTTAGAAAATTTACTATACAAAAAATATTTTTAAATAAATTAACTATAACGATACTATTTTTGAAATTTTTGAACGGGCAAAAATCGAGTGTGTTAAATTTTTGCCAACCCAGTTGGCAAAAATTCAGTACTTTGACCCGCTGGTGGGTGGAGTGTGGGTTGGTTCGGTTTTAATGTTTGGGTGAGTGTTGATTTTTTTTTTTTTTTAAAGTCGTTTGGTTTAGTTTTATTTAGATTTAGTTCTTTTTAAAAAAAATTATTGTAACAATAATTTTTTAAATAAATTAGAAAAAAATAAAATTTAACATACAAAATAAAATATGCAAAAAATTTGTTGTATATAAAATATTTTTAAATAAATTAACTAAAATGAAACTATTTTTAAAAAAATTGAAGTCAAGAAAACTTTCGCCATATGGAATGGCGAAAATATGAAAAAAAAAATTAGATTTGTCAAATTTTCGCCAAATGGGTTGGCAAAAATCTGACAGTGTTTTCTTGTTTGTTTGTTTTGGTTTATTTTTTTTATGTTTCTTGTTGTTGATTTTTTTGGATAGTTGGGTTTTTTTTTTCTGGTTTGAATTTTTTTTTTTTTTAAAGAGTGCCTTTGTTTAGTTTTATTTAGGTTTAGTTCTTTAAAAAAAATGTTGCAACAATAATTTTTTTAAATAAATTAGAAAAAAATAAAATTTAACATTCAAAATAAAATATGCTATTACTGAACATCCAAAAGTAAAAATAAAAATCTGCCGTAAGAAAATTACGTCTGCCTCGAGCAGACTTCGAACGGCCATAACTATTTGTTTGAAAATCATTTTTTGTCAAACAATAGGTCGATTTATATGTTTTCGACGAGAGTAACACAATTCGTGTAGAAAAAAATTTCATCCGAAGCAAGACGCACATGTTACAGGCAAAAAATATAAAATTTAAAATTTAAAGTATCATAACTTTTGACTGAGAGATCGAAACAAGGCTCAGCTTGTGCCAAAATGACCGTAACGAAAAGTACTATGAGATAAACTGTTTTACCGTCTGACGGACTTCGAAATATTTTAGAATCGCAAAAAAATGATGTTTCGACCTACAAATTTTACTTTCTGTCATTTTAGAATCACAAAATATATTCTCGTGTATATTTTGTATTTTTTTAATGATAAAATTATCTATTTATAAATAATTTACTAATCGTAATAAGATCGATTTAACTTTCGATTACGGTAGAAACTTTAAGGGTCTGCTTGGTAATTGTGGGAGTAGCGGTTATGAAGTATTTTTAGAGTACCGATTATGAGGGTCCGTTATTATTTCAAAAATAAACAATCGGTTCAAAAATATCCCAAAACCAGTAAAAACACTGTTAAATTTTTTTTTGAGAATTTTGCCAACTCAGTTGGCGAACTATTTTGTTATTGTTTCAAACTTTTTTCTTTTTTTCTAATTTATTTAAAAAATTATAGGTATAACAAATTTTCTGCAAGAAATAATAAAATTAAAAAAATAAACCAAATAAAACTAAAACCAAACCTACAAAAGAAAACCCAAAAAAAACAAATAAAACCCATAACAAACAAAAAAAACAAAAAAAAAATTATTTTCTTTACAGCAAATTTCTCAGGATTTTTTTTTTCTGTAAAAAAAAAAATCAAACCCAACTCTCTCAAAAAACAACACACAAAAAACCCAAAATAATAAACCAAAATAAACCCAAAACAAAAAAACCAACAGAAAACCACCTGCACCCATGACTTAAACCGGTTAAACAGAAGTTGCTAAATTTTTGCCAACCCAGTTGGCAAAAATATGGCTTTATGTATTAAAATATAATTTGCTGAGTTACGAGGATATTAAAATATGATATGCTGACTTTTCGCCATCCAAGATGACGAAAGCTTTCGTGATTTCAATATTTTACAAAATAGTATCCTTTTAGGCAATTAATATAAAATATTATTTGTACAACAAATTTTCTGTAAATTATGCTATCATTTAACATTCAAAAATTTAAAACTTTTATACCGTAAAAAAATTACGTCTACCGTCGAGCAGACTTCGAACGCCCATAACTATTTGTTGGAAAATCGTTTTTAATCAAACAATATGTCGATTTGTATGTTTTCGACGAGAATAACACAATTCGTGTATAAAGAATTTTCATCCGAAACAAAACGCATATGTTACAGACAAAAAAATATAAAATTTAAAACTTTAAAGTATATGGGATAAACAATTTCACCTTTTGACCGACTTCGAAAAATTTTAAAATCGCAAAAAAACGATATTTCGATATCCAAAATTTACTTTGGGTAATTTTATTTTCGGTTATTTTCGGTAATTCGATATTAACGAGTAAAAATTGGTCTCTTCGGACCCTCACACGTTATCATATAATATATCATTGTGAAGATGATTGAAAATGGAACGAGAATATATATTTTATTTTTTTAACGATAAAATTGTCTATTTATAAAATAATTTACTAACCGTAATAAGATCGATTTAACTTTCGATTACGGTAGAAATTTTAAGGATCTGCTTGGCAATTGTGGGAGTAGCGGTTATGAGGTATTTTTAGAGTGCCGATTATGAACGGTGATGAGGGGTTCGATTTTGAATGGTTTTAAGTAGCGACTTTTAAACCAATCCAATCCATGCTTGGTAACAAGTTATTCTAATTTTTTTTACAAGAATAAATGAAATAAAATAATTTGGGATTTTCATAAACAATCGAATATTTTCATAAATAGAATAATAAAACCTCTCAAAACCAACGCACAAATAATCAAACCCAACTATCCTAAAAAAATAACACAAAAAAACCCAAAAAAAAACTAAACCAAACAAAAAAAAAAACTAAACAAAAAAACAGAAAACAAACCAAAGAAAATCCATAGTCATATTTTCGTCAAGTGGTGAAAAATGTTAAAATATATATATATATATATATATATATATATATATATATATATATATATATTGTTCATATTTTTGTCATTTGTGATGACGAAAGCTTTCGTAACTTTAAATTATTCTAAAATACTTTCGTTGTAGGTAATTTATTTAAAAATATTTTCTGTACAACAATTTTTCTGTTTTTTTTAGATGCATTTTGCCTTCTCCTTTATTAGTTCTTCGATCATATTCACATGTTCTTGGTATTGAACAATCCACTCATAGAGAGCCTTCTCTAGGTTAGAAAATTTTACCTATTTGTGTCCTTTAACTCCGAAGACCACCGTTTGGTCGCATTTGATATCGCTCTCGACTCACAAGCAAGTGAAAATTTCTAAAATGTATTGTTGCAATTATTTTTTAGTGCTATTGGATTATCTTTGTTATACTCGCACAATACTTTATGCATTTCATCCGTCATTGTTGATTCTTTACTACTTTGAGATGAGAATCCATTTTTGTGTATATGGTGTGTTTGACAAACTTTGAGAAGAAAGGTTTTATGTGGAAATATTTCTCTGACTTATTTCTTAATGATTAAGGGGAAGAAAACCTTTTCTATATAAATTACGTCAAGCAAATAAGAAGAAAGAAAACATACATGGCTAATTATAGTACATAGTTATGGTGATACTAGTCGCGTTCACGTGTGTTGCACGTATCAAAAAAAAAATCTATGATATTACTAACAAATTAGGTAGACATTTAAATTATATTAAAATATTTTAAATATGATTTGAAAATATTTTAATAATGATTCATTATAAATATATTTTAAATTTTTTGGATATATATTTAATTAGATAATACCATGTAGTTAATTTAAATATAATTTTAATTTGAATATATTTTATGTTTGTTATATTTTCAGGTGGTTTTCAATTGTTTTCTCAATTATTCGAAAAGAAAACATATGCGATAATTTTTTACTTTTTTATATTAATAATTGATGATATATATACGACTTATACAATTCATTATTTTTGAGCTATTTCTAAGCCGTATTATAATAATAGAGATAGTACAATATTATGGTAAAATAGTTAGATGGCAATATTTCTAACTATATCTATATTTATTTCCCAATGTAGCCAAACTATTAGTCTTCCTTTCTTGATGTCAATCAAAATTATTAACCTATATCTCTTTGCATATACCTTTTTTCTTTCTTTCTTGCCAGTGTTGTCTTACTATGAATTTTGCTTATTTAAATAATATTTTTACTTAGTTAAATGTCCATAAAACGAAATAATATACAATCTATTTTTTGGACGAAAAACAAATATAGATTTATGAATATTTCTTGCTATAAAAAAAATGCTATTTGGCTCCCTCTAACAAGAGGGAACTACAACTCCCTAATAGGTGGCTTTTATAGATCGGTTGAGAAACAACTTATTATTAAACATTAAAAAATTAAAAAGTTAAAGTAAAAAAGTTAAACTGAAAGTTAATTTAGATAGTTAACTTTCTAAATTAAATTTTTTTAGATAGTTAACTTTATAAATTAAATTTTCAAATTATTTTTTAGACTAACTTTTAAAATTAACTTTTTTAGAATGCCACTTATTAGGGAGTTGTCACCTCTCTTTTGTTAAAGGAAAAATATAGACGAAGGGGGGGAGGAGGTCAGGGTCCAATAAGGGAGGGGGAACGTCAGCTTTGGGCTGGCTTTCGGTCTTCGCGTTCACTTCTTTCCCCTCTCCCCCTCCCTCCCCCTTCTTCCAATGGAGGGCCGCCATGTCAGCCCTCGGGCTGATGCGCTGTCCTCCGCGCGGTCTGTGTAGAAGCACTCTTTGTTAGAGGGTGCAAATATCATTTTTGATATAAAATACATAGACTATTAGTTCGTACGAGAAAATAAATAAAATGTACAATATTTAAAAAATTAAAAATACCTTAGTAAACTAATAAGTTACTAATTAATATATAGAGTTAATTGTCGAAATGGTACATGAAGAATGTAGTGTTTGTCATTTTGGTGATCGAACTTTTTTTGGGACCGAAATGGTGCATGAGCTTTTGCATTTTGGTTCAATTAGTATAATTTTGGATAAAAAATCAATAAAAATGGACATTTGATGGTCACGTGTCATATTTTTAATGGTTCTTTTGTAAACCCCCTGAATTTTCAAAATTTTAAAAACTGGATTTTTCACAATTTTCTGGAATTTTCTGTAATTTAAAAACAGGGTTTTAATTATTTAATAATTTTTAATTGATAATAAATGATATTAAAATATTATGAAAATAATATTTTTGGATGTAAAATGAAAAACCGGACTTAGGGTAATTTTCTGGAATTTTATTGGGCCTCGGACCTATTTTTAAAAGCCTAAAAACTATTTTATAATTAATTAATTAATTACTGTTTATAATTATTTTTATTTATACTGTTATTATTTTATTTTTATTTTCTGTCTTGGGCCCGGCCCGGCCCAGTGGGCCGAGCCCATGGATCTCAGCCCAGCCCTCACTCACCCTAACGGGTCGGACGGGTCGGCCAGACCCGGGTCCGCACCCGACCCGCATCTCCCTCACCCGCTCCCCTCCCACGTACGACCCCGCGCCGAGAAACCCGCCGCCCGCCGCGGGCCCGTCAGCCACGACCCCACGTCGCCTCCCCCTCCGACCTCTCCGCCACGACGCCCCGGCCTCAGCCCTCCCTCGACCCTATAAATAGCCTCCCCTCCGCCTCTCTTCCCCCCAAACCCCTAAACCTAACTCCGGCCGACCTCCTCCCTAACCCGCCGCCCTCCGCAGACCACCACCCGCCGAGAGCCCCACCTCCAGGAACCGCCCTCCTCCTCTCTCCTCCTCCTCTCTCCTCCTCACAGCACCGACGCCGGCCAGAACCCCTCCTCCTCTCTCCCCGCGGTTGCTGTCCTCCCCTCCGCCGGAGTCGCAGCCACCACGCCGACGATCCCCCGCCCGGCCGCAGCTCGCCCCGCCGAGTCCAGCCTTCTCCGGTGATCCCCCAGCCAGCAGGACACGCGGACACGCGGACATAGCTCCGACACAGGATTCGGACACGGACTCGCGTGTCGGACACAGTTCAAAACTCCGGTTTTTCGGGTCCCTTCAGGTACTCATAACTTCCTGCTCGTAACCCCGATTCCGATTCCGTGAATTTCTACGCGAAGCCTGTATGACCCTCTCGGTGTCCGGACAAACCGTTCGGGGCATCGCGACCTGTGGCGATCGCACACCGCGATCCAAAAACAGGAAAAACCAGACCCTGTTTCACCCCGGAACTGAGTACGCCCCGCCAAACGGGACGACTTGGTCGCGCACGGTCTTCACAGACACGAGCGCCTCGTCGATACGGACGTGTGGGATTTCGCGGAAGTCGATTTGGGTGTGCGTGCACACCGGAATCAACGCGTATCCGCAGACATCGCCCCGTATCCGTACTTTCTGGAACGCGTCCTAACTTTGTGTACACACGTCGGATCGAGACAAAACTTGCGCCATCGGACTCGTAGCGATACGCTGGTCCTGTGGGTCAAGTTTGGTTCAATTCTGAGAACGTTGACGAAATCGCGTGTCGTGGGCCCCACAGGCCCCGCTCGACGGGCGATTTTATGAACGGCTCATCGGAATTCAATTCTGAAAGTTCCGTTGGGTTCGTATCAGCATTTCTGACCTGTTGACACTAAGTTTGGTGAATTTGGAGACCGTTGACCCTGACACATTTTTCGTTGCAAAGCGGGCCCACCGGTGGACCCCGTTTTGGCCCGAAACTGCCGTTTTTGCCCTTGTCTCCAAATTGGACCCAAGGACAGGCGTTTCTAGCTGATTGATATTTTCTGGATCTGATGGTGATGTTTGTTTCAGCAACCGGAGTACCGTCTGTAATTCCCGCCGAAGTCAGAACTACAAACATAGCCGGAACCACAGGCAAGTGTACCTTGCCAAACCCTGCAGCTTGCTAGTTATTTTCTGGACTTGGTTATGCATCAGTGGGCAATTCTCAGATATTTCTGGTTATAGTATTTTGCTTGATTTCTGGTAGATTCTTATGCAACTTGTTTAACTGCTTAACCCAGGACACCTGACACTGTTCATGTGACGGAATTGCCTGAGATATACCTGGTGATTCCGTATAGGCTACATTTTCATGTCATTCCAGTTTACATGCTTATATTCTAGCCTGACTCATTGCATTAGTTCAAACTTGCGTGACTTGTGCCTGATATATTCTGGAACTGTGACGTGAGATTGCATGGGGTGGGGAGAGTATTGTCATATCAAGGCTGAATATAATATAATATAAATACTTATATCTGGCGGTACCTTAGACTCTGATACAAAGCTTTGGTTCCTTACTGGCTCCTCGAGAAAATACTGCTATGGTTTCTTCGACACTGATCCTGTAGTAGTCTCAGCCTGAGTATGACTAAAACTCTCACTTGCATATCACTTAGCTGGTTTACATATTTACCCTGCTGTTTCCTTATTGCTGCACTGCATATGTATTTGGCTCGTATTCTTCTGTACCTTGTTACGTCCCACTGAGGACCTGGTTTTGTTCTCCAGTTATAGCAGAAGGGAACTATCCTGAGGTGTACGGTACCGGAGCGCTCCTCGAAGCAGAACCCGGAACTGAGGAAGAGATAGTGGCCGAAGACTTCTCCTGAGCTCGGCTTCAGCTACACCGTACTTTCCTTTTTAGTATTTTATTTCCTGTCTGTTTCCTTAAATGTAACAGAATAATTCTCGAATTTGTTTCCCGAGATAACCTTATTTAATATTGCATATTTAATTCCATTGTATTATTTTCGTTATTAATCTGTGTTATTCTGTGGATGAGAATAGATATACCTGAGATTTGTACTTATTACTGCTAGACTATAGCTTAAGCATGCCCTGATGGATCCATTAAATTGGGTTGTCCATCGGTGCGTGCTGCTGGCCATTGCTCACGTGCTCAGTCCCTCGTCATTTTGGGACTGGGGCGTGACATGGTTTTTGTGGTGGCCCATGCAGGTCTACGACTAAAGTGTTCGGTTTCAACTTAGGGACCGAACAGGCCTGCAATAAGATAGGATAAGTTTTTAGGATCTCATCCACTTGCTTGAATCGTTTTTGATATCTGTATCGTATTCGAACTAATTTGAACTTGCATCTTGCCTTGATTCATGTGCGCCTCTTATTGGTTATTTTGGATACAGGAAAATGGACCCACAAGAGTGCAACGAGACTCCCGTCGGAATACCACAAGCTGCAGGTGTCACCTACGACAACGAAGTGACACCAGTCGGAGGAGTTCCACCAACTCAACAGAGCCAGCAGGCAGGTCAACCTACCTCCCAATTCCGGCGCGACGATATCCCACCTCCGCCGCAGTTCGTCCCACCTATGCCCGTGTTCCCACCAGGACAGCCAATCGACGGGCAACAAATATTTCAGATGATCTACGCGATGATGCAAGCACAGCAACAAGTCCAACACGAGGCTCAGCGTCGTGAAGCTAATTTCTTGAGGGACAGCATTGTAACTGCACTGGAGCAGGCCAACCTACCAGCTCGACGGCCAACTACAGGCTCAATCACTGACTTTCGCCAACTGAAGCCCCGCACTTTCTCCGGCAAGGAAGAGCCCACAGAAGTTCATGAGTGGCTTACCAACATACGGCATCAACTTGAAGCAGCCGAACTTCCACGAGAACGCTGGATGACTGCCGTCCGAATGCAATTGACGGATAATGCCCATCACTGGTGGCTATCCGAGGAGACGCGACTCGGACCAGACCGAGTCACTTGGGAGGAGTTCTCCAGACTCTTCCAGGAGATGTACATTCCTACCATCGCTCGATCAGAACTGCGGGACAAATTCAATCGCCTCACTCAGGACTCCATGACGGTGGAAGAGTACAACGCAGAATTTATTCGTCTGAGCCGATTCGCCCCCACCCTGATCCCGACTGAGGAAGAGAAGGCCGAGAAATTCTTCGACGGACTGAACATTGAGCTGCAGAAACTAATTGGGTCCGTCGCACCAACATCATACTCGGACGTCCTTGCTGCGGCTCGACGCATAGAGCGCGTCACCAAGAGAGAGACCAGACTGAAGCGGTCGTCCCCATCCGCACCAACCAAAGCAGCACAAGAGGAGTCTATAAAGCGTCAACAAATAAGCTCGCCACCAGCAGCAGCACCAAAAGCCTTCTACCTTCCTACCTGTTACCACTGCGGCAAGATCGGCCATGTCGAGAAGGAATGTAGACGTAAACTCGGACTATGCTTAGGCTGCGGATCCAGACAGCATGCAGTGAGAGACTGCCCTGAGCGTAGAGAAGGAGCACCAAGGGCGAACCAGCAAACTCCACCAGCGCCTCGAGCAGCACCCTACCAGCAAGCTCAGCAGCAGCAGAGGAATCTACCTCAAGTACGAGAGCAGGCTTACGCGATTGCTGTGCAGGAAGCCGATGCGAGTAAGTGATTCATAGTTTCCATTTCTAGTCTTGTTGTAGTTCGTGCCCGTTGGTTCGTGACCTCAGCCCCAACCTAGTAAATTACAACTTGTAATAATAACCTGGTTTTCATAAAAGTTATAGTTTTAACTAGATTTTTCTGGAAAGTGTAAACTTTCAATTTTTAGGGAAACGGTACTTCCCTAAGTATCTGGTGATGTATTTTCAAACGATGTTTGCGACCGCGTCATCTCTGTTGACCGGTTATTCTTTGATTGCGAGGACGCAATCCTCTTAAGGGGGATAGATTGTAAACCCCCTGAATTTTCAAAATTTTAAAAACTGGATTTTTCACAATTTTCTGGAATTTTCTGGGAATTTTCTGTAATTTAAAAACAGGGTTTTAATTATTTAATGATTTTTAATTGATAATAAATGATATTAAAATATTATGAAAATAATATTTTTGGATGTAAAATAAAAAACCGGACTTAGGGTAATTTTCTGGGATTTTATTGGGCCTCGGACCTATTTTTAAAAGCCTAAAAACTATTTTATAATTAATTAATTAATTACTGTTTATAATTATTTTTATTTATACTGTTATTATTTTATTTTTATTTTTTGTCTTGGGCCCGGCCCGGCCCAGTGGGCCGAGCCCATGGATCTCAGCCCAGCCCTCACTCACCCTAGCGGGTCGGGCGGGTCGGCCAGACCCGGGTCCGCACCCGACCCGCATCTCCCTCACCCGCTCCCCTCCCACGTACGACCCCGCGCCGAGAAACCCGCCGCCCGCCGCGGGCCCGTCGGCCACGACCCCACGTCGCCTCCCCCTCCGACCTCTCCGCCACGACGCCCCGGCCTCAGCCCTCCCTCGACCCTATAAATAGCCTTCCCTCCGCCTCTCTTCCCCCCAAACCCCTAAACCTAACTCCGGCCGACCTCCTCCCTAACCCGCCGCCCTCCGCAGACCACCACCCGCCGAGAGCCCCACCTCCAGGAACCTCCCTCCTCCTCTCTCCTCCTCCTCTCTCCTCCTCACAGCACCGACGCCGGCCAGAACCCCTCCTCCTCTCTCCCCGCGGCTGCTGTCCTCCCCTCCGCCGGAGTCGCAGCCACCACGCCGACGATCCCCCGCCCGGCCGCAGCTCGCCCTGCCGAGTCCAGCCTTCTCCGGTGATCCCCCAGCCAGCAGGACACAGCTCCGACACAGGATTCGGACACGGACTCGCGTGTCGGACACAGTTCAAAACTCCGGTTTTTCGGGTCCCTTCAGGTACTCATAACTTCCTGCTCGTAACCCCGATTTCGATTCCGTAAATTTCTACGCAAAGCCTGTATGACCCTCTCGGTGTCCGGACAAACCGTTCGGGGCATCGCGGCCTGTGGCGATCGCACACCGCGATCCAAAAACAGGAAAAACCAGACCCTGTTTCACCCCGGAACTGAGTACGCCCCGCCAAACGGGACGACTTGGTCGCGCACGGTCTTCACAGACACGAGCGTCTCGTCGATACGGACGTGTGGGATTTCGTGGAAGTCGATTTGGGTGTGCGTGCACACCGGAATCAACGCGTATCCGCGGACATCGCCCCGTATTCGTACTTTCTAGAACGTGCCCTAACTTTGTGTACACACGTCGGATCGAGACAAAACTTGCGCCATCGGACTCGTAGCGATACGCTGGTCCTGTGGGTCAAGTTTGGTTCGATTCTGAGAACGTTGACGAAATCGCGTGTCGTGGGCCCCACAGGCCCCGCTCGACTGGCGATTTTGTGAACGGCTCATCGGAATTCAATTCTGAAAGTTCCGTTGGGTTCGTATCAGCGTTTCTGACATGTTGACACTAAGTTTGGTGAATTTGGAGATCGTTGACCCTGACACGTTTTTCGGTGCAAAGCGGGCCCACCGGTGGACCCCGTTTTGGCCCGAAACTGTCGTTTTTGCCCTTGTCTCCAAATTGGACCCAAGGACAGGCGTTTCTAGCTGATTGATATTTTCTGGATCTGATGGTGATATTTGTTTCAGCAACCGGAGTACCGTCTGCAATTCCCGTCGAAGTCAGAACTACAAACATAGCCGGAACCACAGGCAAGTGTACCTTGCCAAACCCTGCAGCTTGCTAGTTATTTTCTTGACTTGGTTATGCATCAGTGGGCAATTCTCAGATATTTCTGGTTATAGTATTTTGCTTGATTTCTGGTAGATTCTTATGCAACTTGTTTAACTGCTTAACCCAGGACACATGACACTGTTCATGTGACGGAATTGCCTGAGATATACCTGGTGATTCCGTATAGACTACATTTTCATGTCATTCCAGTTTACATGCTTAGATTCTAGCCTGACTCATTGCATTAGTTCAAACTTGCGTGACTTGTGCCTGATATATTCTGGAACTGTGACGTGAGAGTGCATGGGGTGGGGAGAGTATTGTCATATCAAGGCTGAATATAATATAATATAAATACTTATATCTGGCGGTACCTTAGACTCTGATACAGAGCTTTGGTTCCTTACTGGCTCCTTATGGTGGCCCATGCAGGTCAAACGACTAAATTGTTCGGTTTCAACTTAGGGACCGAACAGGCCTGCAATAAGATTGAGGATTCTAGGAAAAGCTCATTCACAGTATAGGGTCCTGATTTCAATTCTTAATATCACTTCTGATCAATTTTTCCCTATCGCCCTTGATTTCCAAGTAATCTATTCTGATCTCCCTATCCCTTCATCTTTCAGAATGGTCCAGACCAGAAACACAGTAGGAGGCACATCAGAACCAGCTGAGCAGAATGTGCCCGAGACTCTTGCACTCCCGCCGCCTCCATCTGTCCCGGCAGTTACCCTAGATGGGGCACAACTGCTAGGAGTGTTCCAGGGATTGGTGGAATCCCAGAAAGAGCAGACTGCACTTCTGCGGACCAGCCTCTCAGAAGCTCTTAGGTCCCAGGAGTCGCCACAAAAGAGGCCAGGAAGTGCCAAAGATTTCAAGAACCTCAGACCCCTGGAATTCTACGGAACTGAGGGTATTCTCTACGCCGATGAATGGATAGAGAACGTAGAGCGACTCCTGAAGACTGCTCGGGTCCCTGATGATCTCAAAGTGGAGTCCGCAAGCCTGCAACTGTTCGATATAGCTCGGACCTGGTTTAGAGACGAACCTCAACTATCTGCTCCTGACCTCACCTGGGAGGACTTCAAGAGACTGTTCAAGGAGAAATTTTACCCCGAAGTGGCTCGGGAAGCTCTCGAAAGCCAATTCGAGAGACTGGAACAAGGTAACCTATCTGTAGATGAGTATACTGCTGAATTTAGCAGGTTAAGCCACTTTGCGGAGTACATGGTTCGTACCCCGGAGGACAGAGCCCGTAGATTCAAGAAGGGGCTATCTCCGGATATTCGCCTTGCTGTCACCACCAGTCGAGCTCGCACCTACGAGAAAATCTTGAGCGTGGCACAAGGCGTTGAGAGAGACATGGGGCATAAGCTAAAGCGAGAAAGAGATACCGGAAATGCGGGACCCAACAAACGCCCTTTTCAACAACAACAGCAGGGGGCCCCGCAACAAGCTCAGCGTCCTCTCCCTCGAGCTCCAGCACCCCAACACCAGGCCCAGGGACAGAACCAACAAGCTGCTGCTTGTAACTATTGTCATAGACCAGGCCATACTTGGCAAGTTTGCCGAAAGAGGCTAGGTGTTTGTCTACTTTGTGGATCACCAGAACATCGAGTGAGGGACTGTCCCACTGCTCCAGGACGCGGACAAGCTTACGTAATGACCGTGGAGAATGCGCAGACTTTGGGAGCAGCTAATGCGCGTAAGTGATTCATAGATATCTTTTCTAGTATTGTTTTCGTGCCTATTGGTTCGTGACCTCAGCCCCAACCTAGTAAATTTTGAACTTGCTAAATAACCTAGTATGTTTTTAAATTGATAACTGTATAGATTCTTTAGACTTTTGCTATTGTGCTTATTTTGTGTTATTTTGTGAACTTCAATAATTTGCACCTCCTTTTCATCATCATCTAGCGCACTTAAATTTTGCTGAACTTGACATATGCTGCTATTTTATAGCTTAGTTTTGCAAGCTTACCCTTTATCGGGCTTGTTCATGACACATGTATTATTGAGGCCTGATCAACCCCACTAATACAAGTGTCTACTCAGAATCAGTGTACTACGGTCTGATCAACCTTAGTGCATTTTGATTCGCACTTCGCATGACTACTTATGTGGATTGAGGTATAGTCGACTAGTCTACTTGCCCCTAAATACGTCCGAGCACATCGTTTCAGCATTACCAGAATAGAACCTCGATCCATAACCGCCTGGCAATTCCTATTAGAATTCCTTAAACGCCTTGGTCCCTATACCTCTGTTCTACCACCTCGCCCTTAAACTCTTTATTATTAATCCTCGTCTTCCCTCATTTCGGAAAGACAAAATCCTGTGTTTGATAAGTTGAATTGCAGTGCTAGACATACCCCTTAGACCGGTCAAATTGATGATAACCCTTTATGACTAAGGCAATACCCTAGGTGATGTGTCTTGTGTTGCAGACTTAAAAGATTCAATATCATGATTTATTAAGTTGTGACCTAGCTTTACTAGTCGTACAACCTTAGAGGATATATGGGTAAAATTATAAGTTGGGTAACGACCGCAATGTTCACCTGAGAGAAAACCATTGGACTGTAGTCAAGTGAGATTGAACAGAGAGAACCCTGCCTTATTTTAAATTTCGAGGACAAAATTTTATAAGTTGGGTAGATTGTAAGCCCCTGATTTTTCAAAAATACTAAAATTGGAATTTTTCACAATTTTCTAGAATTTTCTGAGAATTTTCTGAAATTAAAATCAGGGTTTTAAATTATTACATGATTTTTAATTGATATTAAACAACATTAAAATATTATGAAAATAATATTTTTGGGTGTAAAATAGAAAACTGGACTTAGGGTAATTTTTCTGGAATTTATTGGACCCCGGACCTATTTTTAAATCACCTAAAACCATTTAATTAATTAATTAATTATTATTATTATTATTATTATTATTTATATTTAATCCCAGCCCACGGCCCATTGGGCCGGCCCGGCCCAGTCCCCCGCGGCCCGCCACCCTAACGGGTCGGGTCGGGTCCGCTTGAACCCGACCCGCCCGGACCCCGACCCGCTCACCCGTTCCTCTGCCCGAGTCAGCCGCCGCCTCCCGCGGCTGCCGCCCCGCCCTCGGCCACGTCGCCACCCCCCGACCCCCGCGCTGCCCGCGGCCACGCACCCCCGACCCCCGCGCTGGCCGCCGCCTCCCTCGGCTCCGCGCAACCGTCTCCGCCCCTTTTTAAACCCTCACCCTTTCTCCTCCTCCGCCTCACCACCGAGCCCACGCCACCACTCGCCGCCACGCTCCGCCCGAGCCGCCGACCGCCTCGCCGACCGCCCAGCGCCTCCCTCCCCCTCGACGCCGCCCGCCGTCTCCTCCCGGCAGTGGCCACAGCAGCAAGCAGCAGCCGCAGCCGCCGCTGCCGGCCGCCCCGAGCCGCCGCCGCCCCCGTGAACGACGCGCCGCCCCTCGGCGAGCAGTTCCCCCCCCTCGCCGGCCGCCCAGCGGCCGCCCTCCGCCGTCCTCGGCCGTTTTTTCGGCGAAGCCCTAACCCTAGCCCTAATTTCCATTTTCGTGTCCGACACGAGTCGGACACGTCTCGACCCTGATTCCCGGGTCCCCTTTAGGTACGTGTAACTTTCGCCTCGTAGCTCCGTTTTCAATTCCGCAAATTGCGTTGTGAAGCCTGTATGACCCTCTCGGTGTCCGGATAAACTGTTCGGGACATCGCGTCCTGTGGTGATCGTACACCGCGATCCAAAAACAGGAAAAAATTAGACCCTGTTTTACCCCGGAACTGAGTACGTCTCGCCAAACGGGACGACTTGGTCGCGTGCGGTCTTCACAGATACGTGCGCACCGTCGATACGGACGTGTGAGACTTCGCGGAAGCTGATTCGGGTGTGCGTGCACACCGGAATCAACGCGTATCCGCCTTTTCGGCAATTCACCCTAATTTCGTGTACACTCGTCGGATCGAGACGAAACTTACGCCATCGGACTCGTAGCGATACGCTGGTCCCGTGGGTCAAGTTTGGTTCGATTCTGAGAACGTTGACGAAATCGCGTGTCGTGGGCCCCACAGGCCCCGCTCGACGGGCGATTTTGTGTTCGGCTCATCGGAATCCAAATCTGGAAGTTCCGTTGGGTTCGTATCAGCGTTCCTGACCTGTTGACACTGATTTTGGTGAATTTAGAGACCTTTGACCCGGACACGTTTTTCGGTGCAAAGTGGGCCCACCGGCGGACCCCGTTTTGACCTAAACTGCCGTTTTTGCCCTTGTCTCCAAATTGGACCCAAGGACAGGCGTTTCTAGCTATTTGACATCTTCTGAGCATGATGGTAATGTCTATTTCAGCTTTTGGACTCATCTCTGGACTTTTCTCCCAAGAACCAATTTAATCAGATCCAAACAACAGGCAAGTACCTGCACTTCAAGTTAATCTTTATATATTGTGATAATTAATTCCCTGACATACATGTACCCTTGATGTTTACACCTAGTGTTAAAAATGTTGAATTTCATGTCTTGAATATTGGTAGTTCCTGTCTTGTTTTCATGTCGGGTGGGAGAATACCTAGAAGGCATGTAGTTTACCCTTTCCCCTGGATTGACTAATAGCTGTTGGTACACGACTGTCCATCAGCCGGATCTCGATTGAATTGTCTAATAGCCGTTTATGACGGCCGGATTAGCCTTATAAATCCCTACATGCCAACTATGTATTCTAAAAACAAACACAAGTTCACACAGATAGTTCTGGTCATGTTATATTTCTTGCTGGCTATTGTAATTTCATTTCCTGTTTCATTTATTTCAGTTTCTCATATTCCTATTTACAGCTAACTCTGAGATAATAATGTTCTGCTAATGCTGTTTCTCAACATGATATCCAATATTTAATTATCATAAAATATTTAGTTTAATCTTGTCGTGCACTGTGTACTTTGCTCCTTTCCTGACTGGATCTGTTGTTTAGGCGATGATGAGAACCTTGCCCCCACCTATTATGGCCCCTATGAGGCAGCAGGTGATACAGTTGCAGAGCCAGTTCCCGCACAGGAAGCTACTCCTGCTGAGTAGCTAGTAGTAGCTATCTTTTATTTCCATTCTTAGCTTATTTATCGGGTTTGTCCCCGATTCGAATATTGAATTTCTGTACTTAAACATTTGAATCTGTTGTTACATTTATTTTCAGTTGCAAATCTTAAGTTTCATTTCTCCTTATTATCTTGCCCATGTTGTTGTGAATGAGCTAGTTAGTAAATCTGGATTTGACCTAGACAGCGTACTACCGCCGATTCTGCGGCGTAGGCTGGACGTACCCACGCACTCGTGCCCGAATTTCCGGGTGCGGGTCGTGACACTCCTCGAGAAAATACTGCTATGGTTTCTTCGACACTGATCCTGTAGTAGTCTCAGCCTGAGTATGACTAAAACTCTCACTTGCATATCACTTAGCTGGTTTACATATTTACCCTGCTGTTTCCTTATTGCTGCACTGCATATGTATTTGGCTCGTATTCTTCTGTACCTTGTTACGTCCCGCTGAGGACCTGGTTTTGTTCTCCAGTTATAGCAGAAGGGAACTATCCTGAGGTGTACGGTACCGGAGCGCTCCTCGAAGCAGAACCCGGAACTGAGGAAGAGATAGTGGCCGAAGACTTCTCCTGAGCTCGGCTTCAGCTACACCGTACTTTCCTTTTTAGTATTTTATTTCCTGTCTGTTTCCTTAAATGTAACAGAATAATTCTCGGATTTGTTTCCCGAGATAACCTTATTTAATATTGCATATTTAATTCTATTGCATTATTTCCGTTATTAATCTGTGTTATTCTGTGGATGAGAATAGATATACCTGAGATTTGTACTTATTACTGCTAGACTACAGCTTAAGCATGCCCTGATGGATCCATTAAATTGGGTTGTCCATCGGTGCGTGCTGCTGGCCATTGCTCACGTGCTCAGTCCCTCGTCATTTTGGGACTGGGGCGTGACATCTTTTGTCAAGTTTTGGGTTTTGGACTATCATTTCAGAAGAATATTAGTGTTTGAAGAAAATTATTTGGATGCAAATACTTAAAAATAGTAGTCCAAAATCAAAAACTTGACAAAATAATCATTAAAAATAAGGTACGTGACAATCACATGTCAATTTTTATCGATTTTTATCCAAAAATACGAACGAAATTTACTTCAGGTACTAATTGAGCCAAAATACAAAGCTCATGCACCATTTCGGCAAAAAAAAAGTTCGATCACCAAGATGACAAACACTACATTCCCCCTGTACCATTTCGGTAATTAACTCTAATATATAAGTTATTAATTTATAGACTATTTAATATTTGCTAAATTAATAGTTTTTTTTCCCTGATTTATAGAGGCTTAACTCTAAACAGTATAAATATAAACTTTTTTCTTCCTTCTAATAAGAATATTATCAGCTTTATAAATTTAATTGTAGAAAAATCATAACAAAGAATATATATATATATATATATATATATATATATATATATATATATATATATATATATATATATATATATATTTCTTTTTATTTTCCTTTTATTTTTTGTTGCATGAGAAACATACGCAATATGATTTATAAATTTATGGATTATTTAATATTTGCTAAGTTAATAATTTTTTCTTGATTTATAGAGGTTAACCAGTATAAATATAAACATTTTCCCTTCTAATAAGAATATTATAAGCTTTATAATTAACTAGTAAATGCACATACATAAAATAATTTCCCCCCCTCATATTGTTGAAAAATAATTTCAATATTTGATTTAAATTTTGTTAATATATCTCTGATAGATTTCCCCCCTGATATTATTATAAAATTTTAAATTATATTAAAATAGTTTAAATATTATTTGAATATATATTTAATTAAAATTTGTTATAGATATGTTTGTAGAACTTTGGATAAATATGTAAGTCTCATGTTCTAGATAATCAAATTTTCATAATTTTTAATCAAAATAGAAGTAGTTCTTTAGTTGAAAAAATAAATAATTTTCTTACAATTAAAAAATAATTAATCGATTAATCAATAAAAAGTACAAATTATATTCATAAATTATTTTTTTATTGAGTAGTATTTAAGTAATAAAAAGATAATAAAAGAAATCATATATATTTATTTGAATAAAATGACAATAATAACAAAAATAAATTAGATATAGAGTTAATCAACCAATTAAATATAACTTATAAATATAAAACATAATTCTCTCTTATCTAAATCCTTAAAGATAGTTTTCTACAAATATAGGATTTCTAAAAATATCCATATCTATCATTATGTATAGAAAATATCATATTCAAATAATATAGTAAAAAATTGAGATATTATTTACTTAAATTTAATATTTAAATATTTTCTTATTTGAACTAAAACATATACAATACTAATGTAAATCCTAATAATATCAAAATTAAATAATATCTATCCACTATATCTATAATTAATTTAATTTATGGAATTTCTTATCTTTACCTTCTTATAAATCCAAACATCTCTTTTTTTCCTTCCAAAACAGTCCAAAATTTGCTACTAAACTAGTCCTATTTTTCAGAAGCTCTATCAACTTTAAAGGACTATAATTCCTAGCTCCAGGCTTAGTTTCACCCTCAAATTTTTTTTTAGTTGTATTGAGGTTAGTTTTTATATTGTGTAATTTATTTCCAGTAATTAGAATCCTAAATTCCTGTAAATATGCTTAAGTGCCAGTTGTCTTAAAATCAACACGTTGTGCTGATTTCGAGATTCCAGGAGATCCTGAACTTGTTTTGATCTATTTAATGTTTCGGAATGCTGACACAGAGATATACAACATACTAATTTTTCATTGTTTAATAAAAATCATTTGATACTCTGTTTAATTCATGGAACATATATAATTAGTAAATCACCAAAATTGTAATATGTAAGTCACATATGCAATATCTTTTAACCGATTCAAGATTCGATGAAATCATCAATTCCAAAGTTCTTGTAGCGCTAAAATCTACATGTCTGCATACTTAAATACCATGTTGGTGTTGGTTGACTTTTCGATTAAAGGAATGCCTAGATTTGCGTGTTACAAATTCTGAATTTGCAGCCGCGACTTTCTTTGGCCATAAATTCTCGTTTAACCTTAAATTCATAATTTATTATGCTACAAATCAATTTATGGTAGAATTGTTTAGAATTCAAATAGATTAATTAGAAACTTATTTATGTCACTATTTATGTGGGAATAAAATTCTAACTTGTTCTAAATTATGTGACGGTTCGTGAGTTGATGGATAGCTATTAGATTTGATCTACGTCATCTTGATATTGTGACCATGTTACCTTCGGAAGCAGGCAAGTACAATTCTTATGCTATCTTACACATTTACTTTATATTGATCATGATATTCTAGGTATATTAGTAAGATGCAAATTTCAAATGTTGTAGAGTCTTGCATGTCACATGAGAGATAGTAGTTCTCGTATTCTTGTTTCATGTTGTTATTATCTTGTTGTTCTTGTAATAGATGATGACATGGGGGAAGTACAATCGCTAGGCATGTGGATTATCTAGATCTCGTAACGTTCACTCACTTTTCGAGAGAATATCATTTCTCTTGTTATTTTTAAAAGTACGTCATGATCCGCATGTTCAAAGTTGTGCTTCCAAATACACCAAGCACGTAGTTATTACTATAATTTTCTTATATGACTATCTCTTGCTATCTTCTTACTCATATAGTATTTTCACTTATAGTTCTTGTTTAGTATCATCATGCTCACATGCTTAATATTATGTTCTATGTATTGTACTTGTGTTTATTGGTAAAGAACTTGTGCTTACTACAATCCTGGCTTGTGCTTGCTACAATCCTGACTAGATAACTATTTTTCAGCTTTTGATGACGTTATTTGTCTCGAGGTCTATGTTAAGTATATTGGTGACGCCGACGTTACAAACGTTTCAAATTCTTCTCTTGATACGGAGTAGCATATTTTTCTTTCTTATGCTTTTTTGTATTATTCTTAGCTAGTAGGTTTAATGTGCTTTTAGTTCTTGTTGCATTTATTTTATTTGACCGAGTTTGTTTTTGAGGAGTTTTTTTTAAGACAATTATGAGTTGTAGTGGATTTTGATGAATTTATCTTTAATTAATTAAGTTGGGCTTTTAGGTTATATTTTTTTGGTTCATGATTTTGTGGATGATGTCTATTGTGTTGGTTTTGCTTTGCTTGCAAAAGCTCAAGTTCCTCTTCCTTTCTTTAGTCCCACATCGGATGGGCCAAAGCTTTATTGTGCACATATATTAGTTTCTCTCCTTTGCTCTATTAAGTTGTTGTGTGGGGAACCCCTTGGGCCACACACGCGCCGCGTCCGTCCGGCCCGGTTCTGTTCGGTGCGTAACGTGTGCGGGTACGCGTCCACATCTGCGGGCGCCGAATGCCGATTCGTTTTCCTCTTCGGGCTGGGACCCTAAAATTCTTTTTGCTCCTCATCATTTTTTCATTTATTTTCTGAACGTTGGAAATCAATTTCGTCAGTTACGAATTGTTTTGAACCGTTATCATTTTCAGTGTCTAGGTTCATTCTTTTAATTCTCCTGTGTAACGGCTGAATTAATCGGAAATTAATTCAGACAGTTACCTATCAGTATTATATATGTGTCTGTCTTCTTTGTAAAATTATCAGAATTCTTTCTCTCCAAAAAATTGCTGCCAACAGATTTGTACTCCGTTCTTCGTCTTCATCTCCAAGCTCTGGGCAGAGCTAAGTCCTGGTCATTCTCTCCAAGTCGTGTGCGGCGACGAGATACCGGTAGTGCGGGGGTTTTACCACTAGGAGCTTCGGGAACGTCTGCACACAGATCCCGAATTAACTCTTAGGCAGTGCTTCGTGCACGATTTTCCCAGAGGCCAGTAACATCAACACAATTTTTATTTTTTGTACTCACAAATTTTTCAATAAAAAAACAAAAATATTTCTAACATATTGTGATTATCTCGATGGAAATTATTATTGTTGATGGGATTGAGGTCTAGATATTTTACCGCCGTCAATGCTACAATATTCATATTCCAAAAATTAGAGTGGATTGACAATATATTTAGATAATATTATATTTTTAGTTTAAAATATAGAATTTTTTTAGTAATTAATGAAAGGAAACGGTTTACATAATTCGTTTTCTACTCGTTTCCAAGTTTCCAAGACGCATTAAAAGAGAGAGTAGATATTGTAAAAAAAAATCATTATAAATTTGTTTGTTTATTTTCTCTTTGTTTTTGGTTGCATGAGAAACACACGCAAATATCCTGTGTCGGTGTCGCACTCTCCTTCTAGACGACCTCTCTCTCTGCTGCAGACACAGAATTACATTCCATTCCGTTCCCACCAAATTCTTCCTTCCTTCCTCTCCCCATACTCCCCCCCAAAAAATAAAAATTAGGGTTTTTTCCCCCAATCTGCGTAAGATCCGGATCGGAGCTCGAAACCCTAGGGGCTTATTTCGGCCATGGACTCGAGCAGGAGGGCGGTGGAGGCCTACTGGAGGTCGCGGATGGTCGACGGGGTCACTTACGACGAGGACAAGGTCGCCCCCGTCTACAAGCTCGACGAGATCTGCGACCTGCTCCGGACCTCCCACGCCAGCATCGTCAAGGAGGTCTCCGATTACGTCCTCAAGCGCCTCGACCACAAGAGCCCTCTCGTCAAGCAGAAGGTTTGATCTCAATCGAAATCTGGGAAAAATTAGGGGTTTTAAGCTCATTTTTGGGGAACAAAATTAGTACTATTTTATTTTTATCGCGTAGAATTTTATTTGAAGCAGTTGATTTGAGTCAAAAAGGACCAATCTTGACGCGTTTCATCTATCGGAATAATTTCCTTGAAGAATTAAGGATCTTAGCTCATTTCCAGTCTGTGCATGGTACGATTACTCTTGAGAATGTGATGGTTTCTACTGTTTGTTGTGAATATGATGAATTAGCACATGAAATCCCTTTTGAACAATTGCTGGATTCAAAAGATTCAAAATTTGATGAGCATGATCTATCAAAGAGTACTAGGAAATTGTATGGTATGTAGATTGTGCCTTCAGGCTGCTGCTCTATCACAAAAACTCTTCTGAAGAGCAAAAGGTGTGATTGATTGCGTCTTCCCTTGAAATTGTAGGAATAGTTAGGGTTCCGGCTAGTTATTATACTGTTTAATCGAAGGTATGATGAATTATCACGTGGAATTTCTTTAGAAGAATTGTTGGACTTATAAGATTCGAAATTGATGTCTAATATATCAAAACCAAGTAAAATGTTTTGACGAATTTCTCTCAGTGAATTTTTTGGGGAGAATTAGGATCTTCAACTCATTTTAAGTAGTGTTTTTTTGTAGATATGAGTTATCACAAACTTTCTTTTGGGCAATTGATTGACTCAAAAAACACGTCTACCTAGTTGCCGACTAGCCATCTAGGTTACTCTCTTTCTTATAGCTATCTGAGCTAGCTAGGAAGTTGTTACCAACATAGAGAGTTGGCATCAGGTCGACAACTAGTCACAAAAACATGGTCAATTCTTTTATGGAGCATTCTTATGCTGCATAGCTAGCCCCATTCATATGGGACAAGGCTTGGATGATGAAGGTAGAGGTGATCTAGGTAGCACGAACATGATGATAGAAGTGATCTAGATAGCACAGACACTCCAAAATTCCATGCGATGTCCTTATTGCATAGTATTGGACATATTGTACACGCACAAACACAAACACCCTAAAATACACTAGGACACCAAATGAGAGCTAAATCCTTGTTGTGTTCGAAACCTATCATTCTCTTCGTGTCCATGCAAGATAGATGGTTATGAATTGGTTGACTCAACAGATTCACACAATGATGTTTTTGATCTATCAGAATTCTTTACATTACTATAAGTTTCTATTATAGTATATAGATAATGCCCTCAAGTGCCTCGATCACAGAGCCCCCTCGTCAAACTAAAGTATGATTTATTTTGTCTCTCCGTGCAATTTTCGGTAAGGATTGGGTTTTTAAGATATTCGGAAAATTAGTACTGTTCTATTGTAGGTACGGTGAATTACTGTTCTATTGTAGGTACGGTGAATTATTACATGAAATTTCTTCTGGACAATTGACCGACTCTAAAAGATTTGTAATTGATGTGTTTGATCTATAAGAATATTTTAGAAGTGTATTTTGATCAAGGTATGTGAATCGGTATCGGAGCATTCCTATGAGTATCGGAATCATCATTATCAGTCGTATCAGCGGTTTCGGATCGGAGTATCGGATTTTTTTGTGTCGGAAAGCAACTAATTATTAACAAAAACATTTTAGAAAGTATATTTTATACATTTAGGCATAATTTTAAGAGTTATTTGTATTTAACCCCCCCTCCCCATCCGTCGCTCCAAATATTAATTTTATTACTACTACCCCCTATTTCATCCATTTCTCAAGTGTTATTTGTATTTACCCCCGTTACTAATCCCTAACTCTTGAGAAATGGAGGATAGTAGTAATAAAATTATATTGGAGGGAAACAAAGTTAGATATTAGGTGAGAGGGGGGGGATAAATACAAATAACTTTAATTTTAATTATTTCAAGTGTTGTTTCTTAGTAGTTTTGAAATTGAATGAAATAGTAGTCACCCTTGCCAATTGGTTTACATGGGATATATAATTTTTCTTCTTTTACACGCTTTTACAATTTTACTGTTTTTTACACCCTTACTGATTGGTCTTTTTGTTCAATTTTTTTTGCCGAATTGACTGGGAAAGAGACCCCCAATGTCGCTATCGGTCGGTATTGGATCGGGATATGCCAAACCGTATCGATATCGGCCGATACTGCAAACTATGATTTTGATACAAGTATTGGAAGCTTATCCTCTGTGGAAATTTTCTTGGTACAACTACTCTTGTGAATGCTACGACTGCATCATGGAGTACTTGTTTACTGTAGACGTGATGAATTATCACATGAACTTTCTTTTGAACAATTGATTTGAGTAAAAAAAAAAAAAAAAAAAAAATTCAAAATTGATGTGTTCGATCTATCATAGTCCTTTGAAGTACCAGAAAAGTACATTTTGATAGTGATTCATAAGCTTATCCCCTGTGAAATTTTGCGGAGGAATAGGGATTTTAGCTTATTTTTGGGGCATGAATGGTGTACAATTACTCTAGAAAATGTGATGAAAGCATAAATTGAGTACCTTTTATTTTAGATGTGATGAATTATCACATATGTAACTGATGGACTCGAAAAGATTCAAAATTGATTTGTTTCGTGTATCAAAATCCTTCAAAAGTACCAGAAATTTGTATTATGATATGTAGATTTGAAGCTTATGTTGCATGACATGGATACAAGACGATGCAGACATAGACATGACACCTATTTTGGTGAGTCCTAGATGTATTTTGGAGTGTGTCCGAGTCGTGTTGATACATGGCCATTACGTTACTGAGTTATCAGTGTCCGCATTTGCTAGAAGATTAACTTCCATGGTTTTAACATTGGGGTTAAAGGTTACATTTTTCTTTCTTTCTATACTTTGGCTAGATGCAATAAGGCTAGAACAATAGATGAGAAACATATGAGCTGAATCTCCATGTCTGTTTGTATTCATTACAGACTCTACGATTGATTAAGTATGCAGTGAGTAAATCTGGTACTGAGTTTCGAAGGGAGATGCAGCGGCACTCGGCGATAATGCGGCAGCTGTTTCATTATAAGGGCCAGCCGGACCCACTGAAAGGGGATGCCCTCAACAAGGCTGTTCGCGACACTGCTCACGAGGCTGTGTCTGCTATTTTTTCTTCTGATGACAACAAACCAGTTGCACCTACGGAAGGTATACAAAAACGCATCCAAGGCTTTGGTAGCACAAATTATGAGATGCCTACGGAAGATAAGAAGTCTTTCATCAGTGAAGTTGTTGGCATTGGTCTGAGCACCTTTGCTGCTGCTCAGTTGATCAGGAAAAATGAGAAAGGGAGTTACAAGAGTCCGAACCTTCGCAGATCTCTAACTAATGAAATAGATAGCCGTGATAGATACGGAGGAGATGACTATGATAAGGGAAGTTATGCGTCTGCCGGGTCCTCAAAGAATACGGCTTCGGGAACATGGAGCCAGGATTTGAGGACGAGCATGGGAAATACATCAGGCAATGAAAACACTAGCTCCAGTCATACGGGGATCAAGAGCCGCGAGGAGAGGCTTTTGGAGACTATTGTCACTTCTGGGGGTGTGCGCCTGCAGCCAACTCGTGATGCCATCCAAGTTTTTCTTGCAGAGGCATTGAAACTGGATGCACTTGCTATGAGCCATGCACTTGACATGAAACTCCAATCTCATGTGTGGCAGGTACTTGTCTACATCCTTTATTT
This sequence comes from Iris macrosiphon, assembly GCA_036927795.1. Taxonomy (NCBI): domain Eukaryota; kingdom Viridiplantae; phylum Streptophyta; class Magnoliopsida; order Asparagales; family Iridaceae; genus Iris; species Iris macrosiphon. The sequence goes on along the minus strand of JAYESA010000005.1, from coordinate 17,106,547 downwards.
GACACTTATGGATTCTGTAATTCTCGATGCTTAGATGTGTACTTCGTGATGCAGCATTAGTTTTTTTCCCCACGCTTTATGTTCTGTACATAAAGAAAAAACCAAATATGAAATTAAATTGCGTAAAGTACAATCGTTATGCACATTTTATATTTTATACTCCTTCCATTTTACTAGACATGTTCCATGCAAGACTATTTTTCTTTTCATCATTTTCTAACTATTAATTTCTATGAGCAAGGACAACATATAAAACCTCCTTAGATGCCTTGTTTTGTTTCCCGTTGACGGGTCTTAGGGAGGAAAGAACTTATTTCCAAGACCAAGTTGCTTGAACTTGAATTGAGTAGAAGATTCTGCAGAGAACTTAGAGTGCATGCATGTAAAAAATTCACATTAGGACACATACTAGTTTTTTAAATTTATGATGATGGTGACCATAAATTAGGAAAGCACTGTTTCCAGGGAAACAGTTCAAAACCTTGTCTCTTGTTTTCTATCTCCCTACTCTTCTACCTAGACTCGACTCCGTTGGAATTTTCACAATCAGGCTCTTGGTAGTTTGGTATGGACTTGGTCGAGGTAAAAAATTCAAAATATCGAGTTGTTATTTGACGGTCAGGATGGATAGGGAGTGCAGTGCACTTGTAATGACGAACAATCAATTGGGACCTCACAAAGTATTAGAATGGAGACGATCTTGAGGTTGTGGCGACCTCCGGTACTTTTGTTTTTTGACCATTTACTGGTAAAGTATTAGGATTAGGCTCTCTTTATTGTTTATAGCTTTTGGCACATTTTCTTTTAAGTGCAGCTTTTAATCTCTTGACATTATTTCTCAATAATTGCTGTAATTTGATCATATACGAAATAGTATATGAATTTAGACGAGTAGAGCTGTTTTTACAAAAACTCACACTGTAAAGGAACATTTACTTGATATGATCCATTGTCTATACCTGGTAATAGTCAATAAGTGGTTTGGTTTGGTTCATGAGCGCATGTGCAAAGGTGCAAAAAATGTACAATTAGTGAGTGTAACTTGGTTTCGGTCAACCCATTAACTGACCCGAGACACCCGACTCCCAACTGATTTCAACAGTGGTCTTGTCTGTTCAGGTTTTCTTGATGTTCGGGTAAATTAAACTTTTATTTGACATTCTCGACTCACTTGGGTTCTAGATGACATTGACTGTTAGGTTTTCTAATGTTAGGGTCGGTAAATTGGACTTTTTTTGACATTGTTGTCCCACTGGGGTTCTACATAAGGTTGCAATTCATATAAGCTATATTGTAGACTTGTAATACTACTCGTACTAGATATTTAAGTTCCGGTTTATCTTGTGTCAGACAGGTCTAACCATATATACACTTATGTTCTCCACAAAATTGGTTTTTCAATAAATTTGACATCCAGTATAGTCAATGGGTTATCCTACTCAAAACTGATCATCAGACCAAGACATAAAGTCCCGGATTTGTCTCTTACTGAGAACTACCATAGCTGCTGGCCACAAGCATATTAATATTTTTAATGTTTTTTGTCAATACTGTGTAAAATTTTGGTCAAACATGTAAAATATTGGCAAAGTATGTAAGATGTGTTTGCATCCATTTTAGTTTGACAGTATGTAGTAGTGTATCAAAACCTGAACCAATCTGACCTTAATTGGGTTGGTTCAGGTTTGTTCTAGTGACTGCTGGTGTTCTATTGTAGCCTGGTTGAACTAATGGCCCATGCTTCTTAGCACCAAGTATGATGGGTATGATGGGTCTGTTCTGAATTGGCTCATACCTGGACCTCCTGACTCAAGTTGTGCCCCTATGTAGAACCAGAAGATTATTACATATATACTTATTCTCATGAAACATTTGAATTGATAAGCTAATTTGTTAAGTTTATTCTCATAAGAGATTTAATATAAAATTGGGTTATGGAGGTTTATGTGCAAAATATCCTCTTTACACCTAGAACCTTGCTCAATTAAATAAAAGATTAGGAGTGTGTGTGCAGAACAGCTAAACACATAGAGTTGGAGGAACAATAACCAAACATTTCAAGTGCATAGAAATAACCTTTTGAAGGCAGTTAATGAAAAAAATAGTCGTTCAAATAACTATAAAAAGTCAGCTTGCAGGGACTACAGGACATGGCCCAACACTCTTCTAGGGAGTTTGGGTATTATATTCAAAGACCGTCTGAGTGAAGTTTCCACCACATGCTCACTGATAATCTTGCTGTGTATATTTATTCATGGAAAATATGATTTTATTCACTTACTAGATCATTGTTTAATCTTATTTGCTTTGTCAGGTCCGCATGAAAGCTTGCTGTGTCTTGGAATCCATTTTGAGGAAAAAAGACGAGGAACAATTTTCTATTATAGCATCTTATTTTAGTGAAAACAGAGATTCCGTAGTTAAATGCTCTGAATTACCGCAAGTTTCTCTGAGGGAAAAGGCAAACAAAGTAAGTTGCTACTTTTGTACTATTTAGAAATATTTCTATATTAATGCTTTCCTACTTATACCATTAGTATCTGTAATTTATTGATTCTTTTTTTTCCCTTCTCTGTTCAGCTTATTTACAAGTAATCACCTCTGTGTTTTTACTATTTTCTTGATTATGAAAAAGACATAATTAGATAAAACTCCATGCTACCAGAAATGGTTTTTATAATATCATTCATATGTTTATAGTGTTCTATCTGTTGTAAAAGCTTGTTTATAGTGTTCTGTCTGTTGTAAAACCTTGATTCCAATTGCTCAACGATCCCAATAACCTGAACAGAGTTAATATGAAGATCTGAGTGAATCCATGTTGCATGGAAGTGGGTAGGACATGACATAACATGCCATAGGATGTGACCAAGGTTTTAGAATTAGAACTTGATTCTTGATCAAGTGAACCTTGATTCATTTTGGTAATGGTTCCACTTGCACACCAGTGGCTAAAGTTTTGACAGTTTTGAAAATTCCACTTTTGGATTTTGACACCTAAGTATGTGCGCGCGCGCCTTCTTGGATTGAAGTTTTAAAGAAGGGTATAGTTTTTGTTAGTGTTACAAGGACCTGGCCCTTAACTGAGCTGAATAGGAGAAAGGGATTCAAACAGCCGACCCAAAAAATCTGGATAAAGTCATTGTTGTTGTATGCGCCTTCTCCATCAGATTGTAGTTGTCTATGGAGAATAAGAAAGCTCCATAAAAGAATTGAGAAAAGTTGTAACGACCAGCTGTCAAGCTAATGCCTACCGGCTATGTTGGTTCCAAATTTCATAGCCAAGGTAGCTATGAACAAGAGGGCTTGCCAGGGCCGGCCCTGGCAAAGGACATGCAAGGTGGCCCCGGCATAGGGCAGGCAGGGTGGTCGTCCGGGGCACCAATTTTTTTTATGGTTCCTTATATATATAACCTTTGGTAGTATTTTAAATATTAGTGCTCACACAACATAACAGAATGACCCACTCAACAAAGTTGATTTTCACTTACACCTCCTATGTAAAGGGGCGCGGGTTCGAGGTCCAATGGCCCTTTTTTTTATACAAAAAAGGGCACCATTTTGATTTTTGTCCTAGGCACCCAAAAACTATGGGCCGGTCCTGGGTCTTGCCATAAAACTTAGAAGGTTGGTTGGCTGGTAGGTTACCTACTTTTCTGGTCGCGCGATGTGCAACCAAATACCAATCTCTAATAAATTCCCTAAACTAAAAAAGTCGAAGAAAAATAGATACTATGATTTGCTATAGGGAAATGCCTTTTTCTCTGGGAGAAAAGCCGAAGAGCATCCGGAACTGCTAGGTCGGTGAAGGAAAAACTGAAACCAAGAAATAACTCCTTTAGTGGTAAAAAGGATGAACAGTAGAAAATATAGGTGAAATTAGTAAGAAACTCGAGCAAGAATAGGGGAATAACTAAAGAGATGAGACACTCCATGAATACAATCCCTTCTCAACGGTACTTGTTGCTTATAAATAGCCGGCTATAGCTGAGTACCATCTAGGAAGTCCTAGACTCCCAGTAGATTTGGGTAATGAAATGTTGGGCTAGCAAATAATTGTTGAGACCAGATCAAATAGCATAGAGTATAGCTGTTTCTGCTATGCAGTCCAACTATAAGATGAGCAAAGTATAATTTCAACAAGGACATGCCAAATAAGCTCAAACACTCAATCCTAACTAGACTGGTTCTAGCTTAGCTCCTACACGTCTAAATTGTTACCGTAGTCAACTATAACTAGTCAAATTTATTATCAACTATTGTTGAGATCTCCCACAATTAGGCTAATACTTATAGTAGAGTTGCATAGCATTAGTATACTGTATATACAGTAATGCTACTAATATCAATCACATCATTTTTTAAGTGTCACTGAAAAATGGGACACTTTCTTGTTCGTATCTATCTGGGTATCGATGTTTTCCTTAACTTGATGTTATTTGCTTACATAACTTTTGTTCATCTATGCAACTTTCTTAGTGCTTCCTTTTGTTTTGTTGATGACCTCACACGCAACACACAGACACACTATCGCTTAACACTTGTATGTAATTTTCCTTTAGTATAAATTTTCAAGTCCAAAATTTGGGCCTTACAGTATTTACTCATTAGTCCTGATATTTTTGGCATTATGCTTTGAATTCTGCATTAGTGCAGAATCTCTCTTTATTTTGGTACTTGTTAATTGTAAAATTCCTGCTTTCTATATGCTATTAGTGAAGTAACTTGTTAAATTCTCTTTTTGTTGTTTAGGTCCTAAGTCTTTTGGATGGGGACCAAATATCTGGAGTGGGGAAGTCAGGGAAGCTGTCCAATGAAAAACCCTCGCCACTTCCTGCAGTTGAGATGCCCGACTTAATTGATACTGGTGAACCTGATGATTTTGTAACTGAAGCTTCGACTCAGAAGCAGGTTGATCAGAGCACTGGGGGACTAACATCATCTGGATCTTTGGTTGATGATTTGTTTGGAAGTGACCCTATTGCTGATGTGGGCACAAATGGGAGTAGAAGTGAAGATCCATTTTCAGATGTATCTTTTCACGTCACTGAAGATAAGCAACAGGATGACCTATTCTCAGGGTTGACAGTCGATGACAAAAGATATCATGAGATAAAAACAACTCATAGTATCGAGTCAGCAGTTTTTGATGCATTCAGTTCCGACAATGATAATTTTCTGCTGGAAAAAGCAACGGATAAGAACAATGTGCATGATTTGATGTCTGGTTTGACTCTGAATGGTACAGTCCAAGAGAATAAGCAGCCTGGAGCGTCGGGAAATTTCTCTGGAGCTTCTATAGATGTAAGTCAGCAATCTGGCCCGGTGTATGCAAATGGAGCTCTCAGTGGAGGTTTTGGTCTGAGCACCTATTCTCCTGTGCCCCCCATGCAGTATAACACGCCACCAAACATGATGTTGAATCCAGCTTTTGCTACACAGCAAGTGAACTATGGTGCTATGGGTGCTTTTATTGCACAGCAGCAGCTATTATTTCAGAATCTTGGAAATATGAACACTGGCTATGGACAGGTTACTGGGGCTGCTAATGATGGAGGTTACTCCTCGGCACTCCCTGACATTTTCCAACTTCCAAATAATCTGGTTCAGAGCCATGGTCCAGTGTTAACCAGCTCAAAGAAAGAGGAGACTAAAGCTTTTGATTTTATTTCGGTATGGTTAATCTTCACAAAGTTCATTGACAAAACACACACTCCATTTCTTAATGTTTAAAGTTGCTCATTTTCTGAGTCCTGTTGCCAAACATGCTTGGACTTACTATGCCTGACAGATGTTGCCGACATGTTTGGACTTGTTATGCCTGGCAAAGTCCCATAAGATAATCGTCCCATAAGATAATCTTGTCTGTTGCAAGACTATTCCTATATGATTTGTGCATCAAGATCATTGTATTGCACTTGCCTAGAATTTATAGTTTTCTTATATATTAATGTGCATTGTATGATATCCTTTTAATTTGTGAGGACGCCCCTATGGTTGCCCTCCCACCCGGAACTGAAATTACTGGTCCATCTTGAGATTTATACTTGTAATCCCCCCTCAGATCAGTGGAGCCCCCTAGTGCCCAAGATAAACTGTTTACACATTCAGATACTATAGCTACATATAGTTTTTTATGTACTTATTTTTGGTTGATGAAGTTTGGTTTGATTTTTATGAGTCAAGGCAGAATGTAATTTGTTCTCCTGCCTCAGATGTGTTAGTCATGTGTATCATGTGCTACAAGTCCAAAATCCACCTCTATGGACTGTTCATGTTGGCAAATATATTTTTACCAATAGAAATTTACAGTTACAAATTTAGTTACTTTATTGTTCTCCAAATAGATTTCTGTAGCATTTAGATGCAACTGTTTATGCCACTATCCAGAAAGAATAGATTTATTACTTGTCTTGCAAGTTTGGGTCCTTTGTCTGTGAGCATATACTATTTATCCAAACATTAGTATGTATCTTGAACCTGATTGTCTTCTTTCCTAAAAACGATCACAGGTAGCTTTCATGATTGATCTTTTGTTTGTTGTATTGCATCGCAGGATCATCTGTCAGCAGCTCGTGATTCAAAAAGAGTACTTTGAATCTACTAAAGGTTGTGTAGCTTCTCTCCTGAAGAAGAGACTAAAGGCTTGTTTAATATTTCATGAAGCTGCCTCGAGTAATTCTTTTGCAATAATGCGTGGCATGCCTCAAACTGCATGAGCTCTCCTCGGCTTTCCATTTTCTCCCCGTGGTTGCTTTATTACATCATATTTACAGTTGTACACAGGCTCCCTATTGTAGAGGTGTCCGCCGGACTGTTGTAATATACATATGTAATCTCAGCTACTTGTTTGCATAAGTACTCTTTTTCTTTTTCTACCTTCTAATAATACTGTGTTTGGGGTTTTCTATTTGTTATTGTTTGGGAGTTGGGAATCCGCAGCACAATTTGGCTTGTGGTTTCAGTTTATGATCGAGACAGTGGTATTTGAAATGTGATGTCGCAAGATTCTCAGGGATTTTAGTTTTCATCATTTGGAAACTGGATTGCCAGTTTATTTTCGTTTGTAAAAAGGGAGGTTAGCCAAGGGCCAGGAGTATTATGTAGAAGCTTACTGAAACATACGACCCTTGGTCTTTTGCATTCCGAAGCATTTTATGTAACTAGTATATACGCACGTGCGTTGCACGTATTTCATATTACTTGGAAAAAAAATAGTTTATTAAAAGGGCAAACGATAATTTCTTAATTTTATTATAGGTGCAAATATAATAGGCAGGAGCATGAAAGTTGGGAGAAATTAAATGACGGGAATATGAAATATTTCTCTTATCTCTTGGGTTTATGTCCCTACTTTGCATGCATGTTTTATTAATTTTTGTTTTACTCTCCAAACTACCTACTTTGCATGCATGCATATCTTTGTTTTATTAACTATCATTCCCCAAGTTACCTCCTTTGCATGCATGCATGTATACATACATTTAATACGTATTTAATTACTGTTTTAATTACTTAGATATCCTTATCAACGTTAATACATATTGAAATGTAGTGAAGGGTATTTTTGGAACGAAAAACTTTCACGGTGAAGCCTAGTTTTGGAATTATATAGTAGAATAGATTTTATTATAGGTGGAAATATAATAGGCAGGAGCTTGAAAGTTGGGAGAAATTAAATGACGGGAATAGGAAATGTTTCTCTTATCTCTTGAGCTCCTGTGCCTACTTTGCATGCATGCTTTATTAACTTTTGCTTTATTTTCCAAACTACCTACTTTGTATGCATGCATATCTTTGTTTTATTAACTATCATTCCCCAAGTTGCCTCCTTTGCATGCATGCATGCATACATACATTTAATACGTATTTAATTACTGTTTTTAATTACTTAGATATCTTTATCAACGTTAATACATATTGAAATGTAGTAAAGGGTATTTTTGGAACGAAAAACTTTCACGGTGAAGCTTAGTTTTGGCATTATATAGTAGAATAGATTTTTATTAAATTGTGTTTTGTGTTCCGATGTAGTTTAACAGTTCTCTTTATGCGATTGGCAGTCCTTTGCATAGCGGATGAATGTCAAAATTTATAATACTATGATCAAAATTTAAGATGCCAATAACACTGGCCAATTTTAAACTTAACATATTTAACTCCTTGACTAGGTTTGTATTCATAATCAAATTTCAACCAAGAAGGCAAGAACCCGAAGTCTGATAGGTAAAATGATAAATTCAATGAAGATTCTGAAGTCTGGTAAGTTGAATTTATTTATAATCTAATTTAAACTAGATAAGAAAATTCGAAAATTTGAAATTCGATTTTAAAATATGATTATATTTATTTTTGATGATGTTTTGTCACGTACTTGATCATTTGTGTACCGTATCAAGAGTAGTCATGTTCATGGACCAAAAAGAAAATAATAATAATATTTCTATGATATTACTAAAAAATTAGATATAAATTTAAATTATATTAAAATAGTTTAAATATAAATTTAATATATTTTAATTAAAATTTGTTAAAGATATATTTTTAGAACTTTGAATATATGTTTAAATAATACCATGTAGTTAGTTTAAATTTATTAAAATTATATTAAAATAGTTTAAATTAGATTGAATTTTAGGATGTCTAAAAATAATAATTGAGGATATACATACAATAGTTATTTTGAATTGTTTTTAAGTCTCTATATAATAGTATAGTAAAGATAAATATACAGAAGAGACTACATATAACACTCAATGGATAACCGTGAGCTACTTGTTTGCTTATCCTAAGTTATGACATGATAAATATGAATCTACTGTATATCCTAATATATCAGAGATTTCTAGTCTGGACGGAGCTTGGATTTGTATCACAATAGAAGCTAGCTTATATATCACCAACTATTATTTAAATTAATTTTAAATTATTGGATGGATGGAAAGCCGAAAAAAAAAATTTACTTACTGTCCAATAAATATTTGGGTGGGCAAGTAGAGAATCATACGCAATTTAGAGATGAGAATCACAATGTCATGTGATAGGCACAAATATTGTGAACTTTGAGATTAAAAGATTTGTCATGCAACCTAAACATATAATCCATATCCATCTATGCAAACAAACACTAATCAAAACTCCTAAATTTTTTTTAGAGATACGAACTCCCTCCTCCTCTGATCTCTATATATAGAGCTTCCCACACCCTTTTAGGCATATACACACTCTTGTTCATTTCCTCCTGGCAGTGCAGTGCAGTGCAGTACGTACTCCCACATCTTTCAAATGGAGCGCGACGCCGACGAGATCATCCCGATTGAAGCGACAGCGGCCGCGGCGGCGAAGAAGAGGCGTAGCGTCTGCGGCCAGCTTACGCAGATCATCCTCCGGTTGGTCACCGTAGGAAGCATGGGGGTGGCCTGGGCGATAATGTTCTTCTCCGAGGAAACCGAAGACATTGCTGGCCGCGTTACCTACCGAGTCTCTCCGGCCTTCATGTGACCACCAAACTATGGGTCCGTTTGGTTCACTGCAATGTAATTGTAATGAAATCGAATGAAAAAAATACAATTTTTTTTCTCTCCATTCGATTCCATTACGATTACGCTTACACTGCAGTGAGCCAAACGGACCCTAAACTTAAAATTAGTTGGTTGAAGTTAATTTCCTTGTGTCGTGTGTCGTGTCTAATAAGTATTTCATCCATATATGTACGTAGGTTCTTCGTATATGCGGCTGGAGTGGTGTGTTTGTACTGCATGGCTACGATTCCCTTGGTCTTTTATTTCTACAAGAACAGATTCCTTTTTGCTCTTGACGTGGTAATTAATCTTCTCTTTCTCCCTTCAACTTTTTATTATTATATATAATGTTTATTACTTCTTTGTTTAACTTTAATTTGAAACTGCAGTTTCTAAAAATATTATTAAAGCTGTTTCTGAAATCGGTAATTTCACATTGGATAGTATGGTGATGAGGTCTCGCTTGCATTCAGTTTATTACTAATTTTAAGTATTATTAGATTGCAAATTGTTGGCTAGAATTTAAATTATAATTTGGTTAGATTACATTGGCATTAAGTTTGAATTAAATTTGAATTTATAAGTTTTGGAGAAAAACCATGTAGACAAACCAGTTATTGACCATTTGGTTGGTTAATGACTTGTTAACTAATCTATAATCATAATTTGGTTGAGTGACTAGTCTAATCTTTTCGTATTTTGGATTGTAATAAGCCTGTAAAATAGGCTATATATATTATTTTTTTATCAATGAAAAACTCCAATCAATTGATGAGTATGGAATAGAAATGGTAAAAACTAAAAAGAAATTAAAAAACAGTTTATTTAAGACGTGTAAGGAATATTTTTCTTAAGGGTGAAGGAAGGGAGGAAGGAGATCGAAGAAGAAAATATTTGAAAATTAGATATTTTAGGGTAAAAGAAAAGCCTTCAAAAATTATATTTGAAGGTCAATTAATGGATGGCAAGGACGGAACCAAGAAGTTCTGGAAAAGGGAACAGAGAGCAAAAAAATTTTATGAAAAAAAAGTTCTTAACATATGTAAAAAAAAAATGTATTTTCAATAGTGAAACTATTGGAGGATTCATATCCATCCCTATTCAACCCAACACATAAGCCTAATCACCACACCACATAATTTTCATGTTACCTAGTAAATGTTTTGTTTTTATTTTTAGTCGGGACTAGCCCCAAATTAATAACTCAAAATAAACAACTTAATATTTCAAACTAATTAAAATTCCAACAATTTTCTATTGTCATTTTTTCTTCAAACTCTTATAAACAACATATCCCCATTCGAAAATATAAGAAATTTCATAATTTAAGCACATTATTTGTCCAAACAACACCTTTTAGTTCAAGAAACCAAATCCCAGCAACCCATACTTTGTTCATCTTAATTTTGTTGGAGATTTTACTGATTTTTGACATGATTTATTGCTGCAGACGGTGATGGCGCTGGCAATGGCTTGTGCCTCAGCTGTAACTGCAATCGGCTACGTCGCAGAGTTTGGTAATGCGACGATGATGTGGTCGAGTGTCTGCAGCTTCTACAAGAGTTACTGCAATCGTGCTATCGTCTCCGTCGCCTTCTCTTATCTCGGCTTCTTCTGTCTCTTCATCCTTTGCATCGTTTCTGCGCTATCCTCCTCCTCCTCCTCCCACGATATCAAGTCATGAATAGGCTGCCTGCAGGGTTGGTCCGGAGGTTTGGGTTGCCCGAATTAAGCAGAAGGAGATGTCCAAGTCCGAAGTCTTTTCGAACTTACTTCTGGCCCAGCCCCCTGGTTGTCTGAGCCTGAGGCATTTGGTTTTTCTATTTTTATGAGTTTATTAGTAATGATGCATGTATTTAATTATTTAGGGTTGAGAGATCGAAATAGAACTTTTTATAAGCTACAATATCTTTGTTTATTCTATCTCGACTCGACTTACATTTTCATTTGGGGTATTACATTTTGTCATAGTTAGCATATAAATAGTTTCTTCTTGAAGTATTCACAACAAGAAAACAACAACAACAGTCTTCATTCATTCTGAATTATTTGGGTCCGTTCTTACCATAAATATAGGCTAATTATAAGTTTGTTATATATATATATATATATATATATATATATATATATATATATATATATATAGGCTAATTATAGAAAAACCAATGCATATTACCATAATGACCTTGTCTAGTTGTAACCATCACTTTTCAGGATAGGGATATTTATGTCATTGGTATTATACTTATTAATTTTAAATAATAATTGGTATGGTTGTTTTTATATAATTAATTAATGTAGAGGATGGTGAATGATTAGACATAATAAATTAGTCTTGGTCAATTAGTTAAAATAGAGAAAATGAATAAAATTCTCATTCATTTAATATTAGAACCTTCATTAGTTAAACCCTCATTAGCTAAACTCTTCATGACAAACCTTGGAGGACATTTTGGACATTTTGCATAGACCAACACTAACCTACATGTGGCTGGCCCTATTTAGGAGGAGGGAGCCCCTTCTTCTTCATTAGTTGTTTATGAAGAAACCCTAAGTTTAGTTCTTCCCTCCAAGCATTCAATCCTCCACCAAATTTTTTCAAATCAATCACAATCCCTCACATTTTTATCCCCAAGGAGAGCTAGAAGCTTGAAGGTTGCAAGAGGCTTGAGGAAGAAAAATTTGGCTAGGTATTGATGCTTATTCCTCACTTTTGTGCTTATTGGAAGAACCACATTGGGAATCCATCTTCCAATAGGTAAAATTCCTATTTTTTCTTGTCATTTTAGATTTTAATGGTAAAATAAACCTCTAGAAACCCTTCCTTGGCTTAGGACTACCCATAGGAAGAAGAACTAGGTCCATAGGAGGCATATGGAGAAAGTTACATTAGATCTTGTGTCCATTTGGAGAAAACTCCGAGGTGGCACACCAAGTGTTTGATGGAATGCCTAATGGGTTATTTCTCACTATTTTTATATTGCTCATTGGTATTTTAGAGTGTAATGAGGATTTGGTTGTGATAGTGTTTGTGGTGTACGATGTGTTAGTGTTCTTGAGAGTGTGGTGGAGAGTGTTGATACCTGAGAATCATAGGGTGGGAGTACCAGTCAGTATAAGGGTGCTTGTTCAGTTGATGTGGTGTTGTGAGGTGTCTGGGTTACATCAGTGTTGTGTTCAGTTGAGGTTGTGTTGTGCCTGTGTGTTTGAGGTTAGTAATAGACGACGGAAGAGTTGTGTAGGTGACTGGAATAGGCTCGGGTCTGGTTGTGCAGGTGCACAACAGCCAGGGGGTTTGGGGAGGAACTTTACACTGTTTTGGTGCAGTTGGAGTGATGAAATATCAACAAGGGTAGGAGTGTGTCAGAGGTGGGATGATCGGGTTTTAACAAGCAGTAGCAGTGAGGTAAAGTAGAGGCAGTGATGTACTGCTAGGCAATTGGGGAAGTGGACATGTTGGAGGGGTCTGTGCATGCTCGAGATTGAGTAATGGTTATCACACAACAGCCGAGTAGTTGGGGTATTGGAGGCAATGTGGTGTGTGCAAAGCTAGAACAGTGCAGTGCATACAGGCACTAGGTTGAGTTGGTATCAGGAAGGGTCTGATATCAGGTTAGAATGGAGGGTGAAGTGAGAGAGCACTGTGGTTGATGCAGTAGCAGCAGAGGGGTATTTGGTTAGGGGTAATTTGGGCAAATTGCGGGGACTTGGAAGGGGAGTTATTGTGTTCACAACAAGTAGAATGAGGCAATTAGGAGCAGTGTGAGATTAGTGTGGAGTTGTGTATATAGTATCTGTGTGTGACAGTGAGTTATAGTGCCAGGTTGGGCAAAACAACAGGTATGCACTGTCAGTTCGGACATTGGATACAAGTTGGTATCTGATAGCAGGTTGGAGACTTTGGGGTTAGTTGTACCATGCAATAGTAGGTATTGGTTCCAGCTGCATTGTGAAGTAGAGTTCAGTGTGCAATTGTGCACCTATGCACATGTAAATAGGCAGTATTAAAGTGTTCATTGAGGTAAGAGTGATGTGCATGCTTGATTTGTGTGAGGGGGAGAACCTGGGTGTGTAATAGGGTCTGTGTTGCTGTGTTATTTGTGGTTATCAAAATAACAACTAGGTAATTAGAATGGGAGCGCATGAGCAGTTGGTGCAAGCAATAAGGGAGGTTTTGGGATATCAATTGATAAGATGATTTATGTGTGTATATGAGTAAGTGGTTGTGACTGTGTCAAGGGAAGTAGAGGAGTGTATATTAGGGTGTGTGGATGCCTAGGAATGGTTCCTGAGGAGCATCAGGAGGTATTGTGCAGTCAAGAAATCCTTCAGGGTGATTTGGTGTGAGTATCTATAGGAGGGAGCATTATGTGTAGCAGGTGATTAGGAGGAGTGGCAGCAGCAAATACAGTGCAATTATAGGGGCAACAGTTGCAATCTGGAAAGGGATTGCAGTGGGAGTTTAGTGTTAAGGTTGGGGACAGTGGCAGAGCAGTTAAGAGGAGTGGGTATCAGTGTTGCAAAGACTCGAGTCTGTGTGCAGTTGGTGCACATGAGAACCCAGTGAGCAACAATGACTGATATAAGGGTGAGTATCAGTGAAGTGATACTTTGAGAGGTGTGTATAATGGCAGTATGTATCAGATTTGGGTATCGGGGATGTTTCACTGAGCATCATCAGTTTCAACCAAGTGCAGTAGCACTTATCAACAGCACCAATACCTGCTATTTGGGCAGCAAACGAGTGGTAGCAACAGTTGTATGTTGTAGGTAGAAACAAAGAGAAAGGGGCAAATCTGAGTGCTAGGCATTGGGCAAGAGTATTTGTGTGGGTGATCGATATATAGTAAGTGTATAGGTATATGAGTAATATAGTGAAGGGGTTAGTAGTACCAAATGTGTGTTAGGGAGTGTATCCTTATACTAGTGCATTAGAGTTAGTGTTCAGTTTGAGTGTGTGTCAGTGACCTAGTGTAGTGATTTAAGTAGGTATCTAAGTCATGTGTATGGGTGAGGTAAGCTAGAGCATAGGTATCTTAGAGTGGCCAGGTAAGTGTGGTATCATGGGGTGATATCAAGATACTAAGTGGATATCCTAAGATACTAAGTATTGTTTGGGTATCTCAAGATAAGGGTAAATATAAGATACGGGCCTAAGGTATCTAAGTATAGGCTAAGGTAATGCTTGTAGTATTAAGATAACAAGGTAATAACTAGGTAATGGATGTATAAGCTAAGATACAATGAGTTAGTAATATATTGGACTATATATGTATGTTATATGCCATATAGTATAGTGTAATAGCTAGTGTTAGTAATATCATCTAGATATGGCCTAGTATGGACTCTGTATCACTAGTATGACCTTTCAACCCAACTAAATAGGTATATTAGAACCAATATCAAGGTATTAACCTAGTTTTGACTAGTGTTAACTAATTTGACTCTAAAAATCAACCCTTTAGGTAGTTTGACATAGTTTGACCAATATGACCTAGTCCTGACCTAGAAAACCATATTTAGCTTATTTAAACTTGTTTATCCCTTCATTATATCAAATGACATGATATTTCATATATAGGTCTGTGTGACACCAGTTTGGACATCGAGACTCATTCATTTCTCTGGACCACATGCGAGTACATTCTCTGATAGTTTTTATTAATTGATAATTACTATATTTCAAGTATTTAGAAATATTATATCTGATTCTCGACACTATGGTACACGGATTGGTATTGACATTGGATCTTCAGTCATGAGATGTTACCTTGACTCATCGTATTTGTATCGAATACTGCTCCTTGTTTGGTATTGGATAACATTGAATAATATTGGTTAACATTGGATACACTGGCTAGTAACGTGTCATGGTTGGATTCATCATATCAGTCGGGGCGGGGAAAGTGTTAGCTAGATATGTGATCAAGAACTATTGACAAGTAGTGTAAATCATTGGCTACTAGCTAATCATACACTTCACGTATGGTTAAGCTAGTTTTTCCTTAGTGTAAATTATTGAATCTTCCAAGCCGATCACATATCTATTTAGTATTTCAAAACACTTAGTATAGTTGTAGTTCTTATTGTTCAATTCATAGATTACATTGCCTTGCACATGATATTGTAGTTCTTTTCTCTTTCATCTCATATATGCACTGGCTATACCCTTTTGCTTACATTGCATGTTCTCCTTACTAATTGTCATTGCATCAGTTTATTGTTTTCCCCATTTTGTATAGCATTCTCTATTTTACTGTTTTATAGTCTTTGTCAATTAATTGGAACTGCTATTGGGTTATACTCATTCCATCCTGATGGGATATATTTTTCAGCCGATGACTTAGAGCACTGGTGTCCCACGTACTATGAACCACATGAGGGGATAGCAACCATGGGCCCTGACACTCAGGAGTGATTGCCAGGAGGTCTAGCCGAAATCACTAGTTATCATAATTAGTTTTTATTAGCATTTTGGTACCGAATTTGTCTTCGACTTATATTTGAGACTTGGATATTATTTCTATTTGTTGTTATTATTGGATGTTGTTGATGTTTAGACTTCGTAGTTATGTTAGACTTATTTGATATCTTATCGTGCTTTAGATTTATGATTGAGTATTTATCATACCATTATTATCATATTTTTTTCCTTCTTGGAGTTGAGATATTATTGACAGATCACATATTGTGTGAGATGCTAGTTAGTTAGTGATGACCTAGACAATGTTCTACCGTCGATGTTGCGACGTAGGCTGGACGTACCCACATACTCGTGCCCTTTCACCGGGTGCGGGTCGTGACACTCGTGGTTAAGACCAATGAATATTACCCAGGAGGTTGCCTCTTGGACGTCATTTAATTCTCCTTTGGGGAATTAAGTGGTGAGTTGGTGATGGGTACAGTGCATGTGCAGTTCAAGTGCAGTACATGTGCAGTCCTACGGGCCGGGATGTGGTGGACCTTCGGGCCAAGTTTGTAGTCCTTCGGACCAGGAGTCTGTAACACAATTACCTCTTCCAAATATATATATATATATATATATATATATATATATATATATATATATATATATATATATATATATATATATATATATATATATTAAAGAAGATAAATATTATTGATCAGCAATAATTACAACTTATATCTATCCCAAATTACAAAATGTGTCATCTGGGGTCTAAGATATCTATGTCAGCATCTATGTTTCTTTGTACAACAAAAGTACTAAGGGATCGTCCCTCAAAGATACGACGGTTGCGTTCCCTCCAGACATGTCATACCACCGCCCCAAAAATTAATCTTAGTCGGCGATTGTCACGACCCGCACCCGGTTATTCGGGCACGAGTGCGTGGGCACGTCCAGCCTACGTCGCAGTGTCGGCGGTAGTACGCTGTCTAAGTCATAATCACAGGTAAGTTTAAATCTATCTCATCCACAAAAAATAGACAAGGAAAGTAACAGAAAAATAGGAATGCTAACTTTTATAAAACAAATTGTGACAACAGATACATAGTTAATACAAAGCCAGAAGATAGATCGGGGACAAACCCGAGTATGTGCTGAAAGAAAATAAAATAATAACTAACTGGCTATTCCTCCTCAAAGGTAGTCTCCTGAGTGGGAACCGGCTCCTCACTGTGTCACCTGCTAACTCATAGGGGCCATAATAGGAAGGGGCAAAGTCCTCATCATCGCCTAAACAACGGATCCAGTCAGGAAAGGAGCAAGGTACACAATGCACAACAAGATTTAAACTAAATATTTATGACAAGTAAGAAAAGAACTGACTAAGTATCATGTTGAGAATATGCAAAAAGAAGCAACAATAACTAAGAGTTAAAAAGCTATAAACAGGGTTATGAGTAAAACCGAAATAAACGAGACAAGTAAATGAAACTACAACAAGACAACAGGAACTGCAACAAGACAAGAAACTATGTGTGTGAACTTGTGTATTTAGAATACCTAGTTGGCATGTAGGGGTCTATAAGGTTAAACCGGCCGTCATAGACGGCTATTAAACAGGAATAATCGAGATCCGGCTGATGGACAGTCGTGTACCAACAGCTATTAATCATGGCAAGGGTCAGGGTAAACTACATGCCTTTCAGTATTCTCCCACCCGACACGAAAGCAAGACATAAAATCCAGTATTCAAGACATGAAATCCAGATTCTAATACTACGTGTAAACATCCAATGGTACTAGTAGAGCAAGGAATTAATTATCACAATATAAAGAATAAACTTGAAGTGCAGGTACTTGCCTGTTGTTTGGATCTGATTAATATTGGCTCTTGAGGGAAAATCCAGAGATGAGTCCAAAAGCTGAAATAAACATTACCATCACGCTCAGAAGATGTCAATTAGCTAAAAATGCCTGTCCTTGGGTCCAATTTGGAGACAAGGGCAAAAATGACAGTTTCGGGTCAAAACGGGGTTCGCCGGTGGGCCCGCTTTGCACCGAAAAACGTGTCCGGGTCAAAGGTCTCCAAATTCACCAAACTTAGTGTCAACAGGTCAGGAACGCTGATACGAACCCAACGGAACTTCCAGATTTGGATTCCGATGAGCCGAACACAAAATTGCCCGTCGAGCGGGGCTTGTGGGGCCCACGACACGCGATTTCGTCAACGTTCTCAGAATCGAACCAAACTTGACCCACAGGACCAGCGTATCGCTACGAGTCCGATGGCGCAAGTTTCGTCTCGATTTGACGTGTGTGCACGAAGTTAGGGTGAATTGCAGAAAAGGCGGATACGGGACGATGTCCGCGGATACGCGTTGATTCCGGTGTGCACGCACACCCGAATCAGCTTCCGCAAATTCTCACACGTCCATATCGACGGTGCGCACGTATCTGTGAAGACCGTACGCGACCAAGTCGTCCCGTTTGGCGGGACGTACTCAGTTCCGGGGTGAAACATGGTCTGGTTTTTTCTGTTTTTGGATCGCGGTGTGCGATCACCACAGGACGCGATGCCCCGAGCGGTTTGTCCGGGCACCGAGAGGGTCATACAGGCTTCGCAACGCAATTTACAAAATCGAAAACGGAGATACAGGGTGCAAGATACGAGTACCTGAACCTGCTCTGAAAATTCAGAAATTCCCGTGTCCGTGTCGTGTCCGACACGACACGAAGAATAGGAAAAGCTAGGGTTTCTGATTTGGGGGTTTCCGGCGGATCTCAGGCGGAGGGGCGGCCGGCCGGAGGCGCTGGGGGCTAGGGGCGGCATCGCCGGGGACGGCCGGCAGCGCTGGCAGCCCGGGGAGGCGGCGCAGGCAGCCGCTGCTGCTGCTGCCGGCGGGAAAAGAGTCGGGCGGAGGAGGAAAGGTGGCTGCGGCGGCTTCGCGGGGGGGTGGCGCCGGTGGCTGACGGCGCCGGCCAAGGCGGGCACGGCGCGGCGGTGAGGCATCGACGGCGAGGGGAGAGGAGGCGGTGAGGTGGTCGGACGGAGGAGAGAGGGGGGGGGGGTCGACGGCGGTATTTAAAGGGAGAGGAGGCGGTGGTGCGGGCCGAGGGAGGCGGTGGGGTGGCGGAGAAAGCGGCGGCGCAGCGGGTGGAGCGTGGCCGAGTGGAGCGGGCTGAGCGGCGCGGAGGACGCGGCGGAGCGCCGGGCGGAGCGCCGCGGAACTCGGGTGGGCGGGACCGGGTCAGCGGGTCGGATAGGCGGGTCGGGTTCGGCTGAACCCGACCCGACCCGATAGGGTTGGGCTGGGCCGGAAACTAACGGGCCGGTCCATTGGGCCGGGCCGGCCCAAGGAGCAAAGAAAATGAAAATAAAATAAAATAATAATAAATAAATAAATAGATAATTAATTAATTAATTAATTAAAATAGTTTTTAGGCATTTAAAAATAGGTCTGAGGCCCAGAAAAATCCAAAAAAATTATCCTAAGTCCAGTTTTCCATTTTACACACAAAAATGTTATTTTTGTGATATTTTAATATTATTTATTGCCAATTAAAAATTATTTATTAATTGAAAACCTTGATTTTAATTACAGAAAATTCCCAGAAAATTCCAGAAAATTGAGAAAAATCCAAGATTTAATATTTTTGAAAAATCAGGGGCTTACAATCTACCCAACTTATAAAATTTTGTCCTCGAAATTTAAATCATGGCAGGGTTCTCTCTCTCCAAACTCACTTGATTACAGTCTAACGGGTTTTCCCTCAGGTGACCCTTGCGGTCGCTACCCAACTTAGAATTTACCCATCTATCCTTTAAGGCTAAACAACTAGTAAAGCTATGTCCCCACTTAATTAATCGTGGTATTGAATCTTCAAGTCTGCAATACAAATACACCACCTATGGTATTCCCTTAGTCATAGAGGTTATCATCAATTCGACCGGTCTGAGGGATACATCTAGCACTACAAATCAAACTTATACCAAACACAGGATTTCGTCTCTCCGACATAAGGGAAGACGAGGATCAATAATAAAGAGTTCAAGGGCGAGGTGGTAGAACAGAAGTATAGGGATCAAGGCGTTTAAAGAATTCTAATAGGAATTGTCAAGCGGTTATGGATTGAAATTCTATTCTGGTAATCATTGGTTCGCATGCTCGTATTAGTATAGTTATGTAACTGATATGATATGCTCAGACATGTCTAGGTCAAGTATATTTGTCTACTACGTATCTCAATCCACGTAAAGTTGTCGTTGCGAAGTGCGAATCAAAATGCACTAAGGTTGATCAGACCGTAATACACTGATTCTGAATAGACACTTGTATTAGTGTACGCGTCCAATAATACATATGTCATGAACAAGCCTGATAAAGAGTAAGCTTGCAAAACTAGGCTATAGAATAGCAGCACAAATAAAGTACAGCAAAATTAAGTGCGCTAGATGATGGTGAAAGGAGGTACAAATTATTTAAGTTCGCAAAACAACCTACAATAAGTATAATAACAAAGATTCTACAACTCTACAGTTATCAGATATAAAAGCATACCAGGTTATTAGCAAGTTCAAAATTACTAGGTTGGGGCTGGGGTCACGAACCAATAGGCACGAGCTAAACTAGAAACGGCAGCTACAAATCACTTACGCGCATTGGCTACTCCAAGAGTCTGCGCGTTCTCCACGGTCATTGCGGAAGCTGGTCCGTGTCCTTGAGGTGGTGCCCTCTGCTGCGCTGCTGGGGCCTGGCTTGAACTGGAACCTTTTGTGTAGCTGTGCGTCCTTGAGCAGTAGGGCAGTCCTTCACTTGATGTGCTACTGATCCACAATATAGACAGGCACCTAGCCTCTTTCTACAATTCTGCCAAATGTGACCTTATTTTCTACAAAAGCCACAAATGGGAGCTTGTTGGTTCTGTCTTTGAGTTGGATTCATCTGTGGTCGCTTTGCAGCTCTTTCCTGTTGTGCTTGGTCTGGTGCTGACGTATACGGCCGCTTCTGGCTGGACTCGATCCTTGTGGTGCACTCCACAGGTCGTGCTGCAGTAAGAACGTCTTCATTGAAGGTAATTGCATTTGAACTGCTTGGCTTCCGTAACTCCGAGCTAATTCTGTCGATGAAGTTCTCCGCTTGGTTTTGCTGAGCTTCTTGTTGAACCTTCTGATAGGCTTGCATCATCACGTAGAACATTCAGAATATTTGTTGTTCGTCCATAGGCTGTCATAGTGGAAAGGAAGGTATCGGTGGAGTAGACTGCGTCGAGGGTGGAACATCATCTTGATGGATTCTCGAGGCAGGCTGATTTGCTTGACTGCACGGTGATGATTGGCCTTTACCAACTGGAGCCACATCGTCTTCGTGGGTACCCATAACGCCTTGTGGTTTTTCTGCATGAACCTCGTTGTTGGCTGGTGGGTCCATTTTTCCTGCATCCAAAATAAACAATAAGAGGCGCACAGGAATCAAGGCAGGACGCAAGTCAATAAAATAATTCGAAGTCGATATGAATATCAAGAACGATTCAATCGGGTGGATGAGCTTTTCCTAAAATCCTCAATCTTATTGCAGGCCTGTTCGGTCCCTAAGTTGAAACCGAACAATTTAGTCGTTTGGACCTGCATGGGTCACCACAAAAATGTGTCACGACCCGCACCCGGTTATTCGAGCACGAGTGCGTGGGCACGTCCAGCCTACGCCGCAGTGTCGGCGGTAGTACGCTGTCTAGGTCATAATCACAGGTAAGTTTAAATCTATCTCATCCACAAAAAATAGACAAGGAAAGTAACAGGAAAATAGAAATGCTAACGTTTATAAAACAAATTGTGACAACAGATACATAGTTAATACAAAGCCAGAAGATAGATCGGGGACAAACCCGAGTATGTGCTGAAAGGAAATAAAATAATAACTAACTGGCTATTCCTCCTCAAAGGTAGTCTCCTGAGTGGGAACCGGCTCCTCACTGTGTCACCTGCTAACTCATAGGGGCCATAATAGGAAGGGGCAAAGTCCTCATCATCGCCTAAACAACGGATCCAGTCAGGAAAGGAGCAAGGTACACAATGCACAACAAGATTTAAACTAAATATTTATGACAAGTAAGAAAAGAACTGACTAAGTATCATGTTGAGAATATGCAAAAAGAAGCAACAATAACTAAGAGTTAAAAAGCTATAAACAGGGTTATGAGTAAAACTGGAATAAACGAGACAAGTAAATGAAACTACAACAAGACAACAGGAACTGCAACAAGACAAGAAACTATGTGTGTGAACTTGTGTATTTAGAATACCTAGTTGGCATGTAGGGGTCTATAAGGTTAAACCGGCCGTCATAGACGGCTATTAAACAAGAATAATCAAGATCCGGCTGATGGACAGTCGTGTACCAACAGCTATTAATCATGGCAAGGGTCAGGGTAAACTACATGCCTTTCAGTATTCTCCCACCCGACACGAAAGCAAGACATGAAATCCAGTATTCAAGACATGAAATCCAGATTCTAACACTACGTGTAAACATCCAATGGTACTAGTAGAGCAAGGAATTAATTATCACAATATAAAGAATAAACTTGAAGTGCAGATACTTGCCTGTTGTTTGGATCTGATTAATATTGGCTCTTGGGAGAAAATTCAGAGATGAGTCCAAAAGCTGAAATAGACATTACCATCATGCTCAGAAGATGCCAATTAGCTAGAAACGCCTGTCCTTGGGTCCAATTTGGAGACAAGGGCAAAAACGGCAGTTTCGGGTCAAAACGGGGTCCGCCGGTGGGCCCGCTTTGCACCGAAAAACGTGTCCGGGTCAAAGGTCTCCAAATTCACCAAACTTAGTGTCAACAGGTCAGGAACGCTGATACGAACCCAACGGAACTTCCAGATTTGGATTCCGATGAGCCGAACACAAAATCGCCCGTCGAGCGGGGCCTGTGGGGCCCACGACACGCGATTTCGTCAACGTTCTCAGAATCGAACCAAACTTGACCCACAGAACCAGCGTATCGCTACGAGTCCGATGGCGCAAGTTTCGTCTCGATCTGACGTGTGTGCACGAAGTTAGGGTAAATTGCAGAAAAGGCGGATACGGGGCGATGTCCGCGGATACGCGTTGATTCCGGTGTGCACGCACACCCGAATCAGCTTCCGTGAATTCTCACACGTCCGTATCGATGGTGCGCACGTATCTGTGAAGACCGTACGCGACCAAGTCGTCCCGTTTGGCGGGACGTACTCAGTTCCGGGGTGAAACAGGGTCTGGTTTTTCCTGTTTTTGGATCGCGGTGTACGATCACCACAAGACGCGATGCCCCGAGCGGTTTGTCCGGGCACCGAAAGGGTCATACAGGCTTCGCAACGCAATTTACAGAATCGAAAACGGAGATATATGGTGCAAGATACGAGTACCTGAACCTGCTCTGAAAATTCGAAAATTCCCGTGTCCGTGTCGTGTCCGACACGACACGAAGAATAGGAAAAGCTAGGGTTTCTGATTTGGGTATTCCAAATCTTTCAAGTGGCATCACAAGTGAAGAACAGATGATACCTAGTCTCATTATGTTTACCGCATAAGCAACACTTCATGTTCTCACATGGAATGCCAAATTTGCTCAGCCTATCTTGAGTAAGAAGCCTATTTTTGATCATTTTGTATAAGCACAACGGTATCTTGACTGCAGCCCCTTTGGTCCAAACCATCTTCGCCCAATCAACCTCCTCATGAGCAGTCCATATCTGATTCATGGTTGTTCTGAAATTGAAAGTGCCTTTCTCCATATCTGCCTATGTCCAGTAATCCTCCACCGCTTGTCTATCAATCTCCACTGCTCGGGTATCTCTCACATGTGTTGCCTCGATTAAATATTCTCGGATATTCCACTCGCCTTCCTGGATCAGGCTTCTGACCGTTTCCATAGAGCCCATCAGCTCATACACATGCCATCCCTCCCTTTCAATCAGGCTAGTGTGCTCAATCCATAGATCATGCCAAATGCTTGTTTGGGCCCCAGAGCCTATGACCCTAGTCGACTTACCCTTAGCCTTACTTCTCGTCTTCAACAAAGCTTTAAGGGTGACCGAGAAGTTGTTGTTGCTGCTAGCTGACCAGAAGTTCCCTTTCAGAAAGTATCTTCCCTTGATCCATTCAGCCCATAGAGACTTTCCATTGACGAATCTCCAGAACTGTTTGAGGTAAGCAGTTTTTCGGAGAAGCCTCAAAGATCACAATCCAACTCCACCTTCCTTTTTAGGCCGACACAACTCCTCTCAACTGATTGCATGCATGCCTCCTTTCCACAAGAAGTCTGCACACATGATCTCATATATATATATATATATACTTAATGTATTCTACCCTCGTCTAAAGGCTGCCACATGCAGGGGGGATTCGATCCCACGTCCTTCCGGCCGGGAGACCCACATTGTAACCACTAGGCTACAATGGCTATATATATATATATATATATATATATATATACACCACATACTTCATAACTTGGTGTTTAGTTCAGTATCCATTTGTTAGGTTAGCAGTGTAGCAGCCAACATTGGATCCTAATTTCTCCACATTCTAAGAAATTTAGCATTTTGGTACTCCTGAAGTAGGTTTTGGAGGATTTGGGGCCAAAATGATGTTCCACGTTATAAGAAAATTAGGATTTTGGTCCTGAAGATAT
Organism: Iris macrosiphon; assembly: GCA_036927795.1. Taxonomy (NCBI): domain Eukaryota; kingdom Viridiplantae; phylum Streptophyta; class Magnoliopsida; order Asparagales; family Iridaceae; genus Iris; species Iris macrosiphon. Next base: position 17,081,932 of record JAYESA010000005.1, on the reverse strand, counting down.
CCATCTTAGATTTTGGAGGATTTGGATCTTGAGATGATAGTTGACCCATATTGATTATCCAAAATATGTTAATAAATAAATTAAATCAGAATAATATTTCTGGAACCTTAAGTCTAATTAAATTTAAAATATTTATTAACAAATTTTGACCAGATAAATCTTTATTTTAGGTCCCAAATTCTAAGCTGGACATCTTTAATTAGGACATATGAATCAAGTGAGATTCTTTATAAAATTCTTACTGATACTCATATTTCACAGGAACGTCTCCTAATATATATATATATATATATATATATATATAAACTCTAGCTCAAGTGGTTAGAGTGAGGCATATCCCCCCAAGAGGTTGCGGGTTCGAGCAACGAAGGAAGCACATTTAATTCCATGTAGAGAAATTAATGTGAGTAGTGGTACAGTTCAGGTGTGGTACGGTGCAGGTGCATGTGCAGGCCCTCGGATCGGGATGTGTCGGGCCTTCGGACCGAGTTTGTAGGCCTTCGGACCGGGATGTGTGTTACATGGGTTGGATTGAGATTGGATGGTTGAGATTAAAATATGGTGGGGTCTACACCTTTTAATCTCAACTACCCAATTCAAATCTAACCCATGTAACATAGTATGGGTGGTTTCATAATATAAAACCACCGGATGATTCTTAAGCATTTCTGTGTGTGTGTATATATATTAAAATTATAGAGAAATTTTGAGTAGCACCCCACATTATTTATCCTATTTCAAGGTGCACTATACTGCTTTACCATAATGTACGAACCTCCCCCCCCACTTTTGACAAAAACCGTCACCAACTCACTGTCAATGCTTTTGACCAAAAATTTGGACAAAAATATCCTCCCTTCGTTTTCATCTCCGATGCGCACTCCCACGGCCGCCCCCGCTCTCCCCCGTCTATCTGCCCATCTTCCTCCTCCTCCTCCTCCTCCTCAACCTCGCCTCCTCCTCATCCCCTCCTCTATCTCCTCCTCCTCCTCTGTCTCTCCTCCCCTCCTCCCCTTATCCTCCCCTCTTCCACCATACAGCGCCGCATGTTACGACCTGCACCCGGATATTCGGACACGACTACGTGGGTACATCCAGTCTACGCCGCAACATCGACGGTAGAACACTGTCTGGGTCAACTCTACTATCTAAATATCTCACATAGTATATATATGGTACCTGTCAATCATCTCAACTCCAAACGGAGGAACAATATGGTATCTCATAAATGTAACTATACTCAATCACAATGCAACTAAGGAAGATAAGCATGATATGGAATAACGAAGAAAAAGAATCACAATACATCTACAAGACTGAAATAATATATACATGCCATAACCTCAATAAAAGTCTAATATAAGTGTACACAAAATAATCTAAACCTCCTCCAACTCTGGTACTAAGTCCTCCTACTCTAAATGAGTATCCTCTAATGGAACACTGTCCTACTGTCCGTAGGATATGTGATACTGGTCTACGAGCCAATTATCTGAAAACTATATCCAGTCAGGATTGGAGCAAAGTACATATCTCTGAAAGCAGTTTCAAATATATAATCGAGCATATAAAACAAATAATAGAAAAGAATACAAGATAACTAAACAACATAATGAAATAAAGTTGAGTTAACAGGTAATGTACTGGAAAGAAGAACATACAATAGAATATCTGTATTATAATAGAAATAACTGAAATCTAACTAATGTGCCATGGAATACATGTTCATTATGTGATCAGTTTAGGTTGAACACGAATATAATATGGTAACTCGATTACAAGTGCGATATGTAATCGACATGTACATGAATACACTGGGGCTTGATCACATAATCAACTTCTACTCCCCCATCCCCAACCAATACTAATGGATCCAATCATGACATGTTACGAACACGAATATGGGCACACTGAACACGAGCAGTGTGTGTACACGAATATAAGCACACTGAACACGAGTAGTGTATGAACACGAAATACACTAAATTAATACCCGATACACACGATAAAATATATGTGAAAGAGTACCCGCTGAACACGGTAAGGGATAACATCTCCTTGCAGGATCCATGTAGTACCAGTCCGTGAAACCATAATATCGGAATCAAGTATACAGTTCTAGAACATGAGATATATATACTATTATAAAATAAAAACTAACATAGAAATATACTCGCATGAGGTCCTGAGAAAGGTGTGTCTCTCGATGCCCAAGCTGGTGTCACACAGACCTATATATGGTATATTATATCAATACAAGATTTTGGAATGAAAATAAGTTAAACTAGTTCAATTCTAGGTCATAAAGCCATTTCTAAGTCAAAACAGTCAAACTAGGTCAATTCTAGGTCAAACTAGTCAAACTTGGTCAAATTAGCTATTTTTAGGTTGTATTAGTCCATCTCTAGGATATTGGGTCCATACACTATGTAACTAGGCTATACTAGCTATGTTATGATACTAGGATACCAACAAAATACCGTATCATGAGATACGCAAGTTATTAGATATGAGAATACTATAATATATATATATATATATATATATACAAAACAAAATATATAGTACTCCTAGCTAAACTAATGCTAAGTGGATACCTTGGCTTTGAACCAAATGCGGTATCACACCACCTACACACTCATCTTGATATACAAACTCAAAACCTTGAGTGTAAACCAATACCTTGACATTACCTTGGTATCAAAAGGTAATACAATATCTAACATATAACTAACTACCGATACACCTAACTATACACTAACATGCATTTAAACTTATAACAATACTATACTAAACTAACATACTAACATACCTCTTGATATTTAATACCCGTACCCAAGATACCTCAACTCTCATTACCTTGGTGTCACTCAAGATAATCTAGAAATAATACTAACCAATGCTAACTAGTGCTTATATATATATATATATATATATATATATATATATATATATATATATATATATATATATATATATATATATATATATATATATATATATATATATATATATATATATATATATATATATATATATATATATATAACTTACTAACTTATCAATATAAACCAACTTAGCTTATTACTAGCTTATCCTAACTAACTTACATATAAGCACTTGCTACTGCTGCTTGCTTCTACTGCTTCTGTTGTTGTTTTTGCTCACTGCTTCTGCTGCTGCTTTTTGCTGCTGATTCTGTTCACTGCTTCTGCTGCTGCTTCCCGCTGCTGCTTACTGCCTGCTTTTTTGGCCTGCTTGCTTATTGCTCCCCCTAGCTCCCCCTAGCTCATATATATATATATATATATATATATATATATATGTCACTACATACCCATACTAATTATGCACATGCACAAATCTATTCTCCCATGCCCACCAACACATCAAAATAAAATGTAGCACATACACATAATTATACATATACATATATTTCATATAACAGTTATAATTATAATACTCTAATAGCTTTAACCATGGCAAATTGAATTGAAATGCAAGAAAACAAACACATGGAATGCACCGTACCCGTATCTCACTCAATCTATGATACGCTTGCGATACGGCTCCACTACACTACCAAACATATCCTGAAGGACACGAGCAAGTCTAAAATTATAATTAGAAGCAACACGAAGTGGTAGCTACTCGTCTACGTGCCCGTGTCAAAATATGACATGCTCAAACTCCCGTGTCAGAACAAAACCCCCTAAATCAACCTGTATCGCCAAATTATCGGGATACGGCCTACACGTATCCAATTGAGGACACAGCACTAGTCACACATAATCAAACACATGTCAATTTGGTCTAATTTACTTATTGACAAACACAAGATGTGCCAATCTTAAAATTTCTCCAAAATTGATACAAAATACCACATAACTTTCTCCATAGGCTTCCTATGAACCTAATTCCAATTCCTATGGGTAGCCTTAGTACATGGGAGGGTTTCTAATAATTAAATTACAGATTTAGAGTCTAATTAGAGAAGGGAAACTAAATTGTACCTATTGGGAGATAGATTCCCAATGAAATCTCCAAATTGAGTGTCAAGAGCCTTCAACTTATAGATTCTAGCTCCTCCTTGTAGATCCTTACTTCCTCCTTGTAGATCCTTACTTACTACTTGTAGATCCTTATTCTAATAGCCTCTAATGATGAATAGGGAAGAAATTTGGGTAGGAATTGGTGTAGGAACGAAAAAATTTGGAAGAGGGAAATTCTAGATCTAGATTTGGAATAAAAAATGAAGAGAGAGAGAGAGAGAGAGAGAGAGTCTCTCCCCACTCCAATAGGTGACCGGCCTCTACCCCCTCCTCCAAGTTATTATGAAATATCCACAATACCCCTTGGAACTTTTCATGAAGGAATTAATTAAGGAGGGAAGGTTCTAGTCTAATTGGTTTCACAAATTAATTTACCCTCCTAATGAATGGGCTTACTATTAGGCTCAATTCTAACTAGAATTAAATGTTGGTCCATGGATCTAATCTAAACTAGTTAGGTCCACTAACACAAGTCTAAAATAAAATCTAATATCTAACAATAAATAAATAATACAATAAATAATATTTATAACATGCACAATATTTAATATTATATTCCTAAAAATAAAAATATCCATGCCAAATTACCAAACTATCCCTAGATGAAAAAGTGAGGGTGACAATCCTACCTACCTTAGAAAAATTTTATCCTCGAAATTAAAGAAGAACTAACTACCAAAAGTAATCAATACAATACAAGAAAGAATTATACCTCATGGCTCAAACAAATAAGGATATCGCTCGCGCATCTCGGCCTCTCGCTCCCAAGTACTCTCTCCTGGCGAGTGATGCCTCCACGCGACATGCACCAAAGGAATCATCTGGTTCCGCAGCACCTTCTCTCTCCGATTCAAAATCTTAACCGGCTGCTCTAGATAGCTAAGAGTAGGGCCCACCTCTATCTCCGAGTGATCCAACACATGACTAGGATATGTCACGTACCATCTCAAATATGATACATGAAATACATTATACACTCTTTACAATGCAGGTGGCAAGTTTAGTCTATAAGCAACTGTACCAACCATCTCGTGAATACTTAAAGGTCCGATGAATCGCGGACTAAGCTTCCCGCCTCCACCAAAATGAATCGTGCAACGTGTCGAAGAAATCCTCAAAAAAATCAGACCACCAACCTAGCACGAAACACAACCTTGAGAACTCTAACAAAATAAATAATCACAAGCAATATAAAAAAAATTATACCTCAAACTCTAATGGTCTCCGGTGGCTATCGGCCCAATGCCGCTGTCTGTCCTGCGCCACTCGAAGTCTATCCCTGATGAGCTTCACCTTCTCATCTGCATCCACGACCATCTCTGGTCCCAATAAGGCTCTCTCACCAACATCATCCCATGATAACGGAGTACGGCATCTCCGTCCATACAATGTCTCAAATGGTAACATCTCTATACTGGCCTGGTAACTGTTGTTGTAATAAAACTCTACCAAGTAAAGATGATCCTCCCATGAGCCTCCAAAATCCAAAACACAGGTGCATAGCATATTCTCGAGAGTCTGAATAGTCCTCTCCGACTGCCCGTCTCTCTGAGGGTGATATATGATACTGAGCTTGAGCTGAGTGCCCAAGCTAGTCTACAAACTCCTCCAAAAGTCGGACATGAAGCGACTATCCTGATCTGAGACTATGCTCATAGGAACTCCATAAAATATAACTATCTGACGCACATACATCTCTGCGAGCTTCTCCGTAAACATACCCACTTTGAATGGCAGAAAGTGGACTGATTTGGTTAACCTGTCTACGATGACCCAAATCGCATCTTTATATCTTGGAGAACGCGAAGGCCCTAAAATAAAGTCCATCGTCATATTCTCCTACTTATACTCTGAAATGGGTAAAGGCTGAAGCAATGCACCTGGCCTCTATCTCTCTGTCTTTACCTACTGGCATACCAAGCATCTGGATACGAAGCTAGCTACCTCCCGCTTCATACTATACCACCAAACATGCTCTCTCATATCCCTATACATCTTGTTGGCACCTGGATGCATAGAGTACTGAGATCGATGCGCCTCCTGAAGAAGCTCATCGTACAATGCTCCACTCGGCACACACAATCTGGTACCGTGCCACAATGATCCATCATCTGCGATACTGAAATCCTCTGCCAATCCTATCCGGACCTGTGTCTGATGCTCCTCAGAGACTCATCCTCGAACTCTACGGCTCTGATCCGGTCTATCAACTCTGACTGGACCTGAACTCCCCATATTTGTGTTATAATTCCAGGAACTAATACCTCAATACCCAAGCTATCAAGATCGGTCAATAAATGTCTATCCCTCGTCAAATATATAGCTACTGGATACCTGCTCAAGGCATCCGCAACTACGTTGGCCTTCCCTGGATGATACTGTAAAGCAATGTCGAAGTCCTCCATCAACTTCAACCACCGTCGCTGCCTCATGTTGAGCTCTTTTTGTGTAAACACATACTTAAAGCTCTTGTGATCTATAAAGATCTCTACCCGCTCTCTATACAGATAGTGCTTCCACAGTTTAAGAGAAAAAATAACTGCTGCCAACTCCAAGTCATGGGTAGGATAATTCTTTTCATGCGGGTGTAATTACCTGGAAGCTTAGGCAATCACCTTCCCGTTCTGCTGTAACACACAACCCAAAATCTTACCCGATGCATTACTATATATAGAAAATCCTCCTGCCCCTGATGGCAATATCAATAATGGAGCTGTTGTCAACCTCTTCTTTAGCTCCTCAAAAGCAGACTGACAATCCCCAGTCCAGACGAACTCCACGTCCTTCCTGGTTAGTCTAGTCATTGGCTCCGTAATCCTGGAAAAATCCTGAACAAACCTCCGATAATAGCCTGCCAGTCTAAGAAAACTCCTGATCTCCGCTACTGAATTCAGGGTAGACCACGACTTAACTGCTGAAATCTTCTTTGGGTCTACTGAGATCCCTTCTCCTGTAATCACATGCCCGAGTAATTCAACCTTATCAAGTAAGAACTCACACTTCGAAAGCTTGCCATATAACTTCTCCTTCCTGAGGGTCTCCAGAACTATCCTCAGGTGTTTCTCATGATCCTCTGGGATCTTCGAATAAATCAGTATATTATCAACAAATACTACCATAAATTGATCCAAGTGTTGATGAAACACCTTATTCATCAGTTTCATGAATACTGTCGGGGCATTGGTAAACCCAAATGCTATCACCAAGAACTCAAACTGCCCATACCAAATCCTGAAAGCTGTCTTCAGAATATCTTCCTTCTTTACTTTCACCTGGTGGTATCCTGACCTCAAGTCTATCTTTGAGAATACCTTCGTTTTGCTCAACTGATCAAATAAATCGTCAATCCGTGGCAACAGATATTTGTTCTTGATAGTGAGTTGTTGAGTGCCCTGTAGTCGATACACATGTATACCGACCCATCCTTCTTTGGTACAAATAATACCGGAGCACCCCACGGTGATGACTAGAGCGGATGAAGCCCTTGTCCTGTAACTCATCTATCTGCTTCTTCAACTCCGCCAGTTCACTGTTGTTCACTCTATAGATGTGCTGTGATATTGGCTCTGCGCCTGGCACCAAGTCTATAGAGAACTTCATATCTCTGTCTGGTGGCAACCCCGATAACTCCTCCGAAAAGACGTCCATATACTCTGCAATCAATGGATGTGGCGGCTCCTGTTCTTCTACCAAAGCTCCATAGAAGTCTCTTTCGCTCTGCTCTGCTTCTCCTCTGATGAACTCAAACTCTGGTTCTCCTGGTGTCTGGAATAAAACTCTGCCTCTTCGATAATTAATACTAGCATGAAGCCTACTGTTTGATAATAAACGAAAGAACTGAAAATAGGCTTATACGAAACCCTTTCTTTGGTTTACAAACAAGAAAAAGAAGTACAATTAATCATATACGAGGATGTTAAGTACAAAAGTTTGATTCTGGAGAAATATTGCTATAGGAGTCTGATCTGCGGTCGATCACTTTGTCCCTTGGACCACACGATGACGAAGAAGTGCTGTAGAAGACGAAAAAGAAGCTTCAAAGACTGTAGGACTTTCTGGATATACTCTCTTTTCTTGAAAGATCCTTGACCCTAATTCTCCAAAAATTTGACCTTTCTCAAAAATCTTCGACCCTTGACCTTCGTGGTCGGAGGTCTCTATTTATAGGGTTTGGTCACTGTCAGCGTAGAAACCGAACAGCCGAGAGAGGTGCACCCTTTACGCGGCGGTTATAATAACTGCCATCCACGTATGAATGATCTTCTGAATTGGCGTGTGACGCGTGTCCCATTATGAGGGAATGCGTATAACTGCTCATCGAGGATCACGGCATGCAAGCCACGTAGGTAACTGCCCCTCGCGTAGAGAAGGTTGGCATAAAAGCCAAATAACTGTCACTTTGGCGTAAAAGCTAAATATTTATCTTGTTGGCGTAGAAGCCAAATAGTTGTCAGGTTGGCGTAGAAGCCAAAATAGCTGTCAGGTTGGCGTAGAAGCCAAATAGCTGTCAGGTTGGCGTAGAAGCCAAATAGTTGTCATGTTGGCGTAGAAGCCAAGTAGGCATAGAAGCCAAGTAGGCATAGAAGCCAAGTTCTGCGTAAAGCTTGATGCTGCACGGATAGGTAGCCAGCGTAAAGATAGCCGATTATCCTTCCTTGACTGAGGTCTTGAGCGTATTCTGGACCAAATAGCCTTGTCACTCACCTTTGCTAATATAGCCTGAGTTGGCGTATTTCGAGGAGATAGCATACGGCGTACTCCTATAGTTGAAAATAGCCAGGTCGGCATATTTCGAGGAGATAGCATACGACGTACTCCTATAGCTAAAAATAGCCTGATGGCATAATGTGCAGAGATGGTGATGTGGACATATTAGCCCAAATTATGGCTCACCCAGTCATTAAAAGTAGAACCAAATCTCGTGCATTAAATACAGAGATCTGCCCCCATCTCGCGCATTAATTGCAGAGACGTGCCTCGAGTTCTGTACGAAGAGCAGCTTTTGACGTGGCGGTCAGCTTTGTCTCGTCCTGAGCGTAAAAGCTCATGTCTGCCTGTGTAAAATAGGTAGCGTATTCCTTGAATGCGTAAATGACATCTTATATCAAGGTTTTGTCACTAAATGACAGTCTGGGACTCTGTGTAGAATCATCATAACAGCCGTCCTCTCGATCATCGTGCAATACTCTTTGTCAGGAGCCAGGTTTACTGCTTCGTCTGACAGGTTCATTCGAGGAATACGAAGAGTTTCTTGTACAACTTCCCGCTGCATTAAAAACAGACAGGTTTTACACCGAAGTGGCGATATAGCAACATTTTTACGCCAAAGCAGTCTGAAATACTGCGTTGCGCTGGTTGTTCTGAAGCTATGTTTTACGCTGAATAGCGTTGAAGCTCTGCTGTACGCCAATGGCTCTGAAGTTATGTCTTACGCCATCCGGTGCTGGAGCTCTATTTTATGTGGCTTTCTGCATGTTGAGAGTTTTACGCGTATAATTCCTCAGCGTATTTTTTATGCTTCTACAAGACCCCCTTCAAAGTTTTTAAATTCCTCGTAATTTGAAACACTTTGAATGAAGCATAAAATGGTCAAGTTTGACTCGTTCCGCGAGGCTGATTTCTCGGCAAATATTTAGGAATTTGTTGGGATTTGGTGTGATCTCCTCTGCCTATATAAAGGAGACTGAGTTAACCTTTTTTCCCACACTTCCTTCACCACAAAGAGATGGTTGCCGATATTCGTCTTGCAGACTTAAGGAAGAAGAAGATCATGTTCTTTCAGTATGTGAGGTGCCATAAAAAGAGGCGTCTTCGAGCAAATTTCCTCTGCAACGATGGATCATGGAAGAATATCATAGCTTCCTTTGCTCGGGATGATCAGCAATTTCATATGGCGATTCGTCCTGGGGAGAGGAAGGGTCACATTAGACCACACAACTTGCAAGCTGTATTTTCTCCCATCATGGCGCTGGACGAGGATAGGCAGTTTGGCCCTGTCTTCCAATATTGTGTTGGGTCTGAACCTCTAACACAAATCTAGGGCATGCATGCCATGGCGTATGGAGGATGGGCTTGCAAAATTGATACATGCCCAGTTGTGTATCCTCCCGCCATTTATCATTTTCTTGTTAATCGGCCGCAGAAACCGATTAACTGCTGTAGAAGACGAAAAAGATCTCCACCAATATGATAACCTGGCTCAGCAGATTCTTGGTGTGATCTTTGATGAAAATGAAAAATCCTTTATAGAAAAAAATTTCCATCATATGTAATCATGAAGATGAAAAATCCTTTGTAAACTGGATTTCCATCATATGTAATCATGATTAATAAAATTGTCTTCTTTTACGCATATGATGATTTGCCATATTTATTGTGAGAAACTCTGAATATGTGCATCTTCAGCACGTCTGAATAACTTTACGCCGACTCTGATAAAATAGTATCTGATCTCGTCCCATCTTTTACGCGTAACTAAAGACACGTAGAAAGCTTCTTTAGCACTAAGTTGAAGATCCAAACTGTCATGCTGTTTTGAACGAGGAATTGCGTAGGATTTCTGAACTGTCACTTCTCTGATGCGAAGAATTCTTGTTCAGACTGTCATCTTCAAGAATGTTTTTCCGAAAATCCCTTAAAAAAGGGCGAGAAATGGCTGTCAAATAAGCCATACTTGAATTGTGTAGAAGACTGGACTTTGGATGAACTTCCAATCGACCCAAGAAGAAGAGTCATCTTCAATGCTGAACTCTGTATGTTTTGGGTACTTGGAATATTTTATAGCCAAAAAGGAGCATTTTCTGCGTAAATCCTTGTAACTGGCCATCTGTAGCTTTTGAGCGTAGAATCGTAGATTTGTAGCCTCCGAGCGTAAAAAGCTTTCGAGCGTGAAATTATAGATTTGTAGCCTCTGAGCATAAAACCGTAGGTTTGTAGCCTCTCGAGCGTAAAAGCTCCTTAGCATAAAAGCATCTGAGCGTAAAACCATAGATTTATAGCCTCTGTGCGTAAAATCGTAGACTTATAGCCTCTCGAGCGTAAAAGCTCCTGAGCATAAAATTATAGATCTGCTCTGCGCGTAAGATCTGGATTAACTGACTGTCCGTCTTCCTTTTTTCAAATGATAGGCTGACGTGGCCCCAAATCATAACCGAATATTAAATATCGGATTTTTTTAGGGATTCGAGGAGTTATACGAACTCTATAAATAGCCGAGGGTCTTGAGAGAGAAAACTTTTATCTGCTTTCTCAAAACCCTAGCTTTTCAAGAACCTTTCTTCTTCGTCTCTTTCTTGAGAACTCAGAATCGCCATGGCCCCTAAACAAACTTCCACTGCTAAGGGAAAGATGGTTTCTTCCTCTTCTCGCTCCTCTGCTCAAGCACGAGCAACTCCCATTAGGCTGAACGAGCCTCGATCGGAACGCGGCACCCCGCCGTCGAGTTGTGCTCCGGACGTCATAGGTAAAAGGACTCCAAGGGAGAATAGAGAAATTTTCGCACACGTTGTATCTGTATAGGAACCAATATGCCCACATTTCTAATGTGTCAGTGTAAAACCATATTTTCGCAGTCTGGCGTAAAAAGCTCAGGCTGTCGAAATTTGGTGTATACTACAAACTTTGAGTTTTACACGCTGGATAAAAATTTCGGCATAAAACCTCAAATTTTGGCAGTCTGGCGTAAAAACTCAGACTGTTAAATTTTGGTGTATACTGCCAACCTTGAATTTTATGCCTTGGAAATAGATTCCGGCGTAAAAGCTCAAGTTTTTGTAGTCTTGGCGAAAAAAGCACAGACTGATAATCTTTGGCGTAAACTGCAAGAATGTAACGTCTAGTGTAGAAACTGACTTGTTCTCTTGCGTTTTATAGTGGACTTGCAGATCCCTTTTTTGGCTGAGGTGATGGGCTCTGCTGCCGGGATGCTGAACTCAAATTATCTGGAGGATTTGTCGCATGTGACATTCCCTATTTCTGGAGCCAACTATCCTGAAGAAAGGGGAACCCTGATATCATCCCAAGGAGAGCGCATGCTGCTGAGTATGATCAGTGGGGAGCCCCTGACATACATAGACAGGACGGAGTATAAGAAACTTGGTTTCTTATTCGGGGATATTATTGACAAGCAATCCCAGACCAAGCCCAAGAGGGAAGACTGGGTGTTCACTGCTGAGGGCACGGTCATCTATCTGCCGAAGATGCCCAGGGATTACCCTATCTCGACCTTCTTTCATGCCACACATCCTATGAAGATAATGTGAGTGCTGACTCCAAATCTTCACGGCCGACCGGGGAAGATTTTATACAACAAGGGAGGCGATCGGGGGGACTATATGAGCCGTCCTTCAGGCCCTGTTATGCCCTTTAGGGGATTGTTGCCGGGTAGTATCCCGAGTTAGGACTCTTCGCTGATCCAATCAGTTCAGATATCGACCTTCTGCAATGACTTCATGGGGCAGGGAGGAATGTACCCCAGAGTCAACCCTCGGACCAGTGGATGGCTTAGCCCGGGGAATCTTTGATGGGCCAGTTTGACTGCTTGGGCCCTAAAGCACTTCCGGGTAGAGCTGAAAAGAATTGGTTTGTTCGCGACCGTGAGTGCCATAAGTGTTGGGTTGCCTGTCAACCCTAACTTGTTCTTAGCCTTAATGGAGCGATACAATTCGCTCACTGGGACTTTTGCCACTCCGCTGGGGGAGTTGGGCTTAGCCCTTCACGAGATGGCAGAGATTTCGAAGCTGCCATTGGGGGATGCTCTTTATGAAGAGTATGTCCCTACAAACAGGGAGTTGAGGGATACAAACCCTCGGGCAGTGGCGGTGTATCAGGAGCTGATGAGCCACTACCTTGCTTGCACCACTTTCTACAAGGAGCCGTCTGATTTGGCTCACGTTAACAAGTGGGCAACTTACCTCTTCTTCCACCAGGCCAGAAATGTTAAGCCGGATAAGGTGGTAGATAGCCGAGATAGGCCCTTGAACCTCCTGAGCATGCTTAATGCTGACACGACCGATGACCTCATCGAAGATGCAGGGGCTCCGGATTATGTTCTTGACGAGGAAATAGGGGGTTACCCTGTAGGTACGAAAGCCTTCAGCTATATGAGGCATTGCCGGAAGCCTCTGTCAAGGGAAGCTCAATTGGTTGGCTTTCTCTCCGTCTGGCTATGCCGATGGGTAGTGCCGGATATCGTGTCTGCGGATCGCATCCATCGCAACACTTTATGGCCCGCAGTGCATTTGGTGTTCGGGACAAGACTGGGCTTGCTACCTGCTATGGTATGTAGAATACAAGCAGGCCTGAGGGCGCTTACTGATGGGCTGCTCGCTGATGAGACGCTGCGTAAAAGCTTTCCTAGGGTGGAATTACCATTCCTATATCTGATGGAATGGTTAATTCTTCACAACGCCCGGGTGATGTCTCCCGGTTCCGCCAGCAGTTCAGGCAATAATTTATTGCTGAATTACAAGAATTTCTCTTGGAACGTGGCGACCGTCATAGATTCCGGCGGGCGTTAAACGTTGCCCACAACTGAAAGATCATCTGTATCGTCCCTCCTGTACATATCAATCAACAGGGGACGAAACTCAAGGATGAAGGTCATAGGAGAACCATTCTTTCTCCTGAAGCCTTCTATTGGTTTGTCTACATTAGACCTTCCCACTTGCTGTATAGGAGTGATGATCATTGCTTCTTGGAGCCCTATCTGCCCAGTCGGTTCGCCAGGCAGTTTGGGTATGACCAATTGCATGTGGAAAATGCTATTACCAGCTTCAAGTCCAGAGGTGGACTTATCGATGGAGCCAGAGGGTGGCGGTACTTCATCACGGGTTGTACTGGCGTAACTTTTGTCGTGCCCGCGACTTCTTTTTTTATGGAGCTGCGCATCCTTCACTCGTACGCGCAGTTCTATGCGTCCATTAATACCTTCCATCGCGATTTTGATATGCGTGGAAGTTTTAGGATGCCCTCCCATAGGTCCACTAGAAGGGAGGATGTTCCGTCTGTTTCCTCGGATGAGAATGAAGACACCACCGGGGCAGACGAATTTTTGTTGACAATACCGAGAGGCTTAATAGCTTCGCCTGCAGAGCCTCTCGTTATCCCCCATAAAAGGAAGGCTTCTACTCCGAAAGAGCCTTCTTCCTGCAAGAAGAGGATTGCCAGAGTTCCAAAAATGACTTCCACTAGGGAGGCTTCTAGGAGCGAGCCTGTTGTTTCCCCGGTTGGGGGTAATTTGTTGATCAGAGGTCCTTCGCCTTTTAGAGAGGGAACCTCCATAGTTTCGGCTGTCAGTGCCGAAGATTCTTTGCTCGAGATCGCTGCTGCTACTTCTGCTTCTGGTAGTGCTACGAGATCGCCTACGAGACCGAGCATTTTGAGGATACCTTTATCCAGACAAATAATGGGAGTAACCCCTACTTCGTCTGTAAGTATTTCCAGTGAGATTCCACCCGATGAGCCTCGAGTGGATCTTGGTGATGACTGGAAAGACTATCCTCCAACGTCAGTCGGTGCACCCTCTTCCCCAGGTATGACAGCTCGCTTAGCATCATTAAGAACTGATTTAGCTGTACTAGCTGCGGACGCGACATATATACCATCGGCCATGGGTAAATGTCATCTTTTATGCCTCTTTTAGGAAAATTAACATTAAGTTCATATTAACTTTCTCTTGTCTTCTTTTCAGGGAAGACATCCCAGGGGAGGGCGGAGTCGACGCAACCTTTGACTTTGTTGCGGCTCCTGCCGATGAAACGACGTTGTTCGACCTTGAAGAGCAATATTTTCGGGTGCTGTCTCGTCAATAGCAGTCCAGATATCATCAGAGGAGGATGAACCCATCATCACGACTATGCCTCATTCATTGAGTATGCAGCAACTTCAGCCGTTGCTGGTATTATTTCTTTTATCGTGCCATCTGTTGAGGCGACGGTCGTGGCAACATCCTCCGCGCTCATTCCTGGAAGGCGATTTCCCGGTATCGCAGCCACTCTTAGCGTACATCCGGTCTTCGATTTGCTGATTGAAAATTATACCAGCATATTCTATCGCAGTTTAAAGGAGTTGATTTCCATGGTGCTGGAGAAGAACATGAGCTTTGATAATCTGCTGGCGTCTTCTCAGCTTGCGATAGCGCCGCTCAGAAATTTCAACGACGCTGGAAGAGCTGATGCTCTGGAGCAAATAGTTAATGGTTTAGAACAACCCATTAACGAATATTTGCAATTATCTCGAGGCAACGTCGATGATATAATTCAGGCCGAGTATGACTCCTTGACTGCGAGGCTTACTGAACAGATAGAATATTTAGACAAATCCATCCAAACATAGCAGTGAAAGATGGATGCAGAGTAGGCCGCGACCATAATAAAGACGCTTACTGTCTACTCTTGATTCAACACATTTCCACTGTAGTGTTTTGGGGGAGGTTATCCCTCAGCTGACCCAGTGCGAGGCCGAACATGAGGAAAATGAAGCAAGGGTTTGCAAACTGGAAGCTAAACTCGCTAAGGCGAAGGAGTGGGCTCGCGCTTTATTGGCAGCTCAAGATGTTTTGAAGGGCCGGATGAATACAACTCAGCAGAACTTGGTACATATGGGTGCCATTCGTGCCGGTTTTATTCATGCTCGGTCTGAACTCTCCCTCCTGAGCGATGACGAGGCACGACTGGAGCGGGCTCGCGCCAACATCTTAGACTCCAGAAATGAGAGAATGACCGCTCTGGCACAGCAGATTCGTGATTTGACTGCTCCTCCCCAATGATGTACTTTTTTTTTTTTGCTTATTTTTGTAACTTGCTCTTTTTGGAGATAATAAAAAGACTTTATCTGACTTTGGTGGACCCATCATTTTTGAATATAAATGACAGGCTAGGGTGAAAGTGATATCAGAGGTAATATGGACGTGATATACTTTCGGTAAGCTTCAGCTGGACATATCTATTCAGAGGTTATATGGACATGATAGAATATGATCCAACTAAATTTGTATACAAAACACTATCAGAGGTAATTTGGACGTGATAGGTTTGAAGTTCCAAATTAGTTAAACATATCTATTCAGAGGTCATAAGAACATGATAGAATATGATCCAACCAGTCTTTGTACGTAGTATCGTCAGAATGAGATCTTCACCATACTCCGCTTAAACAAGGAAGATTAAGCATAGTACTTATTCAAGAATTTGCCGTTGATAGGAGCCATTAGCAGATCTCCGTTAGGCTTGGCTAATCTGTAAGCGCCATTTGAGAACGTCGTCTCAATCACATAAGGGCCCTCCCATTTGGGCTGGAATTTACCCTTACTCTTGTGAGTAATGATCATTGGCCCCTTCACAGCTAGAACTAGCTCACCAATTGTGAATACTCTTTCCTTCACTTTTTGATTAAAAGCGCTGAAAATGCGTGCTTGGTAGAATGTAATGCGCTGTTGAGCTTGAAGGCGTTTCTTGTCTAATCCTTCTAGCTCTTGAAGCCGAAGTCGATCATTATTTTCTCGAGTTAACTCATTCGCCACTGCTATTCTGAGTGATGGGATTTGGATTTTAATGGGGAGAACTGCTTCACACCCGTAGACTAATGAGAATGTGGTAGAACCCGTCGGTGCTCATACCGTTGTGCGGTATGCCCAGAGGCATTCTCCGAGCTTCCCATTCCAGTCTCTTTTGTTCGAAGAGATAAACTTCTTTAGGAGTTTGATAATGATTTTGTTGAAGGCTTCCGCCAAACCATTAGTAGCCGGATTATAGCCGTAGAGGCCATATTTTGTATCCAATTTTTATCGCAAAATCGGTGAAACGCTTGGCTGATGAATTGAGGCCCGTTGTCATGAATTATCCTTTGGGGTATCCCAAAGCGATAAATGACATGATGCTTGATAAAGCTGATCACGTTGGATGTCTTTACCTCAGCAAGGGGGATCGCCTCTGCCCATTTAGAGAAATAATCGGTAATAGCCAATATGAACCGATGTCCTCTAGAAGATGACGGGTGAATCAGACTAATGATGTCCATACCCTATGCTTCGAAGGGCCATGATGCAATGGTAGAATGTAGATACTCAGAAGGCTGATGTATAAAATCTGTATGAACTTGACAGGCTTTGCACTGTCTGGCATATTTTACTGCATCTGCAATCATAGTAGACCAGTAATAGCCTATTCTCCTAATGCGATCCTGTAGTTTAGGACCGGGTTGATATACGCCACATACACCGTCGTGAGCTTCACAGATAATCTGCTTCGCATCAACATCGGAGATACATCGTAGTAGTAGTCCATCGTATGTTCGACGATATAGACTTTGTGAAGAAGCATCAAAATAGAAGCGTAAGGATCATCTTTTGATGGACACTGCTTCTTTAGGATACTCTGGTAAGATTTTGTATGCCACAAAATCTATAAAGGGACTTCTCCAGTCTCTCTTAGGAGGAACCGTGTTAACGACATAACTGCGTTCTAGGTGAAAGTTATTTTTCACACAGAATAGATCTCTGTTGAAAAGGATCACCGAATTCTGCCTCCTTATAGGAATGGCTAGATCTGCAGCTAGACTGGCCAGAGCATCAGCTTCCAGATTTTGAGATCGAGGCACATGTTCTAGAAAGAATCCTTTAAAAGATATGGCTATCTCGATCGTTGCTTGGTGATAAGGAATGAGGTCTGGATTACGGACTTCATATACTCCTCTGACCTGATTGACGATCAACTGGGAATCACCAAAAGCTTCCAGGTATTCGACCTCCAATTCTTTAGCAACTTGAAGCCCGATTAGTAGAGCATTATACTCTGCCATATTATTAGAGCAGGGCTCACTAAGAGAATAAGTTCGGTAGATAACGAGTCTATCAGGATTTTTAGAACAATTCCTACTCCTGAAACCACGTTTCCCTTGGGGCCGGTTCTGGAGGCGCCATCGAAGAATAGCTGCCATGTATCACCTTCCATTGCAGAGTTATATTCTGCGACTTCGTCGGAAATGTCCTCGTATAGTTTGGAGGTTTCCAAAATTGGATGAGCAGCTAAGAAATTGGCCAAGGCCTAACCCTTTATGGACTTCTGAGGGACGTACACCATATCATACGGTGTTAATAACATTGCCCAAGTCGCGAGTCAGGAATTAAGGACGCTCGGCTTGTTCATCAGTACCCGAAGAGGATTGATTCTGGAGATGATGTGAATAGTTTGGCCTGTGACATAATGTCGTATTTTTTGAATGGCGAACATTAGGGCCAAGCATTCTTTTTCTACTGGATTGTACCGGTATTCAGCTCCGACCATCATCCTGCTTAGGTAGTAGATAGCCTGTTCATGACCTTCATCGTTCTTCTGTGCGAGGAGAGCTCCTAAAGAATGATCCATTGCTCGAACATACAACAAAAATGGTCTTCCTATGACGGAAGGCACCAGAACTGGAGGATTAGTGAGATAGTGTTTGATGTCATTCAACGCTCGCTGACATGCTTCGTCCCATACAAAGGATACACCTTTCTTCATTAGGCGAGAAAAAGGTTGACATCTTCCAGAAAGGTTGGATATGAATCTCCTGATATAGGCTAGACGACCTTGAAATCCTCTGAGTTCCCTCAGATTACGGGACGGTCGCATTTCTAGGATAGCCTTTACTTTATCAGGGTCGACTTGAATGCCTTTAGCGGTGATGATAAATCCCAGGAATTTGCCACTGGATACACCGAGGAAGGACTTTGTAGGATTTATTTTGAGTTGATGTTGGCGCATCAACTCGAACACTGTCTTCAAGTCTTGGATATGAGTATTCTTGAGGCAACTTTTGACAGCGATGTCGTCTACGTAACATTCCACTGTTTTGCGTAGATGCTCATGGAATATGTTATTCATAGCCCGTTGATATGTAGCCCCGGCATTCTTCAATCCAAAAGGCATGACTGTGTAGCAATATACCCCCAGTGGTGTACGGAAGGCAGTATGCTTCTCGTCTTCAAGATCCATCTTGATCTGATTGTATCCCGAGAATCCGTCCATGAAAGACATGCGCTCAAAGCCGCATGTATTGTCGATCATGACGTTTGTGATGGGAAGAGGGAACTCATCCTTGGGGCAAGCCGCATTGAGATCTCGGTAATCGATACAAACGTAAACTTTCCCACTTTTCTTCATGACTGGGATAACATTAGCGACCCAATCAGGATGTTGTTCTTCCCGAATAAATCCACAGGCTATCAACTTCTTGATTTCAGCTTCAATGGCATCCATCATATCCGGGCGGAACCGGCGTTGGTGCTGCTTTACAGGTTTTGAATTAGGCAGTATGTTGAGCTTATGAGTAGCCACTTTTGGATCAAGACCTGGCATATCCTCATAATTCCACGCAAAGATGTCGATATATTCTCTTATCAGTTGGATCATCTCTTCCCTTTCTTCTTCGGAAAGATTGTTACTGATAAATATCGGCTTTGGCGAAAGTTTATCCCCAACATCGACTTGGATAACTTTATCTTCAGTAGGCGGTTCTCTCTGCTCGTACCGGAGTTTCCATTGCATATCCATTTATTGTGCCCATGAGTCATCTTCAAACGGTTCAGATTCCTGTTCGTCTGCTTCGAAAGAATCTGTCAATACCGTATTTGCTGACAATACTCGTTCGAGATCAGCATATGAGTCGGAGGACGACGAACCATCCTGAGAAGAGGAAAAGACATCCTTACTTGACTCAAAAGTTGCAAGAGACGTGGTATACCCTAACCCAAAGTGTGTTCGTTGATGGTAGGGATCACTATACAGTGGCATTCACCTGCCTTTCCCATAATTGAGGCCTGGCTCTGACTTCAGGTCATAACCCATGCTTTGCATAATTTTCAAAGCCTGTGGGCTATATCTGTGAACCTGTATTTTACCAGCATCAGCATCGTGAGAATCTTCTTGTACAATTGGTCTGCTCCGCATGCGACCGAAGACTATTGGATGCTGATTATTGCGAGTAGGCGGAATAATAAAGATATAATCTTCATGTGGCGCGTATGTCGTGATGACATTAGATGTTGACGCTACCTCCCACACATATGGATGATAAGAGTCTATAGCTTTCAGAAATATTTGTGCTATAGGCTCTATATCGTTATGAGGGGAGTATTCCTGATTTGGAAATTGAGCGTCAGAATACTGGGAAAGAAAATCTTTATTATCTTCAGAAACCACTTTCCTGGTTGTATTTACATCATTCGGCTGCGTACTGCGCCAGAGGTTGATGACCAAAGGTGGAGGCTTCTGGTTTAGAGTGATCACTAGGGGATCACTTCCTTCTCCTGATTTGGTTTTGTCCAAGTGGATAGCCATAGGTTCCATGACTTTCGGACGGGTAGTCCGCCCTTTCACCTGGATTGACAGAGGCTGCTCAGCAGATGGCTCTCCTGGCTCCCGGTGGAATTCCTCCTCTGTCTTGCCTGACACCTCCTTCATGTAGTCTTGGGTGTACAACATGGCATCGAAATAATAGGACTCAACTCCTTTGAACGGGTTGAGGTCGGCAAACTCCGTTTTACTGTTCCTTGGACATCTACATATTTGAAGCATTAATGTAGAGTCAAAGGAATAATGTTGTGCTCGTGGATCCATGGTCTGCCCAGCAGAATATTGTAGGATACCTCTGAATCAATGACGTAGCAGGTAGCCACTGATCTAAGGTCACCAATCTGAATCCTCAGACGAATTTTTCCCAGCGGCTTACTTTTCCTGGCGTTGAAGCCCACGATTGTAGTGGTGGTGTAAGCCAGTTCGCTTGTAAGAATCCTCAATGGCCTGAGCAGACTATGAGGGATGATGCTGATCGACGATCCCGGATCTATGTGAATCCGGTCTACCTCCATGGAACCGACGTATCCGGTGTAATAGAGGGGCCTGTCATGCTTGTTATGTTTTAACAGCATGTCTTCTTGAGTGAAAGTGATGTTAGGGACCACTTCTATTACGCTATGGCACTGAGGACATGCCACAGGCTCTCTGTTGGGGGACTTGAGCTGGGTCAAGCAAACGTCCGCCTGTATTAAAGCTTCACTCAGGGTTTGACGAGTGTCTTTAGAAAGCCTGAGTAGCTCAAAAATGGACAGTCTGGCTGGAGTATTAGCCAATTGGGCCAGGATATCGAAGTTATATGGTTTCTCCAAACCTTTGTTTTGAATGTTCTTCAAAGGTTTGTCGAAACAAACTTTCTTCTGTTTGCCCTTGTCTGTCGAAGTTGGTCTTGAAGGACCTGCCTCTGGTATAACATGTTCAGGTTCTGGAAGTTTGGCAGCTGAAGTGTTTGCCGTAACATCTTCCTGATTTTCTCTATAGTCCTTGAGGTAGGCTTTCCCTGAATGGGTTCCGGTAGCCAAAGCCTCTTCTTCTGATATCGAGGATATTGTAACCATATGGCATGGTTTGCGCCTCGAGTTCTTTCTGGACTTAGCCTTAGCAGCTTGAGTCTCTTCCTCAATCTCAGATACCAGATCAGGATGAACCCACATAATCTCACCACGCTGGGTAGTTAGAGGTACCAAGTCATGGTTTTGACCCCTGGCCGGAGGGAGATTAACAATATTCATCATCGTCCGGGAAATAGGTACTACACCATCCGGGACTTCTTGAGGGGGCAAATCGCCGAATTGGAGAGAGATCATGTTGGTGGTGACCGTCTTCTCACTGTTGCACAGAGTGATGGCCTTGGCGTCGATCAGCTCCTGGATATTCCTTTTTAGGATATAACACGCCTTGGTAGGGTGATGTATATACCTATAGAAAATACAGTACTTAGGATTATTGGTACTGCCGACTTCATTGGGCCTCTTCACTTTGGGGAGAGTGAGTTTGCCACTTTTGACTAGACAGTCGAAGATGCTCGGAATATCGTCGTTGTCAAAAGAGTATTCTTTATTAGGCCTAGAAGTCCCAGGATTCGTCTGCATAGTCCCTGGAGTATGCTGCCTGGACGTGTTGATCGCCAGAGCTTCTTTTCCTTTGGAACCACGAGGATGGTCGCTATTGGAGGATGACCTCTTCCCTCTTTCAGAGGTAGAGATCATGATTCCATTGTCACGTGCCTTCCGACTGTTGTCTTCAGCGGTAACCGCTGAGATGATAAACGAGGGCCAATCATGGAACTGATATGGTCCTGTGAACACCGAGATCAGTGGAAGCAGATTCTTCCTGCAAATGTCCACCAAGGCTGAATTCGGAACTCCGGGAGGCATCTGTAAAGTGGCCTGACGAAAACGTTCTATGAAAGTATGAACGTTCTCTTTCTTCTTCTATTTTATTTCGATGAGTGAGGACATAGACATGTCCATCCCTCCTTCGTAGAATCGAGCGAAGAACAGAGTCTTGAAATCTTCAAAGGAAGTAATGCAATTGTCCGCAAGACTACGATACCATTGATAGGCCACTCCAGACAGACAGCCCTTAAATACTCAAGTGAGAAGGATGTCATTACCTTGCGGCAACACCGTCATCATACTAAAATAGTTCATGTATTGACTTGGTGACGTCTATCCCTCAAACAAAACCATAGCCTGTGGTTTGTATTTTGGAGGGAAAGGGATCTCATCCCAGATGGTCGGTAAGGCTGGTTGATGCCCAACTTTTTGAGTTGATCCTTGTGCTTCAGGGTATCAAATTGGGCTTTTAATTCCTGAACTGCCTACATAGGATCTTCAGCTGGAAAAGGGACCGCAGAGAGGTGAGAGGTCGGTTGTATTGTAACTCCAACATAAGGCAATACATTCTCAGGGTTCAAAGGTGGAGGAGCCGTTGACTCTTGATTTGGAGCCATCTCCTGGCTTGTGTTGGATGGTGGTATGTCCACCCCCACACGTAGTTGAGTTGGAGGAGCTGATGCTTGAGCTATGGCAGCTGCATGTTGAGTCAGCATCATCTGGTGCATGTTCTCCATCATGGAGTGCATCTCTTTCAGTGATGTCTCTAATACAGCGATGTACTGCTCAGTACTTCCTGACGGAGAAGCTTCTTCATGTTCGTCTCCGATGGCATAGACTCCCATTTTCCTGGGTGCTACCGAGGGATCAGTGTAGACCTCCGTGGAGATTGAGTCTATATTATCAGTATCACCTTCAGGAAATTGGCGATCCCCAGTGTCGGAATCGGAAGAATATGAAGCCGATTGTCGCGACCTCGAGCGAGTATTCCGAAAGACACCTGCTTTAATATTCTCAAGGAGTCTGTCAAATCTCCTTTGGCTTGGAGTTCTAGAGGGATGACGTCTCGAACTGGATCTTCCTCTAGGAATGTGTGAAGCCATGTTCATTGATGCGAATGTCGGATCTTCTTCCTGTAGAGGCATGGAGTAGTTCAATTGGTCAAAAACTGACCGTTTTGCCTTAGAGCAGCAGTAGTTAACTACAACTTTATGACTATTACAACAGTGCTCCCTAGGAGATGTAATAGACATATTAGAAGATCCCCTGTCTTTGCGCTTCTGAATCAGGAATTTACGCAAGTCAGGAGGGTTAACAGGAGAAGAAGAAGGCTTATTTTGCCTTTTTACATCAGTTGGGGTACGGAGATTGGGAATCATAACTCTCTCCCTGCCATAAGAATACAGCAGTTCAGCCATGTGAGTAGCGTACGCTCCGTCATCTGTCTGAGGAGCATAAGTTCCCTTGAAACGGGTCTTCTTTACGCTGAGAGGCTTGTCCTGGCGTAATCTGGAACTTTGCACAGGTTGGCGTAAAGCTGAAGAAGTTCTCCACCGGCCGTCAGTA
Organism: Iris macrosiphon; assembly: GCA_036927795.1. Lineage (NCBI taxonomy): Eukaryota > Viridiplantae > Streptophyta > Magnoliopsida > Asparagales > Iridaceae > Iris > Iris macrosiphon. Next base: position 17,058,145 of record JAYESA010000005.1, on the reverse strand, counting down.
TTCCGCGTAATATGAAGAGCGGACATGTTCTTCTCTTGAAGGCGTAAAAGCTGAGGGGTCAGGAAATCTGCTACTTATTTTTTCTTGCGGTGATTGCAGGGACCATCCATCTCCTTATAGGCGGGAGATGTATTTTTACGCACGGGGCACGTTGTAGACTTATGAATTGGTGCCAAGGCATTGTCAGAAGTTATGTCTGCCATGTCACAGACGAAAGACTGAGTTTTACGCACGGGGCACAGAGTAGACTTCTGGGTTAGCACTGAGGCATTACCCGAAGCATTGTCTGCCACGTCACAGACGGGAGACTGAGTTTTACGCACAAGGCACGAAGGTTGCGATGTTATAACCTCGTTGGTCGAAGAGAGAGAGCCTGCAGGAAGGGTAGAGGATGTCCGGGGCATCCATACTTTATGCAGCTTCCTGTTGCCTTGGACATAGATGGAACGAGAGCCACCCCCTGCGCGAAGCATGTCTTCATAAGAAGATTGGTCGAATTGGACGACCAGAGTCTTCTTCGTTGATCCGACGGATACAACATCGTGTTGAGCAATAGCTTTCTCGTCAGATGAGAAAGTAGTCCCCAGCAGAGTCGCCATCTTGTGTTTGATAATAAACGAAAGAACTGAAAATAGGCTTATACGAAACCCTTTCTTTGGTTTACAAACAAGAAAAAGAAGTATAATTAATCATATACGAGGATGTTAAGTACAAAAGTTTGATTCTGGGGAAATATTGCTATAGGAGTCTGATCTGCGGTCGATCACTTTGTCCATTGGACCACACGATGACGAAAAAGTGCTGTAGAAGACAAAAAGAAGCTTCAAAGACTGCAGGACTTTCTGGATATACTCTCTTTTCTTGAAAGATCCTTGACCCTAATTCTCCACAAATTCGACCTTTCTCAAAAATCTTCGACCCTTGACCTCCGTGGTCGGAGGTCTCTATTTATAGGGTTTGGTCACTGTCAGCGTAGAAATCGAACAGCGGAGAGAGGTGCACCCTTTACGCGGCGGTTATAATAACTGCCACCCACGTATGAATGATCTTCTGAATTGGCATGTGATGCATGTCCCATTATGAGGGAATGCGTATAACTGCTCATCGAGGATCACGGCATGCAAGCCACGTAGGTAACTACCCCTCGCATAGAGAAGGTTGGCATAAAAGCCAAATAACTGTCACTTTGGCGTAAAAGACAAATAGTTGTCAGGTTGGCGTAGAAGCCAAAATAGCTGTCAGGTTGGCGTAGAAGCCAAATAGCTGTCAGGTTGGCGTAGAAGTCAAATAGCTGTCAGGTTGGCGTACAAGCCAAATAGCTATCAGGTTGGCGTAGAAGCCAAATAGTTGTCATGTTGGCATAGAAGCCAAGTAGGCGTAGAAGCCAAGTTCTGCGTAAAGCTTGATGCTGCACGGATAGGTAGCCAGCGTAAATATAGCCGATTATCCTTCCTTGACTGAGATCTTGAGCGTATTCTGGACCAAATAGCCTTGTCACTCACCTTTGCAAATATACTGTCAGGTTGGCGTATTTCGAGGAGATAGCATACGGCGTACTCCTATAGTTGAAAATAGCCAGGTCGACGTATTTCGAGGAGATAGCATACGGCGTACTCCTATAGCTAAAAATAGCCTGATGGCATAATATGCAGGGATGATGATGTGGACGTATTAGCCCTAATTATGGCTCACCCAGTCATTAAAAGTAGAACCAAATCTCGTGCATTAAATGCAGAGATCTGCCCCCATCTCGCACATTAATTGCAGAGACGTGCCTCGAGTTCTGTACGAAGAGCAGCTTTTGACGTGGCGGTCAGCTTTGTCTCGTCTTGAGCGTAAAAGCTCATGTCTGCCTGTGTAAAATAGGCAGCGTATTCCTTGAATGCGTAAATGACATCTTATATCAAGGTTTTGTCACTAAACGACAGTCTGGGGCTCTGTGTAGAATCATCATAACAGCCATCCTTTCGATCATCGTGCAGTACTCTTTGTCAGGAGCCAGGTTTACTGCTTCGTTTGACAGGTTCATTCGAGGAATACGAAGAGTTCCTCGTACAACTTCCCACTGCATTAAAAGCAGACAGGTTTTACGCCGAAGTGGCGATATAGCAACCTTTTTACGCCGAAGCAGTATGGAAATACTGTGTTGCGCTGGTTGTTCTGGAGCTATATTTTACGCTGAATAGCATTGAAGCTCTGCTGTACGCCAATGGCTCTGAAGTTATGTCTTACGCCATCCGGTGCTGGAGCTCTATTTTATGCGGCTTCCTGCATGTTGAGGGTTTTATGCGTATAATTCCTCAGCGTATTTTTCATGCTTCTACACCTACTCAACCAATCCATCCCGAGTACTATATCCTAGCTCAGAAGTGGCATTACGAGTAGACACACGCTCAACTCTCGGCCTCCCAAAGAAACTCTCCGTTCCTTGCAAACATCACTGACCAGGATAATGCAACCCCCGGTCGTGATCTTGCAAGTCCTCGCCAACGGTTCAGACTCAAGATAATATTTTAGAGCAAAAAATACATATATAAAACTATGTAAAGCACCAGAATTAAATAAAGCATGAGCTGAAAAAAATTAAAATAGACTGAACCTGAGATAACATCACCGATTGGCTCCTCCTCGACGGTCAAGGCGAAAGCTCGCCCCTGTCGTTGGGCACCTCTCTACTGCTGCTAGTGCTGAGCGAACTGTTGTTGTTGTGGTGGTAGAGGAGGTCATCTCTGCCGTCCCGCTGGTGGTCTTACGGGTGCTCTCTGTGCCTGAGCTCCGCCCTGAGATGGACGAGCTGGAACTTTAGGACAAGCCCTCAACTGATGGTCTCCTGATCCACATAATAAGGACTGGCCCAATCTCATCCTGCATGCATTCCATCCATGTCCTTGCTTCTTACAAAAAGTGCAAGGAATAACTGTCCTCTAGAACTGGTGTATCTGCTGTGTCGGCGCTCTAGCTGGTCCAAGATACTGCTGCCTCGGCTGCTGAAAATACCTCTGGTGTTGCTGCTGAAAATGAGGCCTCTTCATTAGACCCATGTTGGTACTGGATCCTCCTGTGTCTCTCGGCCTCTTAGAGCCAAGCTCTAGATCATCCTCTGCCTGATGTCCGGTCTCAGAATCTCTTCGAAAGTAGAGGTGGGATCTCCATTCATATGTGATTTGATCTCCCTGTTCAGGCCCTTCCTGAACTTTTTGTTCTTTCTCTGGGGTTCTACCTTTCCACAAAGTGGCCTAATCTGTAATACTCTACCGCATACTCATCTACCATCATACCTCCCTGAACAAGGTACTAAAACTGGCTCTCTAGAGATGTCAGAGCCACATCTGGAAAGAACTTTTTCTTGAAGATCTCTTTGAAAGCTTCCCAAGTAAGTTCTGGTGCTGAGATCCTGGGGTCCATCCTGAACCAAGTTAATGCAATGTCGAACATTATGCTCCCTCCGACCTCTATCTACAACCTCTCTGGAATCTGTGCCAGCCACAGGTTCTGTTCAATGTCTTCTATCTAATCATCAGCATAAACGATCCCTTCAGTGCCTTTAAAATCCTTCAGCCCCATCCTCTTAAAGTTTATGATGGTCCCCAGCCTCGGCTACTGTGGGGTAAACAGAGATGGTGCCGTCTGTTGCTGGACTAAGGCTACTCTCTCAACTACTGCGAGCGTAATCTGAAGAGCATTCTCAATGTCCTGCCTTATAACCTCTGACTGATACTACTGCATTTCCATCATCTGTTGAAAGAGCACAAACATCTGTGTCTGATCGACTGCGGATGGTGGGGTTGAAAGATCTCCTGAAACTGTCGGCACTGCCTTCTGCACTGGAGGTAGAGCACCTCCGAAAGCTGTTGTAGAAACACCCACCTGGATCGGTGAAGCGGACCTCTAGAATGTAGCTGCTGGAACAACATCTGATAGTGCTGCCCTCATAGATGACAAAGTGACCGACCTCGCTAACATTGCGCCTGAGCGATGTGAACGCGTCTTCGGCGGCATCCTGAAGATAGATGGAATAAAGGAATCAATATTGAGTATGATACGATATCATCAAAGAAGGACATATTTTATTCAAAGCAAATATTCAATAGATAAGGATAGCAAAACTGATATTTGAAGTATTTTCTAGTTGTTATTGAGTATACTCTCGGCCTAAATTATATTTTCTAAAGCAGGCTCGTAGCAGTACTCTAGGTGAGCACTACTATAATATCGCTCTAATTGCGACTCTAGACAGAAAGGAAGGACCTGCATGGGCCACCACTAAAAATGTGTCATGACCCACACCCGGATATTCGGGCACGAGTACGTGGGTACGTCCATCCTGCGCCACAGCATCGACGGTAGAACGCTGTCTGGGTCAACTCTACTATCTAAATATCTCACACAGTATATATATAGTACTTGTCAATCATCTCAACTCTAAATGAAGAAACAATATTGTATCTCATAAATGTAACTACATTCAATCACAACACAACTAAGAAAGATAAACACGATATGGAATAACAAAGGAAAAGAATCACAATACATCCACAAGACTGAAATAATATATACATGCCATAACCTCAATAAAAGTCTAATACAAGTCTACACAAAATAATCTAAACCTACTCAGACTCTGGTACTAAGTCCTCCTGCTCTAAATGAGTATCCTCTAATGGAATACCGTCCTGCGGTCCGTAGTATATGGGACACTGGTCTACGAGCCAATCATCTGAAAAATATATCCAGTCAGGATTGGAGCAAAGTACATACCTCTGAAAGCAGTTTCAAATACATAATCGAGCATATAAAACAGATAATAGAAAAGAATACAAAATAACTAAATAACAGAATGAAATGAACTAGAGCGAACAGGTAATATACTGGAAAGACAAACTTATAATAGAATATTTGCAATATAATGAAAATAACTGAAATCTAACTAATTTGCCATGGAATAAAACTTTATTATGTAATCGGTTTAGGTTGAACACGAATACAATATGGTAACTCGATTACAAGTGTGATATGTAATCGACATGTACATGAATACACTGGGGCTTGATCACATAATCAACTCCTACTCCCCCATCCCCAACCAATACTAATGGATCCAATCATGACACATTACGAATACGAATATGGGCACACTAAACACGAGCAGTGTGTGTACACGAATATAAGTACACTGAACACGAGCAGTGTGTGAATACGAAGTATACTAAATTAATACCCGATACATACGATAAAATACATGTGAAGGAGTACCCGCTGAATACGGTAAGGTATAACATCTCTTGACATGATCCATGTAGTACCAGTCCATGAAACCACTGTGTCAAAAATAAGTATACAGTTCTAGAACATGAGATATATACACTATTATAAAATAAAAACTAACAGAGAAATATACTTGCATGAGGTCCTGAGCAAGGTGTGTCTCTCGATGCCCAAGCTGGTGTCATACAGACCTATATATGGTATATTGCATCAATACAAGATTTTGAAATAAAAATAAGTTAAACTAGTTCAATTCTAGGTCATAATACCATTTCTAAGTCAAAATAGTCAAACTAGGTCAATTCAAGGTCAAACTAGTCAAACTAGCTATTTCTAGGTTGTATGAGTCCATCTCTACGATATTGGGTCCATACATTATGTAACTAGGCCATACTAGCTATGTTAGGATACTAGGATACCAATAAAATACCGTATCATAAAATACGCAAGTTATTAGATATAAAAATACTATAATATATATATATATATATATATATATATATATATATATATATATATATATATATATATATATATATATATATATATATATATATATATATATTGTAAACCCCCTCACCCAAAATAGGTATTTTGTGTGTATTTTATATTATTATATTTATTATAGATGTTGAATTTCTTTAGAGTATTCTCTTAGTTAATTAGAAAATAATTTTTTTAGTATATTTACTTATATAAATACTTATTTAGAATTATTTTTAGGCTATTTTAGATTTTTGGAGATTATCTAGAATTTTTAGGTAATTAAAACACAGGGAACCTAAATTTCTAGGACTTTCATGATTTACTATGAGACCATACTTGCATATTGTTCCTACCAAATATTTATTTTAGGTTAAAATATTTAATTATATTTTTCTGTAATTTATTTAGAATTTTAAGAAATTTATTTATATTTTTGAAATTATTTATGATTTATTTGGATATATATAGTCTTAATATTAGATATATGCTAATTTAGTGTTAATAGATATTAATAAGATTATATAAAAATTATTTATATTATCTTTAATTCTATTTAAGAATATAAATTATTGAGATAAGTTTAAACTATATTTTAAATTAATTTAAATTCTGAGCCTACTAGGAAAATAACTCATGCATATCCTATCCTTATTTAAACTGATCCTAATCATATCCAAATTAGCTAATTCTAGTCGTATTCAATTAAATAGTCTCCACCATTATAAATACCTATTAGAACTATAGTATAAACTCTTCTTTCATATTTTTTTCCCCAAACTTCTCTCTTTTTCGTCCAAAAATAGTCAAATTCGTCATAAATTCAGCCTCATTTTCTAGTAGTTATGACGACTTAAAAAGACGATATCTCCTAGCTCCGGACTCCAAACGTGCTCCAGTTTTTTTTTAGAATTATATCAAGGTTATTTTTCTGAATATATAAATTATTTCAGTAATTTTAGAACTCATTTTTCCAGAATATTCCGAAAGTGTCAGTTGTCCGAAATCAGACGCATTTTAGTATTTTCGAGATTTCGGGAGATCCCGAACTCAAAATTATGAGCCGTTTGAAGTTTCGAAAATCTGACATGATGATCTTACATAAAATTATTTTTTCAGAATTTAATATATAATTTTAATCTACTGTAAAATTTGAGCAACGTAGACGTAAATAAGAAACCACCAAAAACTGTCATCTGTGCGCCCTTGTGGCCATAACTCTTTACCGACTTATGATTTTATGAAACTGTTGATTCCAGCGTTTATGTAGCATTGAAATATATAGGATTTCACACACAAATCTAGGATTTGAGTTGGTTGACTTTTTGGTCAACGGATCGCCTCGATTTGCGTGCTACGGATCACAAATCCATAAAGTTGACTTTCTTTGGACCAAAATTAGAGTTTAACAATAAAATCAGATTATAATAAGATTAAAAATACTATTTTAGGTTATTTTATTCAAAATTAAAATAGATTAAAATGGAGGAACCTATTCACCCACTTTTGTAACCTAACTTGTTTAATTTATGTGACGGGTAGATCGGACGACGACTTAAGTTGGGACTTTATTCTTTTTCAGAGAAGGCAAGTATACCTTGCCATTGTACTATTATTCATATTCCATATGTTGCATGCATCTTTATTTTCTGTCTTAGTTTATATATTTTAACTGTTATATAAAATGCGCGCGACGGTGTCGTCGTGGTATGTTTTTATTTATGTATTTACATTGACCTTGTTTATGAGACTACCCCATTATCATGTAGCATCATTAGGTTCATTGGCCGTGACACAGTTGTTACACGAGTTATGAATCTCATATAGATCACGGACTGGCGTGCAGGGTTTGGCCTCCTGTACGTGTGGGCCGTGCGTTAGGAATAACTGCTGTTAGAAACTTTGCATGCTAGTAGACTTAGCAGTTATTAGAGGCCTATGGACATATCCTATTTTAGTACGGTGACCCCATCCTTGTCCTTGTTTGGTTGCAGGATTGGGCTATGGTACTAAACATAGGCTATGGACCAAATCGTGTAATGGATGTGACATGCTTAGAGCATGGGGTGGGGAGAACAACAAGTACCGCATTTGAGCTCCTTTGCACTTTTCCTTCTGTAACCCGGAAGCTCCGCTGGAGATACGGGCGGTGATGACCCCTATACTACTTGGCGTGCCTCCGCCGTTCAAAAGACGACGTGCCTTTGAGGCCCCTGGTTCTCCGAGAGAGTCATGCCAATCCCAGTTTTCAGCCAGATAGCTGACTTATGGAGAAAGTTATTCTTAACTGCATTCACTTAGACGGTTAGGCGACCAATTGGATATTTATTTCAGTACTTTATTGGTATGCTTTTATGTATCTTGTTATGTCCCTCTGAGGACCTGGCCCTTCCAGGTGTATCTGTTCTTGAGTGTTCACAGGAGCGCAGGTTCGGATGGTTACTTATGTTTCGAGGATGTCTTCTCTTCGAGCCGTCATTGATAGCTGGTATTCTTATATTGTGTTCGTTGTGGTGTACTTATATTGTAATTGCTCTTATATTCAAGTTGGTAGTGGATTTATTTCCACCCAACTATCATCCTTAGATACTTCTTATTGAGATCTAGTTATATAGATGTTGGTTATTTATTTATATTGATTTTCGTGGATGAGATTTAGATTATACCCTGTGACTTATGATAGATTTATACCATTTATGGATTTAATATTCATATTACAGCGTACATATGGGTTTAGTTTTCATACATTGGAGTTGCCATATCCATGTGGCTGGCATGCTTACGTGTCCTAGTCCTACGTATTTTTGGGACTGGAGCGTGACATATTTTTGTGGTGGCCCATGCAGGTCGAGAGCATATTGTCTCGGTTACGTTACTGTACCGAGCAAGCCTGCAATTAGGATTAGAGTATAGGATCTCATCCACATTTGACTATGACTCGTTTTCCTTCCAATCTGTTCTATTTGAATAATTATATCATGCTTGATTAATGTGCTTTCCTAATAGTTTCTGAGTATAGCCTCTACTAGAATATAGGAATCCCTGTTGTTAGATAAAAATTAGGATAATATTCCTATTAAGAATACAACTAGAGTATTGACACATCATTAAGTTTAGAATATCTAGTGAACCCTAGCACTCCTTATCTATAGATTGGTTTACCATTACCCCTTGGTGCATTTATGAAGACTTGAGTAGTATAGATACTACTAGAGTTAGTTAGAAGTTTGGCCATAATATTTGACCCTAATATTGAGGAACCAATAGAAAACCAAAATTTAAAATTAGGAATAAACCTAACATTCATAATGAGATAACATTAGAACTATAAACTTAGATCATTGTCTTATTATTAGTAGACAGCACCTTAGGAAGCCTAGAGGAATGTAATCAACACTTTTTCCTTGATCATACCTCAAACATAGCAACTAGCATACCCCTCCCCCTTAGAGAACCATGATGCTATCTAGAGCCCTCTATTTTAATTTCATATATTGTTCCTCTGCGACCTTAACGATCGCTAATTGCGTGACGAATAAATTATCTTCTTCTTTTCTTTATCTTTCAACTCGTGCCACTTGACACCTCTAATTATAGACCAAGTGATTGTATTCTATGATAGGATATATAGTTTGCTAAGGTATAGTTGTAATCTTGAAATTTGAATTGTGTTCCTTATAGTTAGAACCTGATAGTTAAGTTGTTCATTTAGATTGTGATGATTACCCCTAGTTGTAGATCACGTAATTTGTACCCCCACCTTGATACAAGTTAGATCTCTTTCCCCTTGACGGCCAGTAACTCTTCTATCCTTACTATTGACACTTGTTCTATAAGCCCTATGACTAAGACGTAAGATGACCATGACCTATGTAATATAAGAGGATACCCTAATAAGTACCAAGACCCCTTTTCGTAGACCTTAACAGGAGTTTCTACGGTATCCTTAAGACAGTACAGTATTAGTTTATTATAAGTTGGGTAGTATGCCTCACAACCTACTATCACATAGTCTTTTGACCTATTATTGAAGTGTAACCGAATGACATGACCTGTATGCGGGCATAAGACGACAGTGTTTATTCAGACTGTAGAAATTAGAGGCCCATACCCTATTTGGTCGACTATCGACTTAGACAAGGAATTAATATGACAACTGTAGAGATTATAGAGTATTATCTTTAATTTTGTGAACTTGAATTGTTATGTACATTCTTTCATCATAATCCAGCGTATTTATATTTACTGTACTACCTTGACTTATGTTGCTATTATAGCCTAGTTTGCAAGCTTATTCTTCTATCGAGCTTGATCTTGATATATGTATTATTGGGTATACACACTAATATATTTCAGAATCAGTGTATTAGGATCTAGCTAACCTTAGTGCGCTTGGTTCGCCCTTCGCATAACTACTGCACGTGGGTTGAGATATATAGTGATTAGTAGACGAATGTACTTGCCCTCTAGACATGCCTGAGCGTATCATATTGGTTACATAACTGTACTAATACGAGCATGCGAACAAGGAATTACCAAAATAGGATTTCAATCCACAACTGCCTTGACAATTCCCATTTGATTTCTTTAAACGCCTTGATCCTGATACTTTTATTCTATTACCTCTCCCTTGAACTCTTTATTATTGATTTCCGTCTTCCCTTATTTCGGAAAGATGAAACCTCGTGCTTGGTATAAGCTTGATATACAGATAGTACTAGATATACCCATAGACCAATCGCATTATTTGGTGACTATCTTTTATAATTGATTAAGGGCATATCATATATGATATAATTGGTGTTAAGATTTCGAGGATTGAATGGCATGAGTAAATAAATTAAGAAATATTTTTTTAAAGTATATAGCCTTATATGATAGATGGGTAAATTCTAAGTTGGGTAGAAGCCGCATTGTTAAATTGAGATTAAATTCTTTCAGATTGTGATCAAACAAGATTAGATTGGGAGATTCAAGTCACTTTAATTTTGAGGAATTTTAAAAAGAAGGATTACGATGATGAAGATTTAACGAATTTTTAAATCTTGATATATCGGACCAAATATTTATACTTTGAGCACATGATTTAAATTTTGAATATTGAAGGTAAATCATCAATTTGAATTTTGAGGATAAATATAGAATTTCAGACTTGAACATTGGTGGATTGAATTTAATTTTTTTACAATTTGATGATTTGAATTAAGGGTTAAAATTTGATTGCTGGATTACCTATTTGAAATATTGAGGATGTGAATTGAATTTAAAAATTTGAAGGATACAAAAATTTCATAAGTTGAAGATAGGAATAATATTTTATTAGATATATTTTCTAAAGGAGATTATGATAGCTGGAGCTCGTAATATGGACTTGATATGCGTTATTTAATTCTTGAAGATGTTATATGAATTTAATTTAAATTTGGATGTTGATGATTTAAAAAAATTGAAAAGAGGTTACAAGATTTTGATTAAATAAAGATTATCTTAATTTTGAAGTGATCGCAATAGATTTGAATAGATTTTATTATTTAAATTTTTGGAAGAGATTGTGATTGACGTACCTTATGTACGAATGTGAAGATTTGAAGTAATCACAATAGATTTGAATAGATTTTATTATTTAAATTTTTGGAAGAGATTGTGATTGACGTGCCTTATCTACGAATATGAAGGATTTAACAAATTATGCCTTATTTTAATTTCGAGGACGAAATTATTTTAAGTTGGGTAGATTGTAAACTCCCTCACCCAAAATAGATATTTTATATGTATTTTATATTATTATATTTATTATAGATGTTGAATTTCTTTAGAGTATTCTTTTAGTTAATTAGAAAATAATTTTTTTAGTATATTTACTTATATAAATACTTATTTAGAATTATTTTTAGGCTATTTTAGATTTTTGGAGATTATCTAGAATTTTTAGGTAATTAAAACACAGGGAACCTAAATTTTTAGGACTTTCATGATTTACTATAAGACCATACTTGCATATTATTCCTACCAAATATTTATTTTAGGTTAAAATATTTAATTATATTTTTCTGTAATTTATTTAGAATTTTAAGAAATTTATTTATATTTTTTAAATTATTTATGATTTATTTGGATACATATAGTCTTAATATTAGATATATGCTAATTTAGTGTTAATAGATATTAATAAGATTATATATAAATTATTTGTATTATATTTAATTCTATTTAAGAATATAAATTATTGAGATAAGTTTAAACTATATTTTAAATTAATTTAAATTCTGAGCCTACTAGAAAAATAACTCATGCATATCCTATCCTTATTTAAACTGATCCTAATCATATCCAAATTAACTAATTCTAGTCGTATTCAATTAAATAGTCTCCACCATTATAAATACCTATTAGACCTATAGTATAAAATCTTATTTTATATTTTTCTTCCCAAAACTTCTCTCTCTTTCGTCCAAAAATAGTCAAATTCGTCATAAATTCAGCCTCATTTTCTAGTAGTTATGACGACTTAAAAAGAGGATATCTCCAAGCTCCGGACTCCAAACGTGCTCCAGTTTTTTTTGTTAGAATCATATCAAGGTTAGTTTTCTGAATATATAAATTATTTCAGTAATTTCAGAACTCATTTTTCTAGAATATTCCGAAAGTGCCAGCTGTCCAAAATCAGACGTATTTTCGTATTTTCGAGATTTCGGGAGATCCCGAACTCGAAATTATGAGCCGTTTGAAGTTTCGAAAATCTGACATGATGATATTATATAAAATTATTTTTTTAGAATTTAATATATAAGTTTAATCTACTGTAAAATTTGAGCAACGTAGACGTAAATAAGAAACCACCAAAAACTGTCATCTGTGCGCCCTTGTGGCCATAACTCTTTACCGACTTGTGATTTTATGAAACTGTTGATTCCAGCATTTATGTAGCATTGAAATATATAGAATTCCACACATAAATCTAGGATTTGAGTTGGTTGAATTTTTGGTCAACGGATCGCCTCGATTTGCGTGCTACGAATCACAAATCAGTAAAGTTGACTTTCTTTGGACCAAAATTAGAGTTTAACAATAAAATCAGATTATAATAAGATTAAAATACTATTTTAGGTTATTTTATTCAGAATTAAAATAGATTAAAATGGAGGAACCTATTCACCCACTTTTGTAACCTAACTTGTTTAATTTATGTGACGGGTAGATCGGACGACGACTTGAGTTGGAACTTTATTCTTTTTCAGAGAAGGCAAGTATACCTTGCCATTGTACTGTTATTCATATTCCATATGTTGCATGCATCTTTATTTTCTGTCTTAGTTCATATATTTTAACTGTTATATAAAATTCGCGCGACGGTGTCGTCGCGGTATATTTTTATTTATGTATTTACATTGACCTTATTTATGAGACTACCCCATTATCATGTAGCATCATTAGGTTCATTGGCCATGACACAGTTGTTACACGAGTTGTGAGTCTCATATAGATTACGGACTAGCGTGCAGGGTTTGGCCTTCTGTACGTGTGGGCCGTGCGTTAGGAATAACTGCTGTTAGAAACTTTGCATGCTAGTAGACTTAGCAGTTATTAGAGGCCTATGGACATAGCCTATTGTAGTACGGTGGCCCCATCCTTGTCCTTGTTTGGTTGCAGGATTGGGCTAGGGTACTAAACATAGGCTATGGACCAAATTGTGTCATGGATGTGACATGCTTAGAGCATGGGGTGGGGAGAACAACAAGTACCGCATTTGAGCTCCTTTGCACTTTTCCTTCTGTAACCCGGAAGCTCCGCTGGAGATACGGGCGGTGATGACCCCTATACTACTTGGCGGGCCTCCGCCATTCAAAAGACGACATGCCTTTGAGGCCCCTGGTTCTCCGAGAGAGTCATGCCAATCCCAGTTTTCTGCCAGATAGCTGACTTGTGGGAAAAGTTATTCTTAACTGCATTCACTTAGACGGTTAGGCAACCAATTGGATATTTATTTTAGTACTTTATTGGCATACTTTTATGTATCTTGTTATGTCCCTCTGAGGACCTGGCCCTTCCAGGTGTATCTGTTCTTGAGTGTTCGCAGGAGCGCAGGTTCGGATGGTTACTTATGTTTCGAGGATGTCTTCTCTTCGAGCCGTCATTGATAGCTGGTATTCTTATATTGTGTTCGTTGTGGTGTACTTATATTGTAATTGCTCTTATATTCGAGTTGGTAGTAGATTTATTTCCACCCAACTATCATCCTTAGATACTTCTTATTGAGATCTAGTTATATAGATGTTGGTTATTTATTTATATTGATTTTCGTGGATGAGATTTAGATTATATCCTGTGACTTGTGATAGATTTATACCACTTATGGATTTGATATTCATATTACAGCGTACATATGGGTTTGGTTTCCATACATTAGAGTTGCCATATCCATGTGGCTGGCATGCTTACGTGTCCTAGTCCTACGTATTTATGGGACTGAGCGTGACATATTTATATACAAGACAACATATATAGTACTCCTAGCTAAACTAATGTTTAGTGGATACATTGGCTTTGAACCAAATGCGATATCACACCACCTACACACCTATCTTGATATACAAACTCAATATCTTGAGTATAAACCAATACCTTGACATTACCTTGGTATCACAAGGTAATACAATATCTAACATATAACTAACTACCCATACACCTAACTATACACTAACATGCATTTAAACTTATAACAATACTATATTAAACTAACATAGCTCTTAATATTTAATACTCGTATCCAAGATACCTCAACTCTCATTACCTTGGTGTCACTCAAGGTAATCTAGAAATAATACTAACCAATGTTAACTAGTGCTTATATATGTATATATAACTTACTAACTTATCAATATAAACTAACTTAACTTATTACTAGCTTATACTAACTTATCTATAACTTACATATAAGCAATTGCTACTGTTGCTTATCGCTGCTGCGGCAGCTTACTGCAGCTGCTGTTGCTTCTGCTCACTTCTTCTGCTGCTGCTTCTGTTCACTGCTTCTGCTGCTGTTTCCCTCTGCTGCTTACTCTTACTCCCTGCTTTTCTGGCATGCTTGCTTATTGCTCCCCCTAGCTCACATACACACATCTAATACAAACATACACTCACTCTCACACACACACACACACACACACACACACACACACACATATATATATATATATATATATATATGTCACCACATACCCATACTAAAAATGCACATGCACACATCTATTATCCTATGCCCACCAACACATCAAAATAAAATGTAGCACATACACATAATTATACATATATATCATATAACAATTATAATTATAAACTCTAATAGCTATAACTATGGCAAATTAAATTAAAATACAAGAAAATAAATACGTGGAGTGCACCGCACCCGTATCACACTCAAGCTATGATACACTTACGATATGACTCCATCACACTACCAAACGTATCTCGAAGGACACGAACAAGTCTAAAATCATAATTAGAAGCAACGTAAAGTGTTAGCTACTCATCTACGTGCCCGTGTCAAAATATGATATGCTCAAACTCCCGTGTCGAAAGAAAATCCCTAAATCAACCCGTATCGCCAAATTGTCAGGATACGGCCTACACGTATCCAATTGTGGATACGACACTAGTTACACACAATCAAACACATGTCAATTTGGTCTAATTTACCCATTGACAAACACAAGATATACCAATCTCGTAATTTTCCCAAAATTGACATAAAATACTATATAACTTTCTCCGTAGGCCTCCTATGAACCTAATTTCAATTTCTATGGGTAGTCTTAGTTCATGGGAGGGTTCCTAATGATTAAATTATAGATTTATAGTCTAATTAGAGAGAAAAATAAATAAATTATACCTATTGGGAGATGGATTCCCAATAAAATCTCCAAATTGAGTGTCAAGAGCCTTCAACTTGTAGATCCTTGCTCCTCCTTGTAAATTATTGCTTTCTTCTTGTAGATCCTTGCTTTCTTCTTGTAGATCTATATTCTAATAGCCTCCAATGATGAATAGGGAAGTAACTGGAAATAAATTTGGGTAGGAATAAAAAAATTTGGAAGAGGAAAATTCTAGATCTAGATTTGGAATAAAAAAAATGAAGAGAGAGAGTCTCTTTCCACTCCAATAGTTGGACAGCCTCTACCCCCCTCCTCCAAGTTATTATGAAATATCCACAATATCCTTTGGGGCTTGTCATGAAAAAATTAATTAAGGAGGAAAGGTTCTAGTCTAATTGGTTTCACTAATTAATTCATCCTCCTAATGAATGAGCTTACTATTGTTACGTCCCAGTCCCAAAATACCGAGGGACCGGACGCATGATAATGGCCAGCAGCACACACCGATGGACAAACCCAATTTAATGGATCCATCGGGGCATACTTAAGCTGTAATATAACAATAAGTAGGTCCAATGATACCAGTCACAGTCTATACTAATCTCATCCACAACAGATAATCCCAGATCAAATACCAGAATAATATAAATAAAATAAACTGACAAATCTCAATAAAAATATCTCGGAGAACATTCCGAGAACAAGTTTGATATATCAATGAAATAGACTGGAAATAAATGACTAGAACAGAAATAAATGAGTATCTCAAGATAATACTCAGGAGAAGTCCTCTGGTATGATCTCGTCCTCAAATCCTGGTTCTTCTCCAATGTATGCACCTGTTCCTGCTTCCGCTCTTGCTAATGCTCTTGTACTGTATAACTCTGTGTGGATCTCCTCTACAAATCCTGGGGACATAATCCGGATCCAGGTCCTCAGGGGACATAGCAAGGTACAAAATAACTCAAGCCAAATAATGCAGTGCAGGAAATAAATGAATGAATATAAGTAAAATATGTAACCATCTGTGTGTAATATAAGAGAGAGAGCATCAATAGTACTCAGATTGAAACAACTACAAGCTCTGTGTAGGGGAGCCGGGTAGCAGTGATATCATGAGGTGGTCTAGCTCAGCGGGAGACTGAGTAGCCGGCATAATATATAATCAACATATAGCCTATGTGACTCTCCAGCAATAAATGAAACAATAGGGTAAACCATATAACCAGCTAAGTGATATGCAAGATAAGAGCAGCACTAGAACTCAGGCTGAAGCCACTACAAGCTCTGTGTCGGGGAGCCGGTAGCAGTAATAATGAGTAATGGGCCAAGCTCGGGCTTCAGAGTCTTGTGCCTCACAATAATAGGGGGTATATATATATATGATCAGCCTGTAGCCTGTGTGTCTCTCCTCACCCAATGTAATCACACGTCTCATGTCCATGATGCCTCATGTCCATGTCACGCACAATCATATTTAATGCAATAAGTCGTAATAAGCTCTAAGCATATAATGTCTATGTCAAGTCCTGTATCCTATACAGAATCACCATGAACATCTCAGGAAGATCCTGTCTCATGAATAGTGTCAAGTGTCTGGGTCGTAGTGTACTTGATAAGACAAGTACGAGAATGTAAAGTGTCACGAATGTCCATCTCTAGATGACAGTACCCAACACCGCGTACGGTGTTGGCACCCGAGTAATAATCGGACGCTAAGTACGTCACACGGTCCTAGGTTAAGCATGCACATCAATATAATGAAGCAAGAAAAATATGTAACAATACTGCAGAGTTTGGCAAGGTACACTTGCCTGGGGTCCTGCTCCAACTGTAGCTCTGGTCTCAGTGTGATCTGCAGGTACTACTCCGGTTGCTGAAATAAACATCACCATTAGATTCAGAAAATATCAAATAGCTAAAAACGCCTGTCCTTGAGTCCAATTTGGATATAAGGGCAAAAATGACATTTCCGGGCCAAAGCAGGGTCCACATGTGGGCCACTTTGCACCAGAAAATGTGTCAGGGTCAAAGGTCTCCAAATTTCTCAAACTCGGTGTCAACAAGTCAGGAACAATGATACGAACCCAACGGAACTTCCAGAATTGGATTTCGATGAGCCGATCACAAAATCGCCCGTCAAGTGGAGCCTGTAGGGCCCACCATACGCGATTTTGTCAACGTTCTCAGAATCGAACCAAACTTGGGTCACAGGACCAGCGTATTGGTACGAGTCCGATGGCGCAAGTTTCGTCTCGATCCGACGTGTGTACACAAAGTTACAGCGTGTTCCAGAACAGACGGATACGGGGCGTTGTCGGCGGATACGCGTTGATTCCGGTGTGCACGCACATCCAAATCAACTTCTGTGAAATCCTGCACATCCGTATCAATGATGCGCACGTATCGGTAAAGACCGCGTGCGACCAAGTCGTCCCGTTTGGCGGGGCGCACTCAGTTCCGGGGTAAAACGGGGTGTTGATTTTCCTGTTTTTGGATCGCTGTTCGCGATCACCATAGGACGCGATGCACCGAGCGGGTTGCACGGGCACCGAGAGGGTCATATAGTCTATGCGACACAACTGACGGAATCAAAAACGGAACAACGAGGAGAGAGGAAACGCTACCTGAATAGGGCTCCGTGAAGACTGATTTCCTGTGTCCGAGCGTGTCGACACGAGGCACTGTGTTGACCGAGTCCTGTGTCCAGGCTGTGTGTCCAGGCTTGGGTTTCTGTTAGTATCCGATTCAGGGGCTGAAGTGTCCGTGTCAGCGGGCGGCCGAAGGTGGCTAGGGCTGGGGAGTCGTCGTCGACTGCTGCTGCTCGCCGAAGCGGAGGAGGAAGCTGCTGCTATAGGGCGGGACGAGTCCGAGCGGAGGGGCTGAAGGTGGCGGAGGTGCTGCGGTGAGGTAGAGCCGAGGGGGAGGTCGGAGGCAGGGAGTTTGACGACGTGGGGATGGCTGAGGTCGAGGGGAGCGGGGCCGAGGGGGAGAGGGAAGGTGTCAGCGGAGGGGAGAGCCAGGCGGAGGAGAGGGGTTCTGATAGCGGGCGGCCGGGGCTACTGGGTGGTGCTCCCGGTGGAGGATGGGAGCGGCCGGAGGAAGGGATTCGTCGGGGGCGGAGCGGGTTCGAGGCACTGCGGGAAGGGGTCGGCCTGGCGGCGCTTGGGGCTGACGGAGGCGTGGAGGTGGAGCTTGCAGGAGAAGACGGAGGAGGGGGAGAAAATCTGGTGGCCGGAGATCGGAGGGGTTAGGGTTTCGACTGGGGCGGCTTACGGCTAGGGTTAGGGATTGGGATTTGGGATTTTTGTTATTTGTTTTTTATTTGTGGAGAAAAACTTAGAAAATTATGTATTTATACATACAAAAATTGGACTAGGGTTTGACCTAGGATTTGGGCTGGGTCAACGCTCCTTGGGCTTGGCTTCGGCTCTCATGGGGATGTTGGGCGTTTGGCACGGGTTTAATTCGGTTTAAATGTACTTTGGTTTCTAGGGCTTTAAAAATGCTTCCGGAGTCCAATAAATTTCCAAAAAATTACCCTATGTCCGATTTTCCATTTTACACCATAAAATATTATTTTTATAATATTTTAATATGAATTAACCATAATTAAAAATCATTTAATTATCAAACACCTAGGTTTTAATCATCAGAAAGTTCCCGAAAATTCTAAAAAATTTAAATTAATAATTACTGAAAATCAGGGGCTTACAACTATTGGGCTCAATTCTAACTAGAATTAAATATTGGTCCATGGATCTAATCTAAACTAGTTCGGTCCACTAACACAAGTCCAAAATAAAAGTTAACATCTAACAATAAATAAATAATACAATAAATAATATTTACAACATGCACAATATTTAATATTATATTCCTAAAAATAAAAATACCTATGCTAAATTACTAAACTACCCCTAGCTGGAAATTTGAGGGTGACACCGCATGGCCCCGGCCGGAGGAGGAGAGGGGGGGAGGGGGAGGAGGAGGAGGAGGAGAGGTAGAGGGAGGAGGGGGATCGAGAGGCTGAGGCTGAGGAGGAGGAGGAGGAGGAGAGGGAGAAGGTGGGGAGGAGAGATGGAGGAGGAGAAGGTCGAGGAGGAGGAGGAGGAGGGAGGAGGGGAGTCGTCTGCTCGTCGGTGCCGGCCGGTAGGAGGAGAGGGGGGGTTGGTTGGCTGTGGGCGTGTCACGCCCCAGTCCCAAAATACGTAGGACCAGGAATACGTGACACGCCTGCTACGCATTCGACCAGACTCTGGTCTGACTCGAATACGTATAAGCTGTAATAAAAAGGGCACAATCTAGATATCCCATAAATGTAAACCTCTAAATCTCAATCCACAATGTACATAAGTATACAAGAAAGAGCTATATGTGCTAAAATCGGCCGCCCAATAACACACTAACTCGAATAGACTCGAGAAAAGATAAGTCTACAAAAACTAGGCTACAACAGCAGATGAATAATCAAAATAGAATAACCATAATGACGGTAGATATAAAGTGAGTACCTGGTATAATGCCTGCAAGACATGCAACTCTATCAGCCACTCCAAATGCTCCACAAGCGTCTATGCTGCAAAACTGGCAGGGAACCAGGTCCTCAGAGGGACGTAACAAGGTACAAAAATACAACATGCCAAGTAAACAGAAAGTACAAGTGCAACGACATGGTACTTTATCATAACCAAACAAGTGTGACACAGTTTAAAGACAATGTTCGACGCGTGGGCTTTCTAAAATAAAATCGTAGCTCCGGACACGAAAACACACGGGACGTACCGCAGCTCCGGGCAAAGAGTCACACGGGTGATACAACTATACTAGATACAGGATCACTACAGAAATAATACATATATATATAAGCGCGTGCAGAGGAGCCCAAACGTCTAGTAACTGTCTTCCCCATCCCAAGCGGTCAACGATTGTGCGCTGAACCTGAACCTCTAACTACAGTCTCGACACACAGAAATAACTCAACAGATGCGACCCTAAGGTCGTCCCAGTCTCTGGTCATGATGTCAGTATCAGGATATAGGAATCTGGCACGATCACAGTGTATAAGTGTGTCCTGGGGTGTCGATATACTCAGGTACGTACATCGAGGTGCTACGAAGTATCTAACAATTATTCTAGGATATTACGACGAACGTCTGCACCCGGTTGTGATTCGGACGCGAAGTATCAAACGTCAACATAGATACGTGCATAATGTACATAACGAAACAATAAGTATCTGCAAACTGAAAAATAGGGTTGCAAGGTACACTTGCCTGCGTGCGGCTGCTGATGACGGGGATCCGGTACCACATCCAAGTCCTCAGGTCCCGTAGTGCCTAGAGATGAGATACAAACCAATAATCAATAATCTACTCTATGACGGACAGGGATGCGACACACATCTATACCTAAACTCAGTCTCAGCTACGGCTCACAGGGACAAGATGCTAGGGGTTGACCACAGTTGACTATCGGTACGATACAACAATCAACTAGTCATCTGTACACTCTTCTCGACCAATCCTCATTCTTACCATATTCATGACATGGTTCAGTAGTCCAGGTATGCTCAATCCCTGGCAGTATTTACTTATTAAATATTAGGTCTTCCTCAACCCTCAGTATTATTTCACCCACAATCACTGCTCATCCATACAGATTACCATGCACATAAATAAATATGTTAAACCCTAAATCTCAATGTCTATCATTCAATTGCATTTTAATATACTGATGACGAATAAACCCCAAGTTCACCATTTAACCTTAATCTCAAGTCATTATAATCCATATTCACCTTAATAATCATTGGCCTTAGTCATTATTAACTTAAATCACATTCACCTTATTCAACATGAACATTAATCATCACTAGGAACATATGATTATTTATGCTTTACCACAACTACACAACATTATATATGCCAACATTATATAACCATTAAACCCTAACAACTATCTATACATATATGCTTAAAATACTACATCTTATACAAACATTGATACCTAAACCCTAGCTGACATTAACACATGAATATATATATATAACATCCTATTAAAACAATAACAAAAAATCTGGAATATACACAAAGAGAGGGGGAGAAAGTCGACCTCGACGAGGTTGTTGATGCTGGCCGGAACGAGGTGGTGCAGGGGGTGACGATGATCTCGGTGTGGTGGTGGTGGTGATGATGATCTCGGGATGGTGGTGGTGGTAAAGGTGGAAGCTGATGGTGGTGGTGATGGTGGCTGGATAGGATGGAGCAGGCCGGACGAGGAGGAGGTCTGAAGTGGTGGTAATAGGGAGGAGATCGGATGAGGGAGGCCGGACTGCTGCGGGTCAGCCGCACTGCCGGAGCGGTCGGGCGGACGGGGTGCTGCAGGGGTCTGAACCAGAGTGGGAGCTGCTGTGTTGGCAGCAGGCGGGGGGAAGTGCTGAGCCGGAGTGGCTGTGCACGACTGGCCAAAACCGGGGGGGATGGCTGTACCGCGGAGCTGTGCGGTACGGGGTGCACCGCCGGAGTCGGGCACAGGCGAGGGATGGCTGCTGCGGACCGGAGTAGGGCGGAGCGGCGCTGGCCGGACCGAGTTGGTCGGTCGGAGCCGCTGCGGGGTGGGGGAATGCACAGTCGGCCGATCGGGTGTTCTTCAGGGAAGAAGAAGAAAGGAAGAAGGAGTAATTCGTTTGAAAAAATATGGAGGAGGGAGGAGAGAGAGAGAGGGGGTGGTTCTCTAGGCTCCTTGGGATTAGGGCCTGCTTGGGAGTTGTGAGGGTGATGGTGATGGTTTTATAGGGAGGGGTGTGTTGGATGGAGGGTGTAGATTAGCCCATTTCAAATGGAGGGCTAGGATTTCACATGAGTAAAATTATTTCTATATACAAAGGAAGGGGGGAGGGAATTGTTGACTAAGTCAAAGGTTTGTAGGCTCTCCATTTAATTATGGCCAATAAGGTGAGGACACCTAAATCAATAAATTGCAATTAAGCCCCTTAAATTCGGAAAATTATACGAACACATAAAATGATGTAAAAATTGTGGGAAAAATGGAGTTTGGTGATTTGCATGGTGAGGGAGTGTTGGGTGTTAGGCATGGGTTTAATTAATTGGGCATTGGGATTAATTTGAGGATTAAAATTAGATTAGACAAAATTGGTATCCCCGATTTAAATAGGATTTTAAGTGTCTCGCACTTTTAAATTAAATGGGGGCACTTGGGGTCAAAATTCGGAAATGACACAAAGGTCAAAAATAGTGGGGGCTTGGAGTCAGTCTTGGACCCTTTAGTTGGTCCGGCTCAACGGGTTAAGATGGTATCTCAAAATTAAGGGTAACGACACAGGTGTCCGACACAGAATTAAATATGGACGACGGTTACGGAAAATTGTGCAATTAATTTAGTGCACAACAAATTTGATTTTTGTGTGACGGAAAAGTCCAGTGCCTAAATTGGCGAGTCAAGTCAGAAGTACAATAGTCTGATATAATTTATGGGCTGATATTGGGCTCCAAATAATTAAACAATGCTAGGACGCGCCAAGGATTTAATTAAATAAAATAAAATAACTGACAACACTACTCTAAACCTCAACATCTGCTGCGAATCCAAAATTTTCCAAATCCAAACTGACTATCTATAGAATTAATCGAGGGGCTTTACAGGGCGCCGATAGGAGAAGGAGAGGGGAGGAGGTGAGAGGGGAAAGGGTATTTTAGTCCCAAATTATGGGTCAAAAAGTTGTTGACTATTACCGATGGATGGAAACCGTCAAAAATAGAAGGAATTGTGCTTTATGGTAAAGTAGTGGTGTGCATCTTAAAATAGACTAAATAATGTGGGGTGCGACTCAAATGTTCTCAAAATTATATAAATATAAGTTAGGCTTAATTACAACTTGATACCCTCACCTATCCAAAATATTTAACTTGAAACCCTCAACTTTGATAGGTGCTAACTTAAAACCCTAAAAAAATGAGACCAAATTGTCCCCCTCCACTCTCCCCCCTCCCTCTCCGGCAACCCCCCCTCTCCGGCGATCCCCCCTCCAGCAACAACGATTGGAGTGGGGGGCACAGCGGCAGCGACAACCAATGTAGGTGGGCGGGGGTGGGTAGGGGGTGGTCATTGGGGCGGGTAGTGGGGGTGGTCGCCTGGGGCGATGGGGGGTATCACCGGGGTGGGGGGTATCGCCGGGGTAAGGGGGTGGCTGCCGAAGAAGCAACCGGGGGGGGGGATTGGGGGTGGGAGGGTTTATTAGGAGGGTAGTTTAGGAATAAATAAAATTTTGGGTATTAAGTTAAAATATTAATTGAAATAGGGTATTAAGTTAGCACCTATCAAAGTTGAGGGTGTTAAATTGAACATTTTGGATAGTTGAGGGTATCAAGTTGTAATTTAGCCTATATATATATATATATATATATATATATATATATATATATATATATATATATATATCAGATTTTGGGTTCTTTGGGTAATTCGACACATGAATCTGAACCCAATTCAATTTTTTATCGGATTCAAATATTTTAACCCCTGTCCGTGTTTGCCATTTAATTTCAAAATGAGAACTGGATTTGATTAACAAACTAAGAGAGTACAAAGAAGATTCCTAAAATTTAATCTAAGTACAAATTTATTTTCTGGGGGGGTGACGATGGAGGGTTAGGAGTGTAGCAACTCTCTTTACTCCGTGGATGATCCGATGCAGAAGCACTTCTCTCTTCCTTGAGTGTTGATTCACAGATAGCCAGCCAGCCATGTCCGGGTCTGGTACCCTACTATTTATAGTCATATTTGTGGCCGGAAGGATTTTAGGCCGCATGGATGTCGGCATTTGCCACGTGTCCCATCTCAATGGAAGGGTACTACAGCTATGCACGAGAATTCGGTCTCCGCTGCCACGTGAACATTTGTTGGAATTTTGTTATTTGCTGAGTATCTGGACGATTCTCAACCGTGTAGGCGCAACTTGGTAAAATGGACAAGTGGCCGCTATTTGGTTGGAAATGACCACTCAGTTGTAACAGCAAGACTCTGTCGACGTAGAATCTGGGACACATGTGGCCAAAGATGCACGTGACGCATGAAGTCTGGAATACACGGGGCCAGAGATGCATGGATCGCATGGAGTTTGGAATGCATGTGCCAGAAATGCATGTGATACATGGAATCTGGGATGCATGGACTGCACGGTGGCCAAAGACGCATGGGTCAGAGCCGTATAAAATCTTTTATTGTGTTGTACACGTGGTACTGTCCACTCCTTGAGACTTTTATATTTTGGTGAGGTTTTGTCTTTTGAGGTGTTCAGAGAATCCTTCCTGTCAGGATTCGGTGTCAGACTTGATCTAGTCGTTAAGACGTCATATCAGATCCATCTGCGGCCAAGGTTTGCTTCGGCCTGTTTGGACCGCATGGTGACTATACAGTCCAATTTCTGATGAGCTTTGTTTGTGGGGCGCATGGTTGTTGGCCACATATATTATTTTCCATGCTTCTACAAGACCCCCTTCAAAGTTTTCAAACTGATAAGTTTAAAATACTTTAAATAAGAAGAATGGGTGGGGTACATTTGGGCCGCATATGCAGGTCATATCGTATAGCCTCATTGCCGTATAGGTGTCTTTAACAGGCTGTCTAATCACTAAATAAGGAGATTTGCTCTATCTTTGACAGGATCTTATAGGATTTTGTGCCGTCTGTTAACACGGGGCTCGAGGCGTCGGTTGTAATACCCCGTTCTGCTCAAGCGGACTGCCGAATTCAAACGGCAAAAGTGTAATATCCTGACCCATTTTGCTCAGGCAAGAATACTCGTTTGAGGCAAAGGATATCCAGACTTGTCCCTACAGAAAATTCAGCTTAGGCTTTCAGAGGCTCGCTTGACGTATCGCTCAACCGCGGCGAATCATCGCTAAGGTGGGTTGCTACGGTGAACTTGTCTTTGCTTAGCTAGCACACTTAAAATGTGGAACGATACATGCTAGTCGCTAGGTGAATCACCCTCTGCATGCAAATAAGAATACAACGCACCTAGCTAAGGGAATAATCCTAACTTGTATTGCTTGTGCTAGAACATAGAAATGAAATATTGCTTATATTCAGACCCTCGCATGCTAAGTTCCCTTACGGTTTCATTACTCGGCTTACCTTCGGGCCCGAGATAATGTGAATGATTATGTCTATATGAATGCATGCTTGCCTGCTTGTGTATTGTCTCGTTCAATGCTTGTCGCATAAACTATGCCTCAAATTGTGTATCACTGTGTATATCATGCATTTATCTAGTTCTCCTTGGAAGACTATCTAATAGTCGTTCTGTGCAAGAATGAACCTGCGAGTATCCGGGACCGTTAGGTCACCAAGGCAATCCCCGCACCAGGGGAAATGCATCAAGGCAAGTTGTTCATTGAAGAAAGAATCATAGCTCATGAAGCAAGACTCATTCAGGTATTCAGACCTCTGCAAGTCTCTCTCGAGCGGGCTCTATCTCAGCCCAAGAGATTGTGCACATCCAATGGCTAAGTGAATCAAGAATCAATATGTTATTCATGAATCCAGTGAATCTGAAACCCAAGATTTGCATGTCGCGGACAACTAGAAAATAGGGTATAGTTTTGCGGAAGGTCACCGGGGCACTGGGACCAATCCGATCCAGACGGAACTTCATGATAGTCTCTCGAGTGGGCGGGTTGGTATGCTTTGTCTCGATAACCTAGCATTGCATACCACTCTTACCCAAGACTAGATTGGTCCTTTATGGCTATGCCAGCGACTCCTGTTCATATAGATAAGTCATCCTTGCTTAGCGGCTACCCGCGTGCGAGTCATTGCATTGCATCAAAAGAACAACTGAACATCTGAATGATCATGATATAGCAACTCTCATGTTTGTATATGTTATTGCCTTGGTTTTTATTATAAATTCTCGTGCTTAAATTAACTTGGTTTGCCTTGGACAGGGAAGGACAAATCGGTAAGTTGGTAAGTCTTGCCGTGTTTCCTCTTATATCGTACGGCACACTGCCACATGAGTTAGACTATTTAACCTTGCCATGAAACTGATCCTAAGGCAACTAGAAAGACAACATAATAGTTGGTGCACAGAACCTATATTACGTGTTTGGATTTGTCGAGCGGGCGAGTAGCCTCCCCACCAGTGCATTCAATGTACTGATAACCCACCAGATCGTTTACAGGGTGCGGGAGAACCTCGTTCGGTGTGGATGCCTCCTTCGTGTGTGCTAAGGCATGGAGTTCACTCTGGAGCCTTGGAGTACTGCGTCCAGAACTGAAGCACATATACAAGACATAATGTTGGAACATCGCCCGAACATCGCCTGTACAATCATTCCACAATTGTAGCCACTTGGCATGCTCTTACTATTTCAGAGAGAGAGATCTGAGCGAATTGTATCTCGACTATGCGCCGCCTGTAACACTTGTTTATATCAATAAAGAGTTGCTTTACTTCTACTTGTGTTATTCAATGCTTCCGTTATATTGTCGACTCAGTAAACTTGTTACCAAATCGCCTATGCGTTTATAATTCTACTGTACTAGAACAATTTGTGCGACTCTGTGGCTTAGAACTCTTACCGCCAGCCAATGAACCATGGCCTTGCACAGGCGTAGCTCACGCTCATGCGGCATCATGCCCGGATGGGTCAAAGTGATCGTTCCGTGGGAGCGCTGGTGCGGTGATTCTCGCCTAGCAGGAACGGCCGATTTAGCCTGTGGGAGATCGGGGCATGACATCGGTTACCCCTGATCCACGCTCCAGCGAGCCAGAGTTACTTCCTGTTAAGAGGAGGGAAGAAACATCCACTATTCGAGTGCGCAAGGCGAACATCTTCTAGGAACTCTTGGCAACCCCTGCTGATTCAGGGGAGCAAGGTATTGGAGATGCTCCACGTCACTTGCTCGCATCCTCAAACGCTTGCATTTTTTTATTTTCTTGCCATGTACATCAGTAATTTGAAAGATTCTGATTCCTCTTCTTCTTGATATTTGTAATCTATCCTTCCTTCTTTTTGTTTTACTAAAAACAAAAACACTTTCTTAGGACATCGTGATATTTGAGGTGCTTGTACTAGAGGTAATATGGACGTAGTACATCAACTGTGGTTAATAAGAACATTCTACTAAAAAAATTTGGTGGACCTATTACCCTTTTGTGCACCAAGGGTGCGAGTAATAGATTTGAAATAAAGCCTAATAGAGATGATATGATTGTGATAGGTTTTATGGACTTAACACCGTTGGCGCACTTAAATTTAAGAGTAGGTGATAAGTTGAGTTGACTACTGGTGATAGTCGTAGGGAGAGGTTTGCTCAGAGGTCACTTGGACATGGCACACTCTCGGGGGAGGATGTGAGGACGATAGCTCAGGGGTGTCGTAGATGTGAGATGATCAATAGCCATACCGAGAGGTTAGGTATGATCATAGTATTTTTATGGAAGGAAAAGGAAGCACGCCAGAAGTAATATGGACGCGGCTATTTGCTTCCATTGAGGACGCGGCTATTTTCTTCCGTACTAGAGTGCAAGTAATAAGTTCAAAAATAATTCCTATAAGAGGTAATATGGACGTGATAGGTCTTGTAGACCCATTACTTTTTGTGCATGTTAGCACAAGTAATAGATTCAAAAATAAACACTATCAGAGATAATATTAACGTGATAGATTTTGTGGACCCACTACTTTTTGTACCGTTAATGCAAGTAATAGGTTCGAGATAAGCCCTACCAGAGGTAATATGGACATGGCAGTTTTTGTCGACTTATCACCCCTGGCATACTCCGGATTGGGTACGGGTGATAAGTTAGAATATAATCGATATCAGAGATAATATGAACGTGATGATCGATGGCCAAGACCGAAAAGTTTGCTCATAGGTAATATGGACATTACAGACTCCACTGGAGTAATGTATTAGAGCGACAGTCCAGAGGTAAGGTAGACATGAACCAGCATCGAGGAAGATATGATGTAGTTTGGTAATAGAGGAGTATCAGTCTAATTTAGACGTTATACTTTTTGAGGAACTTGCCGTTGATAGGCATCATGAGCAAGTCGCCGTTGGATTTTGCTAGCCGGTATGTGCCGTTGGTTTTCGAATTTATATTTTCTTGAACGGTTTTGATGGATTTTATTGCTTTCGTTTGTTGAACTGTATTTCATTCTGATCTTGGAAAGAGCAGAAGAGGTATTGATCATCTGTTCGTGGCAATGCAGGTGATCGTACAGTAGACGTCGTACGAGCGGAGTCTTGAAGCACCTCTTTCCTTTCCTCTCTCCAACCAACTTGTGAGTAGCTATAATTTGATTCATTTGACCCTTCTTCCAAGTCTTCACATCTAAAACCTTGCCTTCTTGATTATTCCAATCAAACGATGCCATAATAACTAAAAGATGTCAAGATAAGAAGGAATAGACTTGGAGTTATTTTTTCTTGTCAATAAACTTGTGAACGGTTACCTTATGCACGCTAGTTCATTTAGAGTGTTATTTATCATGCTTTAATTTTAGTTAGAAATTATATACTTCTTCTATGATTGTGCTATGTATAGAACACCCCTTGTCATGCAATAAACTGATCACGGAGACTATGCAAAATAGATCATGCCGTGTTACTTGTCTCGTGCTTATGTTGCCTTAAACCGCCTCAATTGATAACTTAGTAGACTTTGCATGGTCACAGACAACTTGTGCATAAGGTCTTAGTTTCTACAGACAGTCGTTGGGGCCCTGGTACCGATCTGATCCAGACGGAACACCCTGATAGTCGCCTGCTTCGGATGGGATGGTCTATGACGCTCCTGTTCCATGCGTTGCATGTCATTCCATCCCGAGACTATAACTCATCCACTATGGCAACGTGCCAGCGATCCCTTCGTATATTTAAACTGTGTAAGTTAACTATGTCTTCGTGTCAGGAAGGTCATGGTAAGTATTTATGCAGGTGATTCAGACGGACATGTAAAAGTTACCGAATGGTGGCATATTTACTTTAGTAAACTTCTATATCAAATGCATGCTTGTAAAATAAACTAAGACAAGATTGAAAAACCACATAATAACTTGCATGCTTCATATAAACAACGTATTGATTGGTATAGTTGGGTTAGCTAGCATTCACCAGTGCTTCTCGATGTACTGACCCTCGTTGCAACATGTTCCCCATACCAAGGATACCCTGCAAGAAGCTAAAGCGACTTCCCAGTCCAGTCCACCTTCTGGCACGTCCAGTTCATGCCCTTGAAGTGTGTTTTGCAAGTTTCCAGGAGCTCGTGCATATAACTTATGCAGCT
This sequence comes from Iris macrosiphon, assembly GCA_036927795.1. Classification (NCBI taxonomy): domain Eukaryota; kingdom Viridiplantae; phylum Streptophyta; class Magnoliopsida; order Asparagales; family Iridaceae; genus Iris; species Iris macrosiphon. The sequence continues at coordinate 17,028,202 of JAYESA010000005.1, read as the reverse complement.
CCGTGGAAACGCGATAGCTTCGCCCGGAGGTGTCTATAGCTTTAAAGTTTTAGTAAAATGATGTAATGTATAGGACATTTATCTTATTTTGCGTCCACCTTTGTAAAACCGGGTGGCAATTATCTGACTCGTTCAAGATCTTGTAAAAAGATGTTCATTATCAATAAAGAGAAATTTTCCATGTTTCAACATTGTGTTTCAATTATCTGCATACTCTGAATATGTGCTCGTTATATAAAATACCTTGGCCTTGTGCGATGCGCAACCTAGGCACACACGACATCATGCCCGGGGGATGACTATCGATTCTACGAAATTGGGGCATGACTTATTGGTATCAGAGCATAGCTTCAAGTTCCTTTGACCCTCGTGTCAGAAAAGTTCCTTTAACGATCTATTCCCTATACGAATTCTTAAACTCGTTTGTCCAAAATGAGATACGTTCCATACAGTGAGTCCATAATACATTATGAGCCTGATGTAAGTTACTTTCTTTTGAAGGAATAACTCAAGCGCAAGCATCGGTGCTAGCACCTGGAGAGGTACAAGCACAGGAAAGTAGTTTTGGCAGATCGAAAAGTTCCAGAAGCCTGTGAGACATGCCCTATGTTGACCAGATTGAGCAAATGAGGCAGATGCTTGAAGCAAGCCAGCAGAGGGAAGAGGCTCACTATGAGAAGCCGAGAAGCGAGCGGAAGAGCGAGAGAGCAAGTTTAAAGGCAATCTAGAAGTCCAATTTGCACTCCAACAGAAGCAGGTAGATGCCCTACAATAGATCGTTCAGACCCTGGCCTCCAACCATTCCACAATAACAGTAGTGTCACTGGTGGAGCGATACACGCCTGAAGTCGAAATGCCCCAAACTCCAAAGAAGAAGGAAGTGACTACCTTCGACTTTGTCGACTTCAAGAAGGTCTGCAACACGCCTTTCAAAGGGACTGAGGATCCGGTCATGGATCTTGATTGGATGGCAGATCTTGAGGATTACTTCAAATTGCTAGAGGTACCTGTGGAGAAGAGAGTTTCGTGTGCCCAACTACAGCTTCACTTGAACGTGCACGATTGGTGGAACGTGCATCGAAGATCTATTTCCGTAGACGAAGAAGACGAGATGTTCGCGTGGGCTACCTTTTGTAGTGCATTTGAGAAGGAGTTCATACCCCCTTCCGTACGTCGACAAAATGAGAACGAGTTCGTACAGCTTCGACAAGGCAATATGACCGTGAAGCAGTACTCCATTGAATTTAATCGGCTCACCTAATTTGCAAGTGCCTACCTACCTGATGCGGTGAGTCGAGCAAGATGATTCGAATGCGACCTGCGACCTGCCATCAATGCGCATATGGTCCTTCCCCAATACCTGACCATACGAAAAGTTTTGAACCATGCCCTTTCCCTTGAACCGCAGTATCCTTCTGTTGCTGCCGGCGTTGTGAATACTTCCGATCACAAACGTCCTAGCAACGCGGGAGGAAACACCGCTCCAAAGCATCCAAATAATGACGGTCATCCAAAAGGAAATCCAGGACAACTTTGTACCTACTGCAACAGACAAGGGCACACTAAAAATGACTTTCACCGAAGGATCGGGTCATGCCTCCGTTGTGGTGATCCAACCAATCACCTTAGTAACTGTCCGCTCCCCTTCAAGTTTTGCCCTCAACATCCAAATTATGATACAACACCTTAAGCCAACCGAGCCGTGCAGCAGCAAGAGTGTCGTCAAGCTCAAGGCCGGATATACACTTTGACACGGGAGGAGGCCCTAGCATCGGACACTGTTGTGTCAGGTATATTGATTTTTAATAACATACATGCTCGCATGCTATTTGATTCTGGTGCTACGCATAACTTTATATCCAGGAATTTTGTCGTGGAAAATAAGATAGAAATGACACCATTATATCTAGATCTTAGTGTTAGCACCCCATCGGGCACGAAGATACTTGTCCGTTCGATATGTCAGGGCAGTCACGTCTGTATTGAGGAAAAAAACTCTCGACAGATGTGTTAGTCCTAGATGTTCGGGATTACGATATCATCTTGGGGATGGATTGGCTCGGTGCTTGCTCGGCAACTATCGAATGTGCAGAGAAATGGGTCATCTTTTATCTACCTGGAGAGGCCGAATTCTGCTACACAAGCGGTCCAGCAACATAAGCGTCAAGGACCTGCTTGGTAATTTCTACGATGTCAGCTCGGCAGATGCTACACTCTGGATGCGAGGGATACTTAGCGTCGATTCGGGACATGCAGCTGGATTGCACAAACATTGAGTCTTCTTCCATTGTGGTAGAATTTTCTGATGTGTTTTCGAGCAAACTACCTAGCATGCTACCCGACCGAGAAATCGAGTTCACCATCGATACCTTCCCAAATACCTAACCGATTTCCAAAGCCCCGTACTGAATGGCCCCTGCTAAACTAAAGGAGTTAAAGTGTCAACTGCAAGAACTGCTTGGCCGTGGATATATTCGTCCGAGCGTGTCTCCTTGGGGGGCGCTTGTACTCTTTGTGAAGAAGAAAGTTGGGACATTGTAACTATGTATAGATTATCGGGAGCTAAATAAGGTCACTATCTGAAACATGTATCCCCTTTCCAGGATCGACGACCTCTTTGATCAGCTTCAAGGAGCGTTAGTGTTTTTGAAGATAGACCTTCGCTCTGGCTACCACCAATTAAAGATCAAGCCAGAGGACATGCCAAAGTTAGCATTTTGGACCCGCTATGGCCATTATGAGTTTTCTATCATATCGTTCGGACTGATAAATGCTCATGTCGTATTCATGGATTTGATGAACCGTGTATTCCAACCATTCATCTATAAGTTTGTGGTAGTATTCATAGACGACATTTTAGTGTACTCGAAGAATAAGGATGAATACGCAGGACACCTACGGATGGTGCTTCAAACTCTTCGAGATAATAAGTTGTTCGAAAAAATGAGCAAGTGCAAGTTCTGGTTGGACAACATATCTTTTCGTGGGAACATTATTTTCACGGAGGGCATCTCAGTCGACCTTGTCACACCCCAGTCCCAAAATATCGAGGGACTAGCCATGTGGCAATGGCCAGCATCACACTCAAATGGGCAAACCCAATTTAATGGACCCGTTAGAGCATACTTAAGCTGTAAAATAATTATAATGGTCTACGATACAGGTCACAGTCTAATTCTAATCTCATCCATATGAGGTATATCATAAATCAAATGTCAGAATAATCAAACTCAGAAATATAATCCAATAACAAGTCTCAATAATATGTCACGGGGAATAACCCGATAATAAGTTTAGTACAATAACCAAGAGACAGAAAATAGAGAAACTAGAAACAGAAATAACTGAGTATATAACAAAATACTCAGAAGAAATCCTCTGGCATCACCTCGTCCTCTGGTGCTGGTACTGCTCTAGTGTCTGCTCCTGTCCCGTATACCTCGGGGTAGATCTCCTCTGCTATACCTGAGGACATAATTAGGATCCAGGTCCTCAGGGGACATAGCAAGGTAC